>CM046442.1:121458112-121850612 GCA_025506515.1 Flaveria trinervia | reverse complement strand
CAAAGTTGAAAATTCTTAACAGGGATTATATGTATGCAATGATTAATTGATATAGATAACCAAGACTTAAAGACTCTTAGTACACAATATCAATTCAATTAGCAACGAAAACCTTGCAACCATATAATTCGTGCAAATTTATATAACACTTAAACAAAGGTTAACCAAAACAATTGTTTAAACAACCAAAATACAAGTTTAACTCATAATAGAACTTAACGGATTCTATTGTTTAATACCAAAACAAGTTAAAGACAAACAAAAACCTAATAACACATAAACAATTACCTGAGGTAGATCACGAGAAGATTAGGCTTGCGTCTTCATGAATTTAGCAACAAAATCAAATTGGAACATGTGTTGATGGATTGGAATGAGCTGGAGAAGTAAAATCATCTTTAACATTTGCCAAAGTTCATTTATTTTTTGCTCCCAATGCGAATTAGGGTTTTGGAAATGGATAAGATCCCTTAAATGCAATCAAAATTCAGAGAATTTGGTCAAACCTCGCACGGCGACGTAAGTTACGTCCTTTCTTCCTTCATACGTCCTTGATGGTTGTCTGACGTTCTCACTTCTCTTACGTCCCCATCTGGTCTTCGAATCTTTCCATTATTTTTTCTTGCTTCACACTTCCCGTAATGCTTCGACCTCTCTAAACTCTTCAAATCTCTTCTTTTAATATTTGAGTTTTGAGTTAGTATCTTTAGTTTTGCTTAAGGTTAGGTCATTTTCTTATTTGAGATCATGAAGTGGTCCAAATGATGATTAAGTCTTAATTATAACTTATTTAAGTAATAATTGGCCTTTGGAGTATTAATGTTATGTCTATAAGATTGATGAGTTACGTATTGGGTCTTTAAATGTGTACCGTATCTTGATTAAGGTATGTTTATGATGTAAGTTTAAAACCTTATATTTTATTAAATTTAAATATATTTTCAGTTTATGAGTTACAATCTACCGGGAAAACATCAACTTTCATGATTCTAGAAGTTTTATATATATTTTGTGATTTTTCCTTATTATTAACTAGTAATTATTTTATTTTAATGATAAATTTTGTAGAATTCTCTAGAGTACTCCATAATCATAAATATTTAGTTTAACTTATCTTAGCTATTAATAAACTATTAGCTACAGAAAATCTGGATCTTAAGTTGTTTTGTCGGTTTTGGAGATTAAGCATTGATGGTTCGGGTTTTTGGGGTTTGATCATATTTGGTTAACATTTTATCATATATGACTCTAATATACTTATAAGAATTCATAGGTTCCGAAGTTTTTACTAATATTGCTCTTAAGCCCATTTTTAATAATTTTCTCTATTTTTAAGTGAATATATTTTGTATTTTTGTTTATTAAGTAAATAAATTCTAAAAATCATGAAATAAATTTCTAGAAATTTATTAATATTCTAAGCCTACTGGAATTTTTACATAACCCAAATTTTACACTTTTGTCATTTTCGTTACATTGCTCGGTTAGTCTCTTTAAGTGTTCGTTAAGTCCCGGTTTTTCTACATCAACTCCTTTAGTATAGTTTTCAATCCCCAATCAGTCTTATAAGATGTGCAATATGAATCTAACTCCACATTTAGGTCCCCAACTTGATTTCTAGAATTATACAAAAAATATTAAATATTCCCACCTCACTTTATTCATAAAATCCATATAGTAATTATATAAATTATAAAATTTTATTTCTAGGTTTAGATAAGTAATTTTAACTACAAAAATATTTAAATCACATTTTACGCACTTAGATTATAAACGTTCATATTTTGTGAAAAACAAGTTTTTAGGGTGGACTAGTTTTATCAAAACCGGGTTTGTGATCAAGGATAGTTGTAAGAAAGCTTTGTATCATGTAGTTTCTAAAAAATAAAATGTTTTAGAAGTTCAAATGAAGTTGGTGTGTCATGGGGATTGTCGTGTCACTATCATGATGATATGCGATGTTTCTCGTGCTTTCGGGTTTTAACGAATTACCTTGAGGTGGAAGATGGGTGAGAGGAGTTCAAAGGTTGTTGTAGGATCTTGAAATGATGAGGATTAGTTGTCTAAAATGACAGATTAGTTCAAGTTCTATAACATGAGAAATATGAGATGAAAGTGTGATATGGTTTAGGTGTGTGTATGTGTGATTACCTAAACCCTAAACCAAGATGGCATGAAACCTTGTTGTTCTTAAGACAAAGGAGATGGTTGATAATGAGTTCAAATGAGGGAAATGACAAGGAGAGAGGGTAAAGTGTTAGAATGGGAAAATGATCAAGGAGGGTGTGAGTGGTGGTTCGGCCAAAGTAGAGAGGAGGAGGAGGAAAGAGTGGGCTCCACAATTATTGGTTGTGGGAAGATTTGGGTTGGTAGTTGGGGTCTGGACTAGATTTGTAAGAAACCAAATATTTGATTCTTGCGAGTGTTGAATGAATAGCAATCTTGTTGAGACTGGATCGGACCGGCCGGTCCGACCGGTTCGACAGCGAATCGGTGTCTAGTCCGGTCCTGTCAAGTATGAATCGTTTTGAAGTGGTTGAGCCGGCCGGTTCGTCCCGAACCGTTGGTCGGACTGGGAAACCGGACCGGTTCGGACCGGTTTTCGGTTTTTCTATATTAATGGGTAAAAACAGGGTGTTAAACATAAACTAGTAAGTCGGATATATAAATATAGTTAAATTTTATATAACTATAAAGTATATATATAAATCATATATAAATTACTTTATTTAATTACATATATAAATATAATTAAAATATAGTTAAATCAGGTCCAACCGGTCCGACCACCAAACCAGTAAGGCGTCCGGTTCGACGTCCAATCTGGTTCTAAAAACATTGATGAATAGGGATTGAATGACATGGAAGGTAGGCAAGACAAAGCATATTATATAAAAATGTTACAAAGTTTTATAAATTATAGCTAGTAAGTTTTATAAAAATTGTATATTCTAATGGGCATGGATGATTGGTTTTAGTTTAGTGGATGATTGAATCGTGTGCATGTGTGTCGTGTGTGTATATGTGTGTGTGTATATATAGCTATATATATATATATATATATATATATATACATATATATATATATATATATATATATATATATATATATATATATATATATGTATGTATATATATATATATATATATATATATATATGTATATATGTTATATATATATATTATATATATACATATGTATATATATATATATATATATATATATATATACATATGTATATATGTTATATATATATATATTATATATATATATATATATAATATATATAATATATATATATATACATATGTATATATGTTTAATATATATATTATATACATATGTATATATGTTTAATATATATATATATACATATGTATATATGTTTATATATATATATATATACATATGTATATATGTTTATATATATATATTATATATATATATAATATATATAATATATATATATATATAATATATATATATATATTTATTGGTGTGTGTCGTGAATGTATGTATGTGTGTGTCGTAGGGTGTGCGTATATATATAAGTGTGTGTGTGTGTTGTGTTATTAGTTTAGGACTTTAATAAAATTACATAAGTATTAATGTAATTTTTTTCTTATTAAAGGATTTACTAGGATACCGGAGAATTATTTGTTTTGACATATTATAGAGTTCTATTTATTAATTTATGCATATAGGGTTATTTATTTTTATTACTGTTATTATTATTTAAGTTGGTTAGTGTAAAAGTGTGTCATGTTTTTATAAAAGTTCATGCCTTTTAGTCTATTATTTATTTATATGCATTTAAAATTTATGAAATCATAATGTTATTTAATTTAAATATTTAATATTTTATATTTTACAAGGTTATGTTTGTTAAGTTTTGTTAATAATCTTAAGTTGCATTAAAACTTATTGGTTGGTTCATTTGTTTTTGTTTAAATAACCTGGGGTTAATAGTTTTAGTATTTTAGTAATTGTTAAATTTCCAAATGCTTATCTAATTGATCAGGGTTCATTTAGCAAGTTTCGTCTTCTAAGGTATCGGGCCTGATGCCCATTTGGTCGGTCCACCGCGTCTCATAATCATATGATGGTCCATTGGTCCATATTGGTTATGTGGATCAAAGCCCATTAAGTTTCGTGGGCCAATGGCTCAATTAGGATTTGATGGGCCAAAGCCCATTTAAGTGTGTATTGATGTGGTCCCAAGCCCATTGTTGTTAGGCCCGATTCATAGGATCCATAGACAAAGTTTGGTGTCAAGTTGTGGCCCAATAAGATTTTTAAAATAAAAAATTTAAGCCCAAAAATCAGGATTGTCACAGTTTGCAAGCCCGTAATACAAGTGACTTTGTATTTCTTATAATGTTGTTTACAAGGGTGCTATACAAATGCTTACACTAAGACTTATAATGTAGTTTGAATGAGTACAAATGATTCTAACATTACCTGTTTATATTAGTCTATGTATCTAGATGATTATTGATCTAGAATATTCTAAAACTTATTTTCAAGATATTTTCTTGGATGTGTTAAAGTGTTTCTAGAGCATTCTTAACAGCTCCATGCCTTGATATTTGTAGGCATTTTTTAACATTTAAGGGTTGTTCTCTAATGCCCTATTTGGGCTATGTTGGTCCAGAAACATGTTGGTTGTTCTGGAGGCTTCCGGGCAGCCCTAAACGTATTTATAAGTGTGCGCGAACTTGCGGGATCCAGGGTAAACGACTTGATTTGAGAGGGTCGTGGCGTGTAGCTCCTACTATATAAAAGTAAAAGCTAAATAGAGAACAAAAATAATTAAGTGAAGTAGTTATGAATGATGAGCTGGTAAGTACTATCTAAAATTATTTTTTGTCACAAAAACATGAAAATCAAATTATTAAAATGTGCCTGAGGGTGTATAGATGGACTTGGAAGAATCAAACTTCAATTTCAATACTCCTCTACATGATTATAGTGAACCTTTCTTGAAATCAGGTTTTGTAACGTGTGATGATCTCCAGAGGTAGCAATTAGCTCACGTAATACACTCACTGTCTTGCCATTCTTTTTTATCTGATGGGCATTATTTATACCTTATATTCAAATAAATGTACTCGAGTTTTTAGCGATTGTTTATTTGTTGTAGTAACCCCTGTTTTCATACAATATAATATAATGATTAATGAAAGGATCTGCCGTGACATATAAGTAAATAATTTTACTATCTTAGTCTACAAAGTGCAAGGCTTAAAGTTCTATAATTTGAAGCAATTTTTTATGAAGTGGAATGAGTTTCTTATCTTTACATTTTCCTACACTCTTATTAGCAAGAGGTTATAGGGAAGCAACGAAGATGGACAAGGGTGAATAATCTTATCATCTTCAGCAACAGGTAAACTTCATATGTAAATAACTTCGGTTATCCCAATAAACTCAAAACATGTGTTTAAAATTGTATTTTGACATTCAGTGTTTAGATAGTGTAATAAGCTGAAGAGATGTAAACATAGCATTTTGTAGTACTATTTGAAAGTCGGATTCCAATTTGTTGACTTGATGATCATACATGAGATTGGTGGATTCACATCTCAGTTAAGCATTTCACATTGCTTTCTTGAGATTGGACCATTATCATTATGTTATTGTTTTCTTGAAATTGGAGGGGTGAAAGAGGTACGTGAATATGTAAAATCAACTACTTCTAACAGAGTTTAGGTCATGGCTTTCTTTATCTAAAAATTCTATATGTTTAGCCCATAACCTTCTGAATCTGCAATTTTTTTCTGCTATCATTTGCATTTGCATTTGCATTTGCATTTGCATTTGCATTTGCATTTGCATTTGCAGCCTCAAGTTTAACGATTCTAACTGCCGAATAGTGCAGGATAATCTTAGCTTTTTTGAATAGACGACCGGTATTATTTACTCGTACTCCACCATTTTTTATAGGTATGGAGTTGGTAATATTTGTACATATATGCATGCATGTATGTATATACGACATTACTATGGTTATTGTTTGTTGTCTCAGATTAAAGCCACCACTGCAAAGCCTCAACAAAAGGGTCAAACTCAGAAGTAGGGTATTTGTGATGAATTCAAAGATGAGAGGCAAAAGTAAAAATTCTAACAAAAGATCACAATTCACAACCTAAACCATCAAAGATGAAAGGTTATGTTTTTCTTCTAAAGAAGCTAAAGTATCATGGAAGGTGTAGATTGAATATTCAAGAATATTCAATTTACAAATTGAATCCACAAACCTGTATATCGCTTGATACCCCTTCGGGCTTCTTCGTCTTTCTTTTGTTTTCACGCGAATTTCATACAACGCTCGATACTCCTTCTAGTTAAACGCTAATATAATTTTTTTCCCCCAAAATCAAAGGCGACTGTCATGCGTCGAAGATTAGCTAATTCTGGTGTCATACTATCTATGTAATACTATCTATGTAAGACACGACAAAGAAATTGGTGCCGGTTGACCCCGGCTCCAATACGGTGACTCAACCCCTAAATAATTCTACACCGTTATGTTCAGTTTTTTCATGTGGAACAATAATTGAATCACGCTAGACTAAGGGGGTGTGTGTTTCTTGAAAAAACCTCTTCATCTATGCGCACGCAGGCGCGAGAAAAGGTTTTTACTTCGCAAAGTGTTTGTTAGCTGGAAGACGTTTCATTAAAAAACGTCTTCCTGACGTCTGCACGAAAAAGATGTGCCACAAGGTCTTCTGAACTCTTCACAACCTCTTCTAACCCTTTCTTCTTTCATTTGAACCCTACACCACCTCCCCACTCTACCCACAAGTACGTCGAATTTGGGTATTTGAAAAACAAAACGGGCAATATATATAATCCTCAAACAAATACTTTTTCCATAACAAACGAGGAGTAGGAAGAATTTAAGAAGATATGTTCACATATAAACATATACTTATATATATATTTAAAGGCTACATATAAACATATACTTATAATATTTTATATTTTGGGCATATATCAGATACAAATGTTCCATTCCCGTTACCACCATCATGTATATAAATTGTTTTTAAATGTTTGGTATTTTAGTTTAATTTCCTAATTATTTATATATTTTTACAGATAAATATTATTTTTGTGATGACGCTTATGCACACATACAAGGATTTATGGCTCCATATCGTAATGTAAGGTATTGGCTTGGAGATTTTCGTCTGAATCGTGCATTGACCGATTAATAAAAATTTAACCATGTACATGCAAAACTACAAAACGTTATTGAGCGTTCGTTTGGTGTTTTGAAAGCACGGTTCCCTATATTGAAGAGGATGGCACCATTTCCGTTGGTTACACAAAGGAACATTACCGTTGCATGTTTCGCGCTACATAAGTTTATAAGGAAAGAGGTTCTTAGCGATGACTTTTTTACACAATACGATCAACCCAATGTGTCCTTTGAAAATTGTGATATGCACATTCATGCTAAAGAAAATGATATTTAAGAACATGGTACCACATCAGATCAAGAATATATGACTCAGTTAAGAGATGAAATTGTTGAGCGGTTAATGAAGAATATCGAATAAACGATTTATAAATGTATTCGTATGGTTTTATGAATATTATTGTAGTGTTGTATGACTTTTATTTATAATTTAATGTATTTCTATGACTTTTATTTATATATTAATATATCAGTTGTTTTTAAAGTTTAAAAAATAGATTTAGTTTAATTACAGAATATTTTAGTATTTTGCAGATGTTAAAAAACAAACAGTATTTTTCTTGCAGACTGCAGACATTTTGTTCACACCTCTTCTGCTGCAGATGTGATTCGCAGACTGCAGACGTTTTCCTGCAAAAAAAATAAACAGCGCCTAAACTCCATTGGATGGTCGGTGTAAGGTTATAAATTGACATCATAACGTCACAACTAATTTATAATTTATTTTATAGTTAGTAAAATATATAGTATTGTGTCAACTTGAAAAGATGATTTCATTGGTAGATTTTGGTTGGGGAGGTCGGGTCGGATTGGTATAATCATGGTAGATTCTTTTCTTCTATTTTAATCATCTTTATTTTATAAAATAAAAAATATAATTCCAAATGTTATCCCATCTCCCAAATTTAATTTTACGATACATTCGTTTTTTTAAGTATTTGTTTACTTAGAAAGTTAAATATAATAATTTCCTTCATTTTGCAAATATTCGAGCTGGGCCCACTCGTTTGCAAACAATTTTAGCCGAGCCAAATCACGAACTAACTTGTTTATTAAAAGAGGATTATTTTTCTTTTTTTTTCTTCCAAATATTCACTTATATAAAAAACAAAAATAATAATTTTCGGTGTTAATAGCCTGTAAATTTCATACAAATATATTCTTCCTTTTGTTAATTTTTAATTTTTTTTATTATGCCAGAGAGTCAGATAATCAAATATATAGCAATGGATTTCACACAGAAAAAAATAGTTTGCTTTGTTTTATTTAAAGAACGCCTATTTTAGAAAATACAAATATATCAAATATAGATCGTGATTTACTTTTTTTTCGACGTAAATAGAGTAAAATAAAAAAAGAAAATTATAATAAGGGAGTGAATAAAAAATAAGAGTTAATCTCGATTTTCGTCTTTGAGTTTTGCATATTGTCTCCACTTGAGTACTAACGTTTATTTTGTCTTTATTATTGGTCTGAGTTTTACAAATCGTTTCTATTTTCGTTCTTTTGACTAACGGTGTTATTATTTTCTGTTAAATTTTCTAAAAAATACCAAAGTACCCTTAGGACTATAAAAAATATCACCATCACACTTTCCCTTTTTCTTCCTTCTCCACGACACCGCCACCACACACCACTGCCACCACACAACACCGCCACCACACATCACGGCTAACCACCACCCCCCGCCACCACGACGCCTCTACCACGAGCTGGTGGAGCCCCCCGATCACTAGAAGCGACTGCACGACTACTTCTTGAACCGAACCCTCCTCCACCGGGCCATTCAAGGAAGCGGGAAGCCTGTGAGCTACCTTGCTACGTCACTAGCTTCTTCACCATCGTCATCCCCGGCGTCAAACTCAACACGAAGCCCAATCTAACCATAGAAACTTGGGGGCACTAGAAGGCACTCAAACGCCTTGAATCTCAACGGCGCCTTAATTCATTTGATGAATATGATTGATTGTTCGATTCCAGGTGTTTGGTAAAGTTTTCTGATATTTTACTTGTTCGTATGATGTTTTTCTTCAAAGTGGCGGTGGATGTGGTTGTAGGAGGGTGGGGGCAACATATTAGTTTTTCAGTAATGATTGTGAATTAGGTTTAAAGTGTTGGTTCTGGTTTGTTGGTGTTATGACGGATTTAATGTGATAATGGTGGTGGGGGTGGAGAGTTGAAGGTGTAGCAGTGGTGGTGGGGAGGAGAGTTAAAGGTGTAGTGGTGGTGATAGGGGAGGAGAGTTGAATACGAAGGAATGGGGGGAACGGTATGGGTTTCCGAAGGGTGGGGGTGGTGGTGTGTGTTGGTGTTGTTGTGTGGTGCTATGGTGTGGCTGGCGATTGTGTGTGGTATGGTGGTGTGTGTCGGCGGTGGTGTGTGATGGTGGTGCTGTGGAGGAGGAGGAAAGATGGAAAGTAAGATGGTGATATTCTTTATAGTCCTAAGGGGTATTTTGGTATTTTTTAAATATCTAACATAAAATATTAACACCGTTAATCAAAATGACGAAAATAAAAACGATTTGTAAACTCAGGCTAATAATAGAGACAATATAAACGTTGGTACTCAAATGAAACAATTTATAAAACTCAGAGACGAAAATCAAAATTAACTCAAAAAAGTAAAAGAAAAGAAGTTTGGTAAGTTACAAATTAAAATGGTACAAGAAAATTATCCGTTTTAGTAAATATTTTTAAATTACTTATTTTAATAAATATTTTTCCCTCCTAACATCTTTTTGGAAAAAAATATCCGTTTATGGGCCTCGTAGTTTCACTCGTATAATATTTCGAAAAAGAAAATCAGCGGAAAGTGCACCTCAATTACTTTACATGAAAAGCATGTAAATGAGACAAGTTTTAGAAGAAAAAAAAATTGACTTAACAAATAGTCATTAATAATTCTTCTACAAATATATACAATTGATCTCTAAATGTCACATATAAACACATATTGATCCTCCCAACTTTCCCCGAATTGATTTAAGCGGATGGAAATGTGTTGAATTTGAAACCTTCGTTGAGGAAAGCACTCGAAAGCCATAGCTTCAAATTCGGCACGTTTATGTCAAATTCGCACGTTGTAACCTGTATTATTTTACGCATAAAGATTAGTACCTTACAAATTCAAGTGAAAAAAGGGTTTTAATTTAACAAGATATGAAGTTAAATTCTTACATTCAAGGTGAATGTGAGTACAAAGTTATCACCATCGGTCGCTAAATTCGAACTTTGAACGTGAAAGCTCAAAATCGACTCGAGTGCTTTATGAAGTGATGCTGCAACACCCCGTCCTTTGTTGCAAACGAGTCGCACATAATATCCTTTTTCATCCACTTGAAATACGTCGAACTAAATTTGACATTTAAAAAGGAAAAGAAAGAAAGAAAGTTAACCATGATGTTTTTTTCACAAAATACTAAAACATGTTTGTTTGTAACCTTTGATATGTTCTTCGACGTCGGAAACAATTTGGAAACCTGGTGTTTTGTTGAATTTTGGGATGACATGTTTTGGTTTTTTGCTGCTTCAATTGTCTCGATATCCAACCTTAAATTCCTCGCTTGTGTTTGAAGATCTTGAATGTATCGTGCCGCATCTCCAACTATAGAAGCTTTATCCATCTACGCATAAATAAATGTTTTAAAAACCGAACCAGATTATAACATGATAGTCTACAACGCAGGAGCCTAAACTATTTCTAAAAACCAAACCAATTTATTATTAGACGATTTGAAACGCAAAAATCGGAACAATTATAACTTTGGTTTCCAGTTCAACCAGTCCGACCAGACATCTGCCTGATTATTTGTTATTTACCTTGGTGATATTCGGTACCAATGAACGCAATGCGTAGAGCTTCTCCTTCATCCCGCTCCTCCTCCTCCGCTCGGAGATCAACGTCCTCGTTCGATCTCCCTTCGTCCCACCACCACTCCTCCGTCTCACCTTTTCCGGTTCACCGGTCGTGGCGTTGTCAGACGAATCATCTTCCCCAAAACCCTCAGAACCCTTCACATCCTCCACATCCCGGTCCATATCAGATCCGACATCGGATCCATCGCGCCATAACCACCAACGTCGGTACCACCACCAAGCACGGCGGCATTGCCACCGTACAGCGGCGGTGCCACCGGCAGCGGCGTGCATGAATCAGTAAACTGATTGTATTCATAATCCAAACAGAAAGTTTGATCTGGTTGTGCAGTGTCACCTCCAATGGCGCGAATGAGGTTATCGAAATCGGATTCGGGCATGAAATCGGGTTGGAACATGTTGAAGTTGCTGTCATTGAATTGGTTGATTGAGTAATCTGATCTTTGATCCGTTGTTAAGAGCTTGATATTATGATAATAATGATGGTGTATTAACAAAGAGATTTGTAATATAATAGAGATTATGGTGTAAAAGGAATCAGGGAGAAAGCATCTGGTGTATTTTCGATTATTAAGAAATTGAGAGATGATGAGTTTGACGTTGACATGTTATCAAATGCAGACAATGGAAGACTATAAGTGGTGACACATATTTGTTTTTGCATTTTAGAATTAAAACATATATAAAACTCAATAGTAATTTTATATTCTATACGTCAATTTATCATTAACTCAACCGTTAAACTTATTAAAATATAAATAAATTTAAAAGTTATCAAAAAATTTAAGTCCTAGCTGGTTCCTGTTTTGACCATCAAACTGGTCCAAACTAACTAATTCTTTGGCTGCAAAACGAATTGGAGTAGATCAGATCAGTGCTCTTCGAGTTCGTGTTTGACCCGATCTGAAAAACACGAGTAGAAAGTCTTAAGTTTATAACATTTGACTTAAATAAAATGATAATGATAATAATATGATTTGTATATTTTAATTATGAGTGTAACTAGTTGATGGAGATTATGCGATGTAAAGGTTAAAGTGACATAGTTAAGTAATTAAAGAAAAACGTGTGAAGTTGAGATGGCCATGTTTTGGAAACTGAGACATAGGGAAAAAAAGTTAAGTACGTATAGGTTAAACTTATGTTGGTTATGATAGAAATAAATGTATAAGATATATTTTCTGGATATTATTGAATCTATCTATACTATATATATATATATATATATATAATATAAATAAAAGAAAGTTTTTAAAGTGTCACTTGTCAAAATATTAGGATTCCTAGTTTAGTTTTCTCGCCTCTCTCCTAATAAATGATAAAATACATACTAATTATATTATTTAAACATTTACATAATAAAAAATAAATATTGTAAAAATATAAAATTATAGGTTTTTATTAAAAAACATACATTAAAAAAGAATATAAAATATTAAACTTTTCTTAAACACTTTTTTAAACACAAACGTTTTAAAATGTGTTTTTAAGCATTATAAGTATGGTTTAAAAAATGAAATTATTCATAAAAAGCAAAATAAAAGATAATTTCATAAAAAAAGTCTAAAATGATATTATTTTTATTTTACTTGAAGTACTTATTTTTATATAATTCAATCATATTTTATCAAAAATTATTATTTTAAATTTTTTTAGTTCTTGTTACAAAATATCTAATATTTTTATATATTTAATGCGTGTGTCACAAGATATTAAACTAGTTATTTATATAGAAATAAGTTTGAGATTAATCATTACTATGAGTAACAAAGACACAAACTTTAAAACTCTGTGAGCTGGTGGTGCGAGTTTGAGATGGTGGGAGTTTGAAGTGGAAAAAGAAAGATAAAAAACTAACATACTTGTACCATGTGCTTATAAGCTTGTTATGCATTGATAGATGTACACAATGCATTAAAACTTTGATGTTTGCCTTTTAAAAAATATAGAATATATCACGCTAGGATAAGTTAAAAAAAGGTTTCATTATAATAATGATAGCTTACGAAAGTCGAAACATATATTAAAAAGATTCCGTATATATCAAAAATGGCATGAATCATACAACTGTTGAGTTGCTATTCGTCATTCACCAGTCATCATTTAATATGATTAAAACTTATAAAATTTATAGCGATATTTTAAACTTGATAGATTCGATTTATCATTACAGTATAAATATATCAATTAAATATTAGTGAAAGAAAATACATTTTTTAAAAATTCACAAAATTTAAAATTATAACTATTACGAAACCGAAAAGAATACAATTTTCTTTATGGAGTAATTTTTAAACAAAACTATTTAAATCCTTATCGTTTAGAAATCTTTATTTCCCCAAATAACAAACGATCATTTAGACTTGCACTGAAAAACCAGTTTTGTAAATCGGGGACTTGTTTGGTTTCTTACTAGAACGGAAAAATCGTTTTCGAAACCTGTTTGATTGAAACCGTTTGGACCAAGTCGAACTCCAGGTTTGAAATCGGCTTATAAAATCCTCCTTTGAAACTAGTCAAACCGAAGAGATCCTTTGTCCCCTCAATATTGATTTCAAACCTAACCAGTTTGGCAAAAAAAATCAATGTTGACCATCTTGACCAACCTGAACCGGTTTTAACCCGACCCTGTTTCAACCCAAACCGGTTTACGCCCGACACCGATTTGTACCCTTCAGCTTCACAATTGGTTCTCCCCCACAATTCCTAGCCCAAAACAAAAGTAGAAACGCATTTGATTCATCTACTGGGCTTTGGTCGAAAGTGTTTCTTACACTGGGCTGGACTTTATATCTTTTAAGCTTTTAGAGATTTAGGGATTGTTTAGCACCTTCTAAATAATTAAATGCTGAATTAATAAGAAGTCGAAATCATTAAATGTTAAATTATAAAAAGATCTGACTCATTAAGAACTGGTATATTATTTAACTATTTAAACAGAAATGTCTGACCAAGAGATCTTAATCATTTAGTATTAGACCTCTTAACCATTTAGCAATGGTATATTGTTTAACCATTCAGAGGCAAATATCTGAACCATTCAAACATTTGCTCGCGAAACAAATAGTCTGAATCATTAAATGCTAAACCATTCAGGCATCTGAATTATTAAGAGGTTGATTAAAAGACTGCCAAACGATACATTTAGTTATTCACTTATTCGGGTTTTAAAATTTTCTTATTGCAAAATACTTATATCAAGGCGCCACCAACTCACCAAGTAGTAAAAAGTCATTTAACTTTAAATTTTAAAATTTACTTATTTTTAATTTAAAGATGATCATAACAATCAATTCGAAGAAATATCGTTTTATTCAGACTACTTTCTTCATAACCCAATCCAATTCAACCTAACTATTTATTAAAAAAAATAATTTATCTCTCATCCATCTATACAACCCAACTAAAACCAAACTTTTACTCTCATTACCAACCCAACCCAAATAACTTTTTATTAAATAAAATATAGTTATTGATTAATTTTATTCTATTAAAAATTAATAAAAATTAAAAATAAGTTTTCTATTTCAAAATAGTATTTAGCATTCGAATAATATTCAGATCTGAAATAATTTTGGATCCATGATCGTTAACAGAAAAGCAAAAGTATGTTATGGATTTGATTTTTTTTTTGTATTACACAAAAATGAATGATAAATCTTTAAATAAAGTTTATATATATATATATATATCAAACCAATTAAATTTAGCTATGTGTCAAGTTGATTAAAAAGGTTAATAAAAACCTTGACTTTCTTCCACCGACTCACTCGGTAAACCGACCGGTTGCCTTTTGTGTTTGGGTTGTGATATTTTTTTAATCCTTTTATTCCCGACCGACCGGCCGAAATCTTGGCTTAAGATGGGAGTAGCCTTATATACTAGTTTATTTGTGCGTGTTAAACTCAATGGCTTAAAACCTTTGTGTAGTATGAAAATAACAATAAAATTGTTCACGATAATGTCGATATAATTAAGGATAATAAATATGATTATACTATTGTTATAAGTAATGATAATACTTAAAAAGGTACGTACAATTTACCACCATATATATTTATATACATGTATACTAACTTACATATTTGGTTATATGTAACATGTTCATATATATTTATTTAAATAAAAAATATACCATTGCGGCGTTCTCACATACGTAAAAAATCAAAAAGATGACAAAGTGCAGTCTAACTCACTAGTTAGTTAATAAATTAACCTATATTGTCCTTGTTTTTCCTAAATTGTCCTTATTATACATGTTCAAGTAAATTTATCTTATAAATTTATAACTTCCGTTCATATGTGTTATACTTTCATCACGTGTAAGATATTTAGAAATTATATTTTAATATTACAAATCATGACCTACATGCATATAATAATCTACATTGTCAAATTTATGAATTAACACTTTTAGCGTTTACTTTCATTGCCCATGACAATCTCAGTATTTCATCACGGACTTACACTCGACTTCCCCTAGGTTTTGCTTATACGTTTCTTCATTTCTTTCAAAATAATCAGTATCAGCAAAATCAAATACAAACCAATTATACATCTATAATAATTATGGTAAGATTGCTAACACCAACGTCACTAAAAGTTAAAAGACTCGTTGGTTTGACCACATGTATGATTTATAATATAAATTATTAATATCAATTTTGCCTGGTGACTTAGATTAGTTATATACATACTTCTATAATAATATAAATATTCACGTAGAATTTTCTTTACCGGTAAAAATATATTATTTTTACTCCATCTACATTTACTGTACTCTCAAGTCACCACACATTTATTCTATAGGATTTAAATATATAATTATTTGATTGAGAAGTAATTCATTTTACCCGTAAGGGCACATACGGAGTTATCTCAATTTCACCAGCTTCCATGCGATTTTTTTATTTTTCTAAAACTAAAAAGTGATGTTGCAAGTTGTTTACAATTCATATTCTTCTTCTTGTCCTTGTTTTTGTTTTTCTTTTGACTTAATGAATATTTATCAGATTTCACTAATCACACCTACAACTAATCACCTTCACTAATCACTAATTATAACCAAACCCTTCACCTCGACTTTTTGTTTCTTTCTCATTCCCACAAGCGTGACAACTTTCAATCCTTAAGAGCATTCACAACTCAATTTTTATTTTTATTCATATAATTACATTAAAAATCATTATTTTTTCTCTTTTATTTTCAACTTATTATTATTATTTATCTCTTTTTCACTCACAAACACTTAAAATATATTAAAAACATTATAAGGTTTGAATAATGATTTCTAAATATACAGATTGAACAATAACTTTCTCATATGCTTCACTCACAACCACTTATAATATATCATATAATATAAGGAATAAACTCACATGATTTTAGGGAACGGAATGTGAATGTTCTAAGAGCACTTACAGTGAATTTCTTAAAAGTATGTGAGTGTATTTGGTATATTATATAGAATGGTTTTGGGTGGTTGTGAGTGAAGGAGATAGAAAATATTATTGTGGATTGGTATATTTGAAGAATCACAGTTCAATCCTTATAAAATTTTTAATATTTTTAAAGTGGTTATGAGTGAAGAAAAAAAAAAAATAATAACAAAGGTATAAAAAATATTATTTAATTAAAAATGAGAAAAAAATAATTTTAATATAATTACATAAATAAAAATAAAAAAAACTACTGTAAATGTTCTTATGTGTTTTTTAACAACTAAAATATAATAATTATTAATTATTAATTAAATTAGAATAAAAAAGGGTAAAGATATTTAAAGGTGATGTAGTGCCACGTCAACAAGCCTATCTATACAATGGGCGAAGGCTACATCCAACGGCGGCGATTATTGTCCGTCAAACCCACATCCAATCACTTTCATCCATCTCTCACGCGCCACCTTACCTACGATCCCTCACGCGCTCCTAGTAGCTTTTGTTTATTATATGTGACATATTTAATATAAACATATATATGTGATATAATACGGGGGTAATACAAATGTATATTATATCTTTTTATTATAATATAGGGTAAATTCCATTAAAAATCATATGCTTTTAGTTTCCTCTCACAAAACTTTCTATATAAATTTTTTCACGTAAAATAATAACATACTTTTGTTTTGTCTTATAAAAATCACTTAACAGTTTTTACATATAAAAAATCAATATACTTTATGTTTTTTCACATAAAAACCCCTCAACAACTATTTACACATTTAAATCATTTCATTTTTAGATTCGATTAAATTCTAAAAAGAAACTAAAATAACTTCACCTATTGTTTTGTTTGCATATATTTTAAACCCTACGTGGCTTGTTTAAGTTATAAGGTCCCGAGTTTGGATTGTTTAAGTTGTACGAGCTCAAGCTCGACTTGTTTAAGCTATAACAAATGAAGTAAATTTAATGTGTAAATAATTGTTGAGTGGTTTTTATGTGAAAAACACAAATTATGTTGATTTTTTATTTGTATACATTAAAATAATATTGGTTTTTTACGGTATTTAAATGTATAGTATAACGTTTTATTATAATATATTATAAGTTTTGGTAACAAACTTGGTTTTCGAGCCACTATAATGACATGTCTATTTGTAGAACTTGTGTGCTAATAATAGTATATGTTAAAGATTTTAATTAATGCATAGTCATTTTTAGAAAGATTGGGTTGTCATCGGTTAGAAATATAAACGTGTCCATGGACCGTAATTAATAAAATCATATGGTTTTTTTATTTTTTTACAACAAGGACACTTACGCATTGGTTTTAAAACACAAATTTAGTTAGATTTCTTCGTCTTATAATTTATAAGGGCGGATGACGTGGGAGCATGGAGGGCGTCGGGACTGGTTTGGAACACAGCCCCTCACCCATGTTCCCGATGGTTGTTTGGGTTTTTATGGAAGGACTCCCTCTCGTTCTAACAAAATAGAAACATACTTTTCTAATGTTTGTATTATACAAATTATAGTACCAGTATAGTCATGAATAACCATTACTAAACATTCATTTCTTACAACTAATAAAATTATAAAACAAAAGAGTATTTTCATAAGCGTTCTCTAACGGGATTATCAAATTATAAATATTATATTATTGTTATTAAATTAAAAAAACTAATCAGCTTGTCATTTCTACAATGATTAGCGTACGACATTCAAGTTAAAAACTATTAGTTGGTAATATCTTGATGTGTTTTCTTAGTTTCTTACCATCCAAACTTATACTTATTTCATTATTTCAACTTGGTATAGCTGCTTTACATAACTAAAGTTATGGTTAATATAAATGTATATTATTAAAAAAAATTACAATATATTATATGTATTTAGTAACAAAGTTGATTTTTAGCATATAATAGAGTAAATTACATAAAAGACATTCTTCATATGTAATTTCACTTTTCAACATTTATCGTTACCAATTATATTAGACAATGTTTATGTATATGATATGTTTCATTGGAGGTACTTTTTTCTAACGATCATTAGTTGTATTATTAAGTTAGGTTCATAGGTATCACATGATGGTAGTATGTAAAAAACATTCATGTGGCATAATCCAAAAAAGTAACCAATATATTAGAAAATATGACTAGTAAAACGTTGAAAATGACGAATAACACCCCAAACAAGTTATATATGTTTTTATCATTACTTTTTTTTAAAGCTAGATTTATAAAAAAAAGATTATTGTATTATATGTTTTATATATTAATAATGTGAACAAAAGTATCTAAATATCTTCACGATGCATGCATTCTAATATAATCATATGATACGATAAATTTTTATACAGCTTGTTTTAAAAAAGTGATGATTAAAAGTATATATAATTTGTTTAAGACTATATTCGTTGGTCTCAATGTTTTATTGATCATATTCATCGAAATAACTTCACGTGATAGGCATTCTAGTTTCTATGTATCAAGGTTATCAGTGATACTCATACCCACCATGCTCAACGTTTTACTAACCATGTTTGTCTAAATAACTTAATGTGGCTTGCATTCTAATTTATATATATTATATTTTTTATTGATATTTAAATCATATACATATGATACAATAAATTTTTATAGAACTAATTTTAAAATAGTGATGATAAAAATATATAAAACTTGTTTGAGACTTACTCGTCGTTGGCAACACTTTACCGATCAAATTTTCCTAATATGTCAATTCGTTTTTGGATTATATCGCATGGATAATTTTTTTACATATTTACCCACATGTAATTACCATGTGACCTAACTTAATGTTACAAACTAACGACCGTTTAACTAAAGGACTAAAGATGAAGCAAATTATATACATAAAAGTTGTTAAGTGTAACTAATAAAAAATAAAGGTTTAAAGATGAAACTTGTTATATAAAAAATGTTATTTTCTTAACATACTTTATAAAATAACATGTCTATTTATAGAGCTGTGTGCTAATAATAGTATATGTAAATAATTTAATTAATGCATGCACGAGAAATTATTTTTAGAAAGATTGTGTTGTAGCCTATCTTCTATCTACTATCTACTATAATTAATAAGATTATATTGTATACTTGATTTTTTGCAACAAGGACACTTAAACATTGGTTTTAAAACACAATTTAGTTGGATTTCTTCATGTTATAATTTGTTATAACTTATAATTTATAAGGGCTAATAAAATGCGAGCAGGAGAGTTGCCGGGATTAGTATGGAGAAGATACGAACACCGCCCCTCACCCATGGTGCCAATATTTTTTTGGTTTTGATGGTAGGACACCCTCTTGGTCTAACAAAATAGAAACATAAATACAAACTATAGTACTAGTTTAGTCGGTAACCATATTTAATCATTCATTTTCAATAACTCATAATGTTATAATACGACAAAGTATTTTCAAAAACATTCTATAACGGTCTTCATACTATAAATATAAAACTCCTGTTATTAAAATAAAAAGACTAATCAGCTTGTCGTTTATATAACGACCAACATACGACAACTAGATTTAATTATGTAACCAAACTAGTTCAAGATAAAACTTGCTAGGTAACATCTTGACATGTTTTCTCATCACCCAACTTATACTTATTTTCATTATTTCAATTCATATGTATCAAATCAAATAACTAAGGCGTGTTGCTTTTTATCAAATCAAATTACGATGCCCTTATAGCTACGATCAACACCCAACTCGTCATCCATTTATTTTCTTTTGTACCTAGCCATACCAATTTTTTTTTAAAAATGATAAAAGATATTTAACATATTTTTCATATTAATTAAGAAGATTAAAAGAGTTAATAAATAAATAAATAAATAAATAGTATAGAGCGTGTACAACAAACAAAAAGCGAATGAGTGTGAATTAACAAATTAGGTCCTCAAACTTCAAAATATCATAACTTTATATCTTTTTTATATCTTTCTAGATATAAATAAGTTATCTTTCTCCGATCAAACTCAATCATTCGGTTACATTGTATTCAAGCTATCATTGTCAGCCCCTTCACGTTAATTTCACTAATCACACCACCCAATTCATCTTCTAATTTGCAGATCGACGAACCCCACTTTCCCAATCGCTTCAAATTCGTCAAAATCAGGTGTGTAACCGCGTACATTGATCACTGCAAGCTAATTTCCAGCTTGATTATGATAACGATTACATCAATTACACTCATCAAACATCGAATTTATAAGCTGTGTAACATGGTTTTGATTATCTTGAAACATCGATGTCAAAACACCCAATTTCTGAGCTGTATCAATCGATTCAATTTAGATATATTAAGCCTGTATTGCACTTATCGTCTGCAAATTCGTTTGGAGTTTGATTTTGATTTTGAATTTGAATTGAACTATTGTAGTTAGTACGATTTTTGGGAGTAAATTAGAAATGGGTAGTGAAATTGAAGTCTGATGAAGATATGATTGTGTGTGTTTATGTGCGAACAGATAGAATTGAAGGGTAGAAGATAATGGAACATGAAATTAAGCCTCAAGAAACGGTTGTTGATGTACAAGTCGCCAATGCAGATGATTCTTTGGTGAAGGTTGATGAAGGCGAATATGGGTATGTTCTTGTTTTCATTTTCATTCATGATGCTTTGAGTATTTGTACCTTGTTAATCTTGTGAATATTATGCAATTAGGGGTGTTTGGGTGTCTGATTTGAAGTGATTTGTGTGATTTTAAGAATCAAGATCTGATAAACATACATGCGAGCTCTGTATAGTTTGTATCTTTTGGCCCTTAAAAGCCTAATTATGTTACAGAAAAAGGTTTTGAACTATAATTATTTATGTCAATTACTCAGAGCTTATAATCACCTTTAGACACACATCCAAACACCGCTTAATTAAATAGAATAGCAAAGAAGACATAAAATTATTAAAGATTTATACTTTTTGTTGTTGTTTTAGTTGCATGCATTACAAGAGGAGATGCAAGATCAGGGCACCATGTTGTGATGAAATTTTCGATTGCCGCCATTGCCATAATGAAGCGAAGGTAGATTCTATGAGATTTGATTACATAATAATATGGGTATCTGTTAATATGAGAAAAAATTTAAGGGGTGACGTGTGGTAAGCGCTTGATCCCCCTATAGTAGGGTCCCAGGTGTGTGTCTTAACCCCTTTGCGGCCCTTGCTAGCGTAAGCTAAGCTTTATCTGGTCCATTGGATACCAGAGTATTGATGGGGCCATGAGTTTTCCATAATGCGATCTAACAAAAAAATGAAAGAACTTTTTTGATTATTATTAGCTGCTAACTTTTTACTTGATTCAATAAATCAGAATTCCCTTGACGTTGACCCACTTCATCGGCATGATGTTCCTCGGCATGAAGTTAAAAAGGTGGTTATAGTGTTTCATATATTCCGATTGTAGTCCACATTCCCATTTTGGTTCTTATCCTAATTGTTTTTTGTTACATTTTGATTGTTTTAGGTCATTTGCTCTGTCTGTGACACTGAACAAGATGTGAGTCATTTAGCTACAATTTATATACATTACAATCAAGAAAACAGTTGATTAAATTTGCATGATTTACGGTTAAACATTGCATTCTTTCTTCAGGTTCAACAAAACTGTATCAACTGTGGGGTATGTATGGGAAATTACTTCTGTCAGATATGTAAATTCTTTGATGATGATGTAAGTTATCAAGATTTCATGTTAATATTTGGGAGTTTTATATCCTGTTAAAGTAAACGCATTTATAATTCTATAAAACATCTTCAGGTTTCAAAGAATCAGTATCATTGTGATCAATGTGGGATATGTAGAACTGGCGGCGAGGAGAATTTCTTCCATTGTGACAAATGTGGTAAGTGAGACAACATTAAAAGAACTTACCTTTTGTTCTTATATATTATCCTTAAACAGTTTTAAGGTCTCCCATGATTAATGTTGCAGGATGTTGCTATTCAAAGTCGATTAAAGATACACATGTATGTGTTGAAAGGGCAATGCACCATGATTGTCCTATTTGCTCTGAGGTAACATCATGCAGACATTGTTTTTAAAACTTTTTTGTGGTTAAAAATGTTTTCTTGATTACTAGAATGAAACATTTACATTGTGATTTGCAGTTTTTGTTTGATACATTGAAGGATCTTACCATCTTAATATGTGGGCACACAATGCATTGGGATTGCTTGAAAGAGATGCAAAAACATCACAGGTAAAAACTAAAAACCCTATTTAAACAGGTAAAAACATGTTACGAACGATATAGAATCTTATTTCTTGATGTGTTGCAGGTATTTCTGTCCCGTCTGCTCGAAATCTATATGTGATCTATCAGATGTCTGGGAAAAGCTTGATCATGAGGTGTGTGTAGTCAAAGTAACAAACTTACATGATTTGTTTTTCGGTTTCATTATCTAACATGTGTTACCATCTTTAGGTTGAAGTAACTCCTATGCCCCAAACATATCAAAACAAAATGGTAAGTGTTCATATGCGTTCGAAAAGCGCATTTTTGGCCTTTTTTTGTTTTGCATTATGCAAAAAGTGTAAGAAATTGAAATGGGATTGTGTTTGTTTATGAACACTAGGTGTGGATATTATGCAATGACTGTGAGAAGATCTCAAGAGTGCAATTTCACATAGTGGGACACAAATGTGAAGAGTGCAAATCTTATAACACAAGACAAATAAGAGGAGGCCCTTCTTCATACTCATCATCAGTTTCTGAGGAGGTTGTTCATTAGACACACATAAATATTGGTAATCATGAAGATATCAAAGCATTTGGGGGAAAAAGGGTAATTATATGTTTAAAGAAAGAAGCAACATGTGTCATTTATACTGTTTTTAGTATTTTCATTGGTATTTTGGACTTGCTATGATGGGTAAATTGAAGTAAAAACTTGATAGTTGAAGGTGTTGGTGATAGAACTAGTATTTTCTTCCGCACTACGTGTGTGGGAGTTTGGTCGCTTTCTCCATCTTATGTGACGTGACTTTATTCGTTTGGCTTGGCTCACGGAAACTACAAAGGCAAATACTGATACCGGTTCTAGTAATACCTATGCCAATATGATGATGTTCATTTATAATCGGTTTGGTTAACCAGTTCATCACAGTACCGAAACAGTAATTACACTCATTGTAGCCTGCTATAATAAAATTCATCAATAGCATATGACAAAAAAAATTATGGTTAAAGAGCAAAAACACAAAACTTTGTTGTATCACCTCACTTACGGGATGTTTGGCAGCCTCTTAATCCGTCTCTTAATGGTTTAGATGTCTGAATGGTTCAACGTTTAATGGTTCTGACTGTTTGTTTCGCGAGCAAATATCTAAATGGTTTAGACATTTGTCTCTGAATGGTTAAGCATTATACTAATACTGAATGGTTAAAAGGTCTAATGTTAAATGGTTAAGGGGTCTAATGCTGAATGGTTAAGACCTTTTATCTAAACTGCTCAGACATTTGTTTTTAAATATTTAAGTAATACACCGGCTCTTAATGATTCAGATCTCTTAATGGTTTATCAATTAATGATTCAAATATCTTATTGGTTCATCACTTAATTATTAAACTATTATCAAATAGCCCCTTACACAATCAAAATGCCAATTCAACAATGCTTGATGCCAAAAACACAAAAATAAAATTTGTGGTAAAAAACAAGAATACAAAATTTTATTGTACCATCTCACTTGCTTTTTATATAGATATATAATGATCCTAAAAGTGTAAAATAACTTGTTACTTTCTTCTTGAACCCAAAACTCGCTCATTAATTTACATCACTTTGTGTATAACATACCGGAACCCTTAAAGCATTCACAACTCACTCTTTATCTCCATTTTTATAATTATATTAAAAATCATTACTTATTCTCTCTCATTTTCAATTAAATAAAAATTTTTATACATTTATCAACACATTTTTTACTGCTCTACTCACAACCACTTTTAACAAATATTAAAAAATTAATAAAGATAAATAGTGCTTTATCAAATATATAGATAAAAAATAATATGTTTTATATCATCCACCCATAACCACTAATAATCATATTCTATAATATAGAAAACACAATTACAAATATATAGAGAATGGATTCTGAATACTAGTAGGACATCCTCATTTTAATGTTTAGATATCATTAGGTTACAATTCTATGGTACTTTTTATTGCTAAACCCACAAAGAAAGCATTGGCGCTGGACTACTGATGGACAAATCTGTTCGGAAACAGTGTGGTCTCGAACGCTTGGCAACCTTCCTAGCGACATGTCTTTTGCAGTTTGTGGTCTTGAGAGTTGCACCTACACGGAGGATCCAACTTCAAAGCCAAGAAATCTTCATCAGATCGTGCTTAAGAAATTCGAGAGAAGATATGGGAGTTGTAGCTAGAAGGGGGCTTGCATTTGCTCGGTAAAGGTTCCGTATCCCTTTCGTCAAAACGATTCGTTTCTTTTCCTCAATCATTTGTATATAGTCTGCACTTTAACATCTTACCAATCTGCTAATATGTTACTTAGTAAGTGCTCGAATCACAATTTAAAGCCATGGATATGGAATCATGATTTACTTTTATATCTGTATTTGAATACGAGTATAAGATTTCATATCATGATTTGGAATAGTTAGATTTCAAACTCTTTTCTTGTGATAGACATCTAACTATTTGAATTATCTAAATGGTACATTCTATTATGATAGCCAAGTGGTTAAGCATATAACTAAGATTCTAATTGCTAAGAATCATCAGAGGTTAAATGTCATATGTTTAGGAATCAAACTGTGGGTACTACTTCATCTACTTGTATTTGTATTTGTATAGTGAACACTATATGAAAGATATGTTTCAACCTCCTTCCACATATGTTTCAACCTCCTTCCACATTTGGGTCTGAGGATAAACAAGTTACCAGGGGAATGAAACTTGTTTTCTTACAAAATCTACATATGGATATGCATTACATTATCATGTTTTTTATATTTAAGGTTTGACCAGCGTATTAGAAGGTGCTTGGATGTTTGAATCGAAAGAGATTATTGCATATAGCCGAGTTGGATAATGGGACAAATAGATTGTTACGGTTGAAATACGTCAATTTTTTATATGGTTGATGATAAGAAATTCTAAAGGTTTTCAGTTTCTGAGTTCACTTGAGGCCCCTAAAAAGATTGAGACGGTTGTGTTTGTACAAATCAAGATATTATTGTTGATAAGCAGAAATAAAGTATATGTTGATGATAATTTTAGTGTATACTAATCAAATTGCGTGTATAGTATTCGCATAGATTGTAATGGAAGTTTTTTTCCCAACTCTAATTGCTTTTAAAATTCATTGGATTTGAAAGATGTAATAAGTGGATATATGACAATGATTTAGATATAAATATAAAAAACTGTTAAAACATATTGGTACCGTACGTTTTAAAATATTTATGTTGGTAAGCAAACATAAATCTAAGAAATAAATTCATGTATTTTACAGGTAAAGACTGCTCATGTTGATTCATTTTATATATTGTAATAAATCAAATCGTGTGTATCGTTCATATTCTTGCAATACATCTTAAATATATTTTTATCCGTTTTGTTTGTATAATTCATTGAAATCGAATTATGGAATTTTAAAGGATTAATGTTTGGTTTAACAATAAAATGAATTCTCTTCTGAAGTCAATATATTTTTTTTTCATAAAGGATTGATATTTCACACTCTCAATCATCGTTGTCACCACCATCAAATTCCAACTTCTAACAAATTTACAAACCAAACTTTTATTTAAATATTCCAATCCATGAAATTATATTTCTATTGAGGAATTGAATTCCAATTCATTCAAATTTGAATCCTTCAGACACATTCTAAATCTTTCAAAGTATACTATGTAAATCAAACACTTTCTCTTATTCAATATTTCCAATTTCACACACCTTTATGTGGTGACCCTGATTTCAGTGTTGATAGTTCAAAATAACATGGGATGGGACATAAGCATGTGCTGAAATTCAAAAGCCAAAAAGCAACACTTTTTGAATATGACTTTTCCCTGACAAACAACTTAAAATCATTTGAGAATTTGGTACATTTGACTCCACAACAAGATCAGCAACAGACAGGAAGATCATATACATATCTCCAAAGTTGAAAAACTAAAGACACACCCAACCACTTCACCTAATGCCATCAATAGAAGTAAATTTATAATTTTAACACAAAATTACAGTAACAAAGCCAAGCTATTGCGCATATTCAAAGAGGTGATCCAACCACCATGACAATATAACGCGCATTTGGGTGTAAAGAACCGATCCAACACTATTTGTTTGCATATTTTGGCTTACTTTTCCTCAATATTTAAACATCCAGCTGACTAAAATATCCATGGTGAGTCATTAACTACCTTAACTCAATGCGGGACGCTCATTAGCTTCCATGTGGATGATGACTCGAGCTCCTGAAGCAAGCCTGCTGAAAGTAAATCGAATATAAGTTCAAGTGTTGAAACAAAATGATAATGTATATACAAGTTATAACTAATTAACTTAACTTTCATCGACTTTGATCACGTTCTCCTTGTTATCTCCAAAGGATTCCATTGTTTTAGATGGTTTCTTAGCTAAGCTAGCTCCTGTTATTCTCTTGCCACCATTGTTGGACATGCAAGGTGATAGAATGCATGAATTGGGATCTTCACAGAGTCTCATAGATGTGCTTCTTGAATGTTTGCTTAATGAACCCATTATTGATCTTGGTATGCATTTGGTACGGGTCAGTGTCGAATCATATGTATTGATCCTGCATTATGGAACCAATGATAGGTCTTTATTTGCACCTGAGTCATAACACATATGTTGAAATTAATGGGTGCAAACAAACCTGTTAGCACTATAGGAAGATGATCGTTTTAGAATACTGATTTCTTCGTTCTTGAGTAACTTTGTCTCTACCAAACTCCCACTAAAGTATTGCTTATCTCCTAACTTCATACCCATAAATCTTGAATTTTCAGACAAGCAATCTAGCTCACCCAACATCACAGACGATGAAAGTAAACGCGAAGATAATCTTGAATCTGAGGACCTCGATCTGCAAGATAAAGTTCGACTAAAGTTGTGATCTTGTGACAAAATTGACCCACATGAGACCAATTGCAACAATGCCCTGATCTTTGTGTTTGTTGGAACTTGATAGTCTGTTGTTCTTCAAGTTTTTCAAAGGTGTTGGACTTATAATCTTCGGCTTTCATTAGAGACTCTAATGTATCCATCTTGCAAGCAGATGAGCATGCACCAGAAGAAGATGGAGGAGAGTCATTGGTTGATGATTCCACAGATCCATTATCAGTTAAGAGATTTCTGCTGCTAATTTCTTGCCCTTTTACATGTTCATCTGTTTGAGTTGAAGCATCTGCAAGGCCATGAGTACTCTTGTAGATCTTGTATTTTGTCAGGCCATGACATATATCAATATCATCATTACCCATTGTAATTATTGAAGATGAATAATCATCTTGAGTAATCGAAGATGGTGGTTCAACAGATTGTTCTATGCTTTGCAATTTGGTGTTTCTAGTGGGACCAAATCGACCTACAAACAATTCGTAATGCTCAATTGATTGACTAATCGCAAATCAACCTATATATTTGTTTGTTTGTTAATTACCTGAATTGTGTTCTTCAATGAGCTCTGAGCCTTTGAGAATATACTCATCTTCATGAGCAGGAACAATGAGGTCATCTTCACCAAGATCATTCCAAACAAAAGCATTCTTATAGCTTCTGCATCATCCAAAACAACATGATAAACTAAGAACATCATGTTAAACCAAAATTACACAATCAGATTAAACAAATAAGAGATTAACACGAACTAATCAACCTCTTGCAAGACCATGAATACATTGAAGCCATGCCTCTTCCCCTCAGAGAATCAAACTTTTCAATCACATCTGCAACACAAATTTCACCAAACAAATTAAACAATCGACGAACACATACAAACGTTTGAAAAAACACAATGTATGTATACCTCTCAAGTATAACCCTCAGGTGAAACCAGAGGAACTTCAATAAAGTGAGGATGCTCCAGCTGTCGATTCCGGCAGATATAATAAAGCACCGAAACTTTCCGCCGGATCATCTCCAGCTCCGGCGCCGGCTCCGGCAGCCGTTGCTGATACATATGAATATGATTCCTCTTGTTGCAAACTTGAGCTCTTTCAGGACTCGATTTCATCATTCGTGCATCAATTAAAGCCTTAGCTAACGTTCGAAATCAAAACTGTCAAAATTAGGTTCGAATATTGATTAGGTGAGTGAATATTTTGTCCAAATGGCTACGATTGCGTCAACAGTAGACTCATCAATGAAGTGATCCAATCAGATGTATAATCATGATAGTTTGATCGATTAGACGAGTCAAAACATCAAATCAAGTTGAGTATACGAATCATGAGTGAATGATAAGCGAATTCAAAGGGAAAGTGAGTTGAAGTGAAGACAAACAACTATAACAAAATCTGTGTTAGTTAGTTAGTTAGTTTGTTTGTGTGTGTGTGTGTGTATGTGTGAGTTCATGTGTGTTAAAATGTACCTCCATTAATGGCGTTTGAAGGACCTTCGATCACCATTAATGCGCACCTTTACACTGTAGTATATTCAAATTGATCGGAGTTATGGTGGCACGATATTTCATTCAAATTTCAACACTTGCTATTGAAGTCCATGACACATTTATATTTTTTCTATAAGAGTTAATACATTATTAATTATCTGTACGTGTATTTTGTAGAATTTAAATCTTTCGTATCTTGAATAGAGAGATGCATAAGGCCTTTCGGCAACCTATATACATTAACGTCTTAGGGCATTAAGTCTAATGCGGTTTCTTAATGACTTTAAAGTTTAAACACTGCTCCGACATAGGTGTTAAAAGACATTAAGGGGAGTGGGTGCTAAAGGTTAACTAGGGTTAATTTCCAATAGGGGGTTAAATGTGTAATATTAAAACTAAAAAAATGGTTATTTGGAGTGAACGGAGGTAAACATTTTATTAGGGATGAGACGGAGACACAGAGTGAAAGAGGTTAAAATTGATGATATGACATTTACGTAAAGTTAAGAAGATTTAGAATACCTATCTAGGTTTTATCATTAGAGTGTCTTTTTAAGATAGGGATTAAGAAGTTGTTTGGTAGTCTTTTAATGATTATTAAAAGATTATTTTTTAAAAATAATTAAAAAACTATCAAACATCATCTGAGTAATATGATTTTATGTTATTTTTGTTGTAAGCAATTAAATTCAACATATAATATAGAATTTGAACATGATAACTAGTAGAAATTATTTCATCAAACTATTCCTAAATATTTTTTTAAACCCGTATTTAAGATGTAAAACGTCTTGTCTATTTCAAAAGTTTTACAATACAAAATTACTTTGTGTGTCACATGGTATAATATTAACAAGATTTATATTACATTGAACATGTGGGGTGAAAAAAATCACCTTGTGTCAATGATGAATGTTAAAAAAGTTGTAAACAACAGAAAGTTAAAAAAGTATAGATAGGATAAAAAGAAATCGAATATGCCAGCTATTTTGATTTAGATATAGCTTTATTAGTATTTTAACTTGGATAACTTTGTATGTTCTAAAATATTTTAAAACCAACATTTTCTAAATTTAAGTATATTATTAATATATACGTATTTGCTTGCTCAAGTGCTTGGAGTAGACAATATGTTTATATCAATTATAACAATGCATTTAACATTACAAAAGTGTGTCCAGTATATTAAAAATTCTGACGTATGATTAGTTGTGTGATTATAATGTTTCACCTAAAGCTTATAAAATAATGAATTTAATATCCCTTCTAGTTTAACATGAAATTATGGTCATGTAACATGAAAATATGCTAATGCATTACAAACCGCTCATGTGTGATATATACAAATAGTCTAGTTAAATGTTTAATCGAAAGTAATAAAATTCAAAATGTTACAACATAAGGCAATGCATAAACAAAAATGTGTTAACAAACATGCTCGCCTACCAAATTAACAACGCATTCGTCATATTTTTAGACATCTATTTTCTCATTATTTCATTATCCTTCACAAACATCGTTCCATTTTCGTTATTACCATATTAAATATTTTTTTAACCAAATTATTATATCAATAAATTATTTATTTTTAATATCATATTACTAAAACTAATTATATGCTTATACAATCGTCATAAGCCTAAAATTTTTACTTTTTGATAACTAATATACTGAGGGTTTACGTTAATGATATTGTTACAATTTTGATAAACTTTAGTTGCATCTTTAATCTAATAATTTATTAAAATGTAAAACGTTTGGTGTGCGAAATAAATTGACGTTATTCATTACCCATTAGTCAAGGCGCCCTTGACTAGCATTCATATTTCATTACTTTTTTATAATGTTAAAAATTATAAATATCCTCTCTTTATTATTTAGTGACTTGTATAGTTTTAAAATCTCAATCAATATTTTTTAACATGTCACATATAATAAGAAACATGTGTGTATAACCTTAAATCTTAGCATCTCTCGTCATCATTCAGGCGTTGCTATCTAATTTGGTCAATATCGACTCTATTTTTACGGTCGCTACTACCTAATTCGGCCACTACCCACCACTATTCAAACATAGTATTACCTATTCTTGATAACCTCTTACCAATATATCATCCCCTACTGATCACATCTTACTAAAATAACAATATTCAATCCCTTTAAACAGATACAAATGAATTTTATTATGTCTAACTGATTTAGATTTTAGTGTATGCTCTAACCCCTAAATTGATGCCAGATGTTTCGTGTTTTTTTTCGAAATCATAACCATCATCACCACCAACTATACCCTAAAAAATCTCTCTCCTAACCAATCTATTAGTAGAGTTTGAGAATATGAAATATACGCAAACCATACATAATTTAGAGAGAAGAGATATGTTAATTCCAATAAAACTCTCGACTTTAAAAAGTCTGCATAATAAATATAGGATGTTAATCTGGTAGTGACGCAAACCATATCATCATATTAGTTTTATTAAAACTCTTGGCACATTCAAATTATTTTTTATGTTTTATATTAATTTAATTTTTAAGTCTAACTGAAACTACAAATACAAGATCATTCACTTGACAAAAATCCATGACCTATAATCAAAAACTGATTTCAACTAATCATTAAAACTCTTTAATTTAAAACGTTTACTTTAAAGTTTACAATATTAACTAAAATAAAAAGAATTCATACCTTAATAATATGAAACATAAGTATTGGGTGCTTATCAAAGATATTTGAGGAAATCAAGCGTGGAGTTTTCTTTTGGACAAAACATAAGTATCTTCGTTTTGGCTTTTATTATTGTAATAAGCTTATGTAAATATCATTGATGAATTTGCAGGACCGACTCTATAATGTAATTTGTGATGTCACGAGTTTGGGGTTTTTAACAAATAAAGGCCTTAATTTTCAAAAGAAATTATAGTGGGTTTTGTTATTATACGAATCAATGGAATTTTAAAACGGGAATAATATTTGATAGTTGAGTCCCGATAAAATGTTTGATGATTTGATAGGTTATTGAAGAAACACAACCACACAATTCACAAAACATACGACTCTTCCTACGTTTTTTCCTCTTTGATTGATCTAATCGACTAGTCATTTTTTACCTTTTTTTTTAAAAAAAATCAACTATTAAGTACTCAAGTTTAGTATACCACATTTTCTTTGATTTATTGCTTTTGTTCAAAATATATGATTAGGTTGTTTTTGTTTAGATTGCGTTTTTTTTCTTCAAAAGATCCTTATTTATTTAGTTTGATTGGGGCCCCAAAAAATTCGAGCCGGTCCTTTGTATTTGCATACGACTATCTAATAACTTGCTAGACGTGTTTATACGTTACGTTAAATTCCTACCCATATGACGGCAATGCTTGTCGTTGTTCAAAAACCATTACTTAAAATAAAATATAAAATGCATGTTTTATATTGATGTGTTATAAATATTACTTAAGAAATTCATAATCCATCTCACATTTGATACAAGCCATATAAATTTTATTTATTTTTCGATCATAACTATTAACAATTATCTTTTATAATATAAGACAACTAGTCACATAAATACAAAGAGCTGTTCAACAATTTCTGAATAATTAAATGTTAAGTCAATAAAAAATCTATACCATTAAATGCTGAAACATTTAATGGTCTGAACTATTAAGAGGTAGTATATCGTTTAACTATTCAAAAACAAATGTCTGATCAATTCAGACAAGAGTATTAACTATTCAACATTAGTATAATAATTAATCATTCAAAAACAAATGTTTAAACCATTAAGACATTAGCTTGCGAAACAAACACCATTTATACATCCGAACCAATAACAAGCTGATTCAGATGCTGCAAACATCGCCTAAGTAACGGAATATAATTGCTCTAATCAAACTAATAACCAATTAAACTAACCAAGTAATGATATTATATCTGTTGTCACGTCATTAACTCGAAGAAAACACACTTTCACACTAAACACCTAAAACATCGTGTATTAACAAAAATTTGTAACTCCGATTGATCCTCATACATCGGAGATTCGCCGGAAGTCACATCTCCGGCAACACAATTGCACCCAAAAGGTATAATTATTCCCGCCAAATGCAAAACTTTCACTATTGTTCTCTCTAAAACCACTGAAATAAACACCCACCAGCCGTCGCCACCGCCACCGCCACCGCCACCACCACCACCACCGTTAATGCTACCACTCCGGTCATGTTATTACTACAGTGCGACTCACACCACCACCATAACCACCATACTCTATCACCCTACAACACACCCTCTTCTTAAACTATCAATTTCTTCATTATTCCTCAACAAACCTCTGTCATACTCCAAGATGTCATCGTCTCGTCCATCGGCTTTCGATGCACTCATGGGCAATGCTCGTGCCGCTGCATCGAAGAACAAATCACACTCATCTACATCTTCCCCCAAAAAACGCAAAACCCTAGAACCAAAACCCCCAATTAACCCCACTCCAATTAACGAATTGAAGCATCCTGAACCATTGCCACACCTTGAAAAAGATGATACCAACAAAATTAAAGAGGAAACCCGTGAATCAAACGGGTCGAAGAAAGATAACCCAAACCCTAATTTGGTTCAATTGGAAGAAGAGAAGGGGGTGAAGAAACCACGGGTGGTGAATGTGGATGAGTGTATTGCTCAATTGAGGAATAAAGCAGTGAAATTTGACCCGAAGAAGGCTGCGTATTGGGGCGAAGGGGAACGGGTGCCGTTTCTGTTTCTTGTGAAGGTGTTTGATGAAATTTCGAAGGAGTCGGGTCGGATTTTGATCACTGAAATGGTTTGTAACATGTTGAGGACTGTAATTAGCACAACCCCTGATGATTTGGTGGCGGTGGTGTACCTTTTAGCCAATCGAATTGCGCCTGCTCATGAGGGGTTGGAGCTTGGGATTGGGGATGCTGCCATTATCAAGGCACTTGCAGAAGCTTGTGGTGCGAAAGAAGCACACATTAAGAAGCAATATAAGGTGTGTAATGGTTGTAAAGATGGTGAACTCTGCTTATTTGTTTTGTGTTTGTTTGTTATGTTAACGAAGAGCTAGCATTTGTTGTGTTTCTATTGCAGGAACTTGGGGATTTGGGTCTTGTTGCCAAAGCAAGCCGATCGTCGCAACCTTTGATGCGTAAACCTCAACCGTTGACTGTGGCCAAAGTTTTTGATACATTTCGGGTTATTGCCAAGGTGTGCTCTTTATGTACTAACTTGGCATTTGAACTTGTTCTTGAATGAAATATATTCTTTATATTTAGCGTCTTATTGCATAAGAACATAAATGGGGGTGTTTGACCTTTGATGTGCACTTTGTAAGTGATTATTTATTGTTCGATAATCCAAATAAAATAACGTAAGCAAACGTATTTTAGGAGATGTAGATGAATGTGATTTTGTTGTTTTGAATTTCTAATGATCAGATGTTTGAGTGTCAATTTTGATTACTTAAAGACTTTAGTAGCTTAAATAAACTAAATAGCCAAATAGGACATTGTTGTGAAGAAGGGATAAACTTTTTGTTGTATTGGCTAAAGTTATAAACATGGGTAAAAGGTAATTGTATTTCAAGAATATTGTATACATAGGTCATCCAAGTAGTTATAAGTTTCACTAAGGTTACTCAAAAGTTATAGAAACTTTAGAGGCCACTTGAGTATCAATTTGGTTGGTTCTTCACCTGAAACTTCTAATATTGCATTATGCGTTTAATTTATTGTTATATTTTGTCACATCTTTGAGTCTGTTAAATGATTAAAAACCAATGAATCTACTCAAATACGTTATGACTATCCATCTATAATTGATTTTTTTCTTTTTATTATTTTACAACTTTAGATATCGCAAAACCTTTAGACTTGGGGGTGTTTTGTTATTTTACTAAAGTTTTTTTCTGGGAAAGCATAAACCAATCCAGATATTTAGGTAGCAGGTAGTCTCTAAAGTTTCACTAGTAACTCGATGCCCATGGTGAAAACTTTTGAATACTTTGCTGACATATGTATACTTTATCCTTTGTTTACCATATGGTTGTTGGAGCTGATTATTTGATTACCAAGTAATTAGAGGCAGAATCTATATATCAAGACACTTGCATGCAAAACGCATATCCAAACACACACGTTTAGTTCTAGGCATCTCTTAATCCAAGGAAAGGCGAAGGTTGTTGCATGTGCACCACAAATCCATTACTTCAGTTTTATTCAGTTGTTTGTTTTTCCTTAAAAAATTCTTGATAGGAATCTGGCAAGGATAGTCAAGATAAGAAGAAAAACCACATCAAGGGACTTCTTGTTGCTGCAACTGACTGTGAACCTCAATATTTAATCCGTTTACTTCAGGTTATCATAAGAAGTTGTGCTTGAACTCATGACATTGAATTTTTAAATTCATCATTATTTAACTGTTCTATTTTTTTTATGCAGACAAAATTGCGAATTGGTTTAGCAGAACAAACTCTTTTGACAGCCCTGGGGCATGCCATTTTCTATACTGAAAAGCACCCATCACCACCAGCTCGCACAGATTCACCTCTAGAAGAGGCTAGTTAGTTGACTTTCATTATAAATTGCATATTTTTAATTCTGACTCTCTGGTAACTTATTTCGCAACGTATTTCAGGCTGCTAAAATTGTGAAACAAGTGTATTCAGTAATTCCTGTATATGACAAAATTGTTCCTGCTCTTCTTTCTGGGGGTGTTTGGGATTTGCCAAAAACATGTTGTTTTTCACCTGGTGTTCCAGTTGGACCTATGCTAGCTAAGCCTACTAAAGGAGTATCTGAGATTTTAGATAAATTTCAAAACATGGAGTTTACTTGTGAATATAAATATGACGGGGAACGGGCCCAGGTGAGATTTTTTATTAATTGATGAAGTTATAAATGGAACATATTCTATGAATGACTAACAAGTTTCTGTTTACACAGATACATTATTTGGAGGATGGCATGGTTCAGATATACAGCAGAAATGCTGAAAGAAACACTGAAAAATTCCCGGATGTTGTTGTTGCTGCTTCAAGGTACTTTATCATGAATGCTCTCTAAGATGACAAGATAGGGCAGGCTGGGTTATGGGTTAAAAAGGCTTTTTATAAAGGTTGAAATGGGAAGGTCAGGTTGGTTCACACTCATTTTTTCTTTCTGCTTTTAATGTTTTTAGTTAATAATGAGTTTGTTAATTACGATTACAGAATCTAAACCTTTTATTAATAATGCATTACAAGTGGACTTGGATGAGTTCAACCAATATGACCTTTTAACCAACGTGACTTACTTTTCTGTTAAACTATTTGTTTTAATGATTTTGTTATTGTCAGATAAAATACAAACCAGATTAACCTATTTATAGGTAAATGGATCGACCTTGGCCTATATAATGTATGATTTAGCCAAAGAAGCCATCTCTAACTTCTGCGGTTATTTTGCAGAATTAAAAAACCAAATGTAACATCATTTGTTCTGGACTGTGAACTGGTTGCATATGACCGCAAGAAGCAGAAAATTCTACCATTTCAGGTTAACCTTTTTAATATCATGTCATGGTTTATAATCATCACTGGAATAAAACTTTTTTTTGGTCATAAATGGACCATTTTGCTACATTTTCATAAATTGACATTGTGTTTGCTATTGAATATTTTTGTAGATATTAAGTACACGTGCTCGCAAAAACGTTGTGATGAGTGAAATCAAGGTTGATGTATGCATATATGCATTTGATTTGTTGTATCTGAATGGGCAACAACTTTTACAGGAACAACTTATTACTCGTAGAGAGGTGAGAAAACTATATAGTGTTTTTCATTATCGTGGCTATTACTTAATAAAGCAAACCTTTCATAAGCCAACTCTTAGTGATTAATGAAATATGAATTTATTGTGTTGTATTATTGTTTTTCTTCAGCGGCTGTATGAATCCTTTGAGGAAGAACAAGGATATTTTCAGTTTGCAACAGCCATAACATCTAATGATTTGGAGGAAATACAAACATTCTTAGATACTGCTGTGAATGCAAGGTAAAAAAGCTATTTATCTAGTTCTAAGGGGTGTTTGGATGTGTATTAAAAGTAAATAAGTGATAATGATATTGACTAATTTGAAGTACATAATTAATTGTAATAAAATGGATAGTGGAAAATGGTGTTTGGATGTGCTTTTGCTGTTTGAAGGTTTAATAGTAAGTTGTTTTAAAATTTTTGCCAAATTTTTATTTATTTGTTTTGTTTTGTTTTTTTGAAAATTATAGAAAAACTGACCCTTTTTTGTGAGGAATGTAGATGGTTTGTGAAATGGAAACAATTAGGTAAAAAATGGGTGTAATCAGTAACTTTATTTACCCTTAGATGATCAGTATTAATTCCGCTGGTATAAATTTGACTATTTAAATTAAATAATCAACAACCAGCAGTAAAATATGTTTATCTAAACAACTGATTATGCAACTTCAAATCACAATAATGAGATCATCAGTTCCAAAACTTGAATCCATGCACATTAATAATCAAAATTGTTTTTTGTCCATTCATAGAATCTAATTAACTTCTGTTGATTAACTTGACTTATACTCTTTTGTATTTTATCAGTTGTGAGGGATTAATTATCAAAACATTAACTCAAGATGCTACATATGAGCCTGCAAAAAGATCCAATAACTGGCTCAAGTTGAAGAAAGACTATATGGACAGGTATTCAACATTAAAATTTTTTTACAATAAACCTCCAATGGCAGCTCACTCAATATGATGGTCCTTGCTTTGTGCAGTATTGGTGACTCATTAGATTTAGTACCCATTGCTGCCTTTCATGGTCGAGGAAAACGTGTTGGTGGATATGGCACCTTTCTGCTTGCTTGTTATGATAATAATAAGGATGAATATCAAACCATTTGCAAGATTGGTAAGATATGTTCTTCGTTTTATGGGTGTTTGGATGTGGGTTTTAGAAGTGATTATGTGATTTCAATTGTTAGAATCAGAAAATCATGGATATAATATTTGAGTACATAATAATTCAGATAATAAACTATTTAGTGTATAATCAGTTTTGTTGCAGCTGATATAATGAAACTCATTATCCAGAACTACTTATTCAACCTGTAGATACTCAGAAGCAGAATATGTTTATCGAGACTGTGAAAACTGATTATCTGAATCTAAGTTTTCAGCTTTACTGATTTTATTTCTTCTACAGGCACTGGATTTTCAGAAGCCATGCTTGAAGAGCGGTCCAAGAGTCTTAGTCTTAAAGTGATCCCAAAGCCGAAGGTTTGGATGTTAATTTTGATTTTGAATATCCAGGCACCCTATAGGCTATTTTATGTATGCTAATTCTAATGTTTAAATACTGGCAGTCGTACTATCGGTATTCAGATACCATAAATCCAGATGTGTGGTTTGAGCCATCTGAGGTAATCAGTCATTAGCTTTTCATGAATATTTTTCTTCTTTTAAAGTAATAGAGATTTCCCACAAATATTTGAGGATGACTTGTTATCATTTCAGGTTTGGGAGGTAAAAGCTGCAGACTTAACCATCAGCCCAGTTTATTGTGCTGCAATCGGTGCTGTCGATCCTAACAAGGTTTATTTAAATTTTAAAATTTTATATTTAGAGATCTAATATATCAATTCAGCCAGCAATTTAAATAGTTATCTCTTCTGTTAAAAAAAGGGAATTTCACTCCGATTCCCACGCTTGCTTCGTGTCCGTGAAGACAAGGGCCCTGAGGATGCTTCATCTTCAGAAATGGTGAGAAACCATTTATTTCTTTTCATTTTTCATGTTCTCAAACTGTTTATAAATGTTACTGGCTGTCAAATTACTGATCGAGTAAAATGATGGAAGTTTAATGTTTGTTTTTTGTTCCGTTACTTACAGGTTGCTGACATGTATAATGCTCAGAAGCATACCCAAAATAACAAGCAAGATGATAATGAAGATGAATGAGAATACATTCATGCAGTTCAGCTGGATGGTGATGAGTGATGACCCTTTAATAATTTTCTTTTCATTTCTTGTAAATACTTGAAAGAATAATCATTCTTTGTTCCACCTTGAAATTTTGGATATCAGGTGACTGTAACTTAAAATCATCTTTGAAAGATAGATAAGGAGCATTAGATTTGTGAAAGTTGAATTTTTGTGCTCTATTTTAGTTTTTTGTATTCATTTGGTAGTTAATTGTTACTAGAAGTCTATAACACTTTATTTTGTGGTTTTTAGCTCGGGCATACGCAGAGGTGACCAGTTGACCATTCGGCCAGTCAAAATTTTGATGCAGTCTGCAATTGAAATGACGATCGCCGACAAGCTGATGGTGATTGACATCAGTGGTGATGATCAATCACAACATACCAATTTGAGAAACTTAATTTTAGAATAGTTTCTGAGATGTGGTCATCCGATGAATACAGATAAGGAGAATTAGGGAGTAAGATCCCATTATTTTCGGCGCAAAACTTGTATATTTACAATGAGCTCCCTAACTACATTGATGTCACCTGTCTTATGATTTTAACTACTTTAATGCCACCTGCATTAACAATTTTAACTACTTTGATGCCACGTGCCTTAATGATTTTAACTACTTGTTATTGACTCCATATCTTCCCCCTTATCAAGATCCTTAACCCTAAGGATGAAATGGAGTACTTTTATTGACCAACTAATATGTAGCATTATACCAAACTCTGTCAAAGCTAACCAATGAACCAATCAATTGGTGACAAAGGCGGCGGTTGGTGGTGGGTGATGCCTACGATGAATGGTGGCGAGTGGCATCGATGGCGACAATGAGACGGGTGGCAGGAAGGGGATGGATGTAGTGACGGGTGGTGCAGGTGATGATTGATGAGTGGTTGTGGGTGGTAGAGGAATGAATTAGTTAGACAACCTAAAACATTTCTGTGATCACATTTAAAACATGAAAGGATTTATGAATTCCTATCAAGTGTGGGATTCTTTTAGAATTAGTTCTATGTTTAGTTATTTCTCTTAGCTATTCAAACACATTAACGAATAATATCTGGATTCTAGTTCCATCGAGTTCTAATGAATTTCTATCAACCAAATTGTCACACCCCAACTCAGGGGTTAGATGAACAATTGTATTTATACATTACCTTCAATCCACATCAGGACTTACATGGAGTTTCAAGCTCGTAAACCTTGCGGTATAAAACCACTCATTAATATTTCAAACCAATCATTTTTGCTTTATGAACGTGCTAAGTAATTCAAATCGTTTTTACACTATCGTTTCTAAAACTAACAGTCGAATGTAACCGTGCCTTTTCAATTATAACCATTTTCAGTTGTTTTGAGAATAATCATTTATCAATTTTGATATGATTATGGTTTGGATGATTCAAGCAAGGTTCACACGGTTAGCACTATCAAAATGCAAACCCTATACCGAGACTTCAAGTTTGGAAACCGCTCAAACCGATCATATTTATCAAGTTCGATCCGATTTGAAAGGTTTATGAAACCCCTAACGACCGGTTAGGCGACGTGAAATTGCTGGCTATATTTTCTGTTTAATATGTTTATTTTTTTGTTTACTCATTAATGGGGCCATAAACAATATCATGTTATATTCTTTATGTGTTTTCGTTTACGTTCTTATTTTTTTTAACAAAAGAGCATAATGATCGTCTATGAATTTAAAAAATAACCTTTATCTAGTTTAAGAACCATCACTTCTAAACACTAAAAACTATTGGATTGATTTAAGAAAAGACAAAGACTACACTTATTATGAATAAACGTAGAGACTATCCATATAAATAACAAGCAGTTACTAATGATTTTTAGTCCAACTAGTTAAGATGAGATACACATGATATGTAAATAAATGAGAGGTCATGAGTTCAATTCTCATTCTGAACAAAATGCTTAGAGTTGAGCCAGAGGGTTTTCTTAGCAATGAGTTTCCTCCTGTGAGGGTTGGGGTTGCGGTCCCGGTTAGGAAACGGATAAGTGGGCCCGATTAAGATAACACCTATAATCTGAAGCAGGGTCGTATATTTGTCGTTCAAAAAAAAAACAAGGAGCTCTTTTGTAATATATAACCAATTCAGATAAAAGATTTTAACCATTCAACATTATACCTATTAACCATTCAAAATTAATATAATGCTTAAACATTCAGAGACAAATGTCAGAACCATCCAGACATTTGTTGACGAAACAAACAATTTGAACCATTCGAACAAATGCTGAATTGTTGAGATATTTAAAACCATTAAAAAAATAATTAAAATACTATCAAACGACTCCTAATTTTATAATAAACAAGAAAACAATAAACACTGAACCTATCATTCATAAACTTGTTTTTAAACATCAATCACGTGACTTTGCTTCAGATAATAAATATTATCTTAGAGTAGTTATTTTATCTCCAAACATTTAGGCTTATAAGCACCATGTTATTGTCAAAAACACACACCATTCCATTAAAAAACAATATAAAAAACAAACTAATTTACTAAATCAATTATATTATAAATATCTAACACCAAAACCAGCTGTTTTAATAAAACCCCTTTTCAGACTCCACTTTCTTGGTTTGTTCAATCTCCACCCTATTATCCTATCCCCATTTCACCCCTACACTCCATCATTCCCACCCACAGTAACCCACATTTAAGCCTTTAAACCATCTATCATCAAGGGCATTTAAGTCATTTACTACCTTCTCTCTCATTTTTTTTAAATTTTCACACACTCTCTCTCTAGACCACACCTGCAACATAAAAACATCCATTAATCAGTTTTATTATTATTATTATTATTATAATATTCTTCTGTTCAATGTTCATCTTGAAAAACAAAAACAACCCAATTCGACCAAACCCTCGGTTGCTCCATCGATTATTAAATACATTCATGAGCTTTTCATTCTTAATTTGATATTTCATATTCGTTTCGATTTATAATCACTATCCCCACTATCATCTTCTTCAGTTATTATTATTGTTATTATTATTATCTACTGTTCTGCAACTGTTTGAAGATTACAGATATGAAAATGGCTGAGATGTATCGATTCACGAGGAAGAAGATGAAGTTGTTCCGAAGCAGATATGGGTTCACATGCTTCAAATTGATTATCTGGTTCGTTATATCTTTCTTCTTCTTCGTCAGATTCGTTAGCCATCATCAACTCACAACGAATTCGTTGAAAACAACCCTAATTTCTCACCAATCCAATGTCGTTTCTCGTGTCATCTCCGAATCAAACGCCGTCCGACAAAATCAAGGTTCGTCTTCGTCTTTGTCTCTGCAACATCTCAATTCACCCCCAAATTTGTTGATGAAATTTGTATTTCAACTTTTGCAGGTTTATTGAACAATTTGAAGATATACATTTACGAACTCCCATCGAAATACAATGCCGATTGGTTATCGAATCCCCGATGTAGCACCCATTTGTTCGCATCGGAGATTGCAATACATAAGGCGCTGATGAACAGCGATGTACGGACTTTAGACCCATCTGAAGCTGATTTCTTCTTCGTCCCCGTATATGTCACCTGCAATTTCTCCACCGTTAATGGCTTCCCTGCTATCGGTCACGCTCGTAGTCTTCTCTCGTCGGCGGTTGACCTCATCTCGTCGGAGCTTCCATTCTGGAACCGGAGCAATGGCTCCGATCATATCTTCGTTGCTTCTCACGATCACGGAGCATGCTTTCACACCATGGTAATCAGTAATCTATCAGCAACTCGATTATGTTATAATGATTGTTTTTATTCAAATTGTTGTTAATGTGAATGTTTATGTAGGAGGATAGAGCTGTGGCTAATGGGATACCGGAATTCATGAAAAACTCGATAATATTACAAACATTCGGCGTTAAAGATCATCACCCATGTCAAGAAGTTGAACACATCGTCATCCCACCGTACGTTTCGCCGGAGATGGTACGGTCAACGCTATCGGAGTCGCCGGTCAACGGTCGCCGGAACATCTTCGTCTTCTTCAGAGGCAAAATGGAAGTCCACCCGAAAAACGTGAGCGGAAGGTTTTACAGCAGGTATAACTATGAATTCGTTTTGACCTTCCAATTTTGACTCCTTAATTCATTTTGACCTTTTGAATTTGACTTTTATTGTTCAACATTTAATAGGCGTGTGCGAACGGAGATATTACAACGGTTCGGAAACAACCGGCGTTTTCACCTAAAACGACATCGTTTCGTCGGATACTCGACGGAAATTGTACGGTCGGTGTTTTGTTTGTGTCCACGTGGGTGGGCACCGTGGAGCCCACGGCTGGTGGAAGCGGCGGCGTTGGGATGCGTGCCGGTGGTGATCGCCGACGGGATACGGTTGCCGTCGGAAACTGCCGTGCCGTGGGCGGAGATATCCGTCACGGTGCCGGAGAAAGACGTCGGAAAGTTAGCCGGAGTTCTTGATGACGTGGCGACGACGAATTTATCGTCGATGCAGAAGAAGCTGTGGGACCCGAAGGTACGGCGGGCGCTACTGTATCATGATGACGTGGAGGAGGGTGACGCTACGTGGCATATTCTTGTCGCGTTGTCCGACAGGCTGTACAGGTCTCACAGGAGGTCGAGGGTTTGGGGCGAGTGAGGAGTGGACACGTGGAATTGGCGTTTGGAATATGCGAAGCTGACGTGGATATTATGTTGGAGTACAGCTGGATTGTGATGGTGTGATGGAACAAGACGCTGGGAGTATGTGAAGCCGCGTATGTGGGCCTTAGATGCTGAGGTGGCAGATGGTGATTGGTGGAGGTGGGCGGGTGTACAGGGGATTGTATGGAGTGAGGAGCAGAGGATGTGAATTTTAGGGTTGGGCTATGGTATACGCGTCCTCACCGGATATGATGGGGACATCTCTTTAGCCGTGAGGTTTTTGTTAGGAGTAGTAAATTGTGTCGTTTGAGTTATCATACCTTTTATTGCAACTTTGTTGAGCTGAATACAACAAAACTTTTTAAATTCTTCTACAACTATCTGATGCTATTTTTATTTTTGTCTTTTTGGTTTCTTATACGGTCTATACTCTATACCACATGAATTATCTCTTTTGTACATATATGACAGCACATTGATGTGAACTCCATGGTGACCACAATAACAAAATGGAAGTTGCAATGAAATTAAATCTGTCACAACGGTTCAATTGTCTTTTCTGAAAGTTGCATGTTAAATTCTTTTTATTTGAGCGATTTTTTTTGTTTTTTGTTATATTCTCCAGATAGATACCGCCTAAATGCCTAATAAGACGAGATAGTTTTTTTGTTTCTTTTTATTTTCCAATGGTAGCCTCATAAGCCCAAATACTGTTATCCGGGGTGCAAAAGGAAAAAGAAAAAGAAAAGAGAAAAAAACTGGACTTGGACCCGACTATCTTTTTCTGGAACTGGTTTTGGGTCATACACAGTAGAGAGTGTAATCGATCTCTACTAAAAATGAAAACGTGGTCCAAGCGGGCTCGGTCTACCTTCAACCAACAAGTTCCGAAAAGAACAAATAAAAAATGGGACAAGAACCGAGAATAAGCTGATAAAAAAACTGATCGAAAACTAGTTAACAGTTAACAACCCAAACCAAACCAGAACTGGTTTTGACTTGGAACCAGTACCAAAAAGAAAACCGATATGCGCACATGTACCCTTTACTAGCTTACATAAATTCCCATTTCAATTATTACAGCAGCACACTACCTCACGAATACATGTTATGCAATCCGATCACCTGTATCAATGCACGCTATTGGAAGCAGTCCCTTGTTTTAATGCTCACTATCAACTCAGTGGGTTATAACAATGTTTAATATGCGTTTTTGATGTGTTTGGTTTGATTTGTTGTGTAAGAAAATAGAACTCGTTGTTAGTTATTCATTACAAGCAGGAAAAATCAAGCTCGTGATTGTTGTTACTTTTTAAATATACATCATAAAGTTTTGAATTTTTTGTGTATGCATATCTTTTGAGTTACGACATTTCTAGCATGTAGTAAGGATTATAACTTAACCATGAACCAGTAAGAAGGGATAGATTGCTCACTCGATTGCCGAGACAGGGTTGATCGATTTGCGGTGAACGCGAGGACGAGGGGCACTACAATAACAAACCTGTAAATGATTCATCCTAAAATTAATACGAGGCTGCTTTCATTTCGGGCGCCCTAAGCTAAGGCTTAATTTCACACGTATAGAAGCCGCCCCTAGTGCGTGCATATACATATATATTTTTTGTTAGGCATAACCATGTTGATGCTACACGTGAATCTTATTATATATGGAACCTAAAAGAGTAGATTTTATGTATAAAGATACATTAATTTTGATAATTTAAACTAATAATAATCAGACTAATAGCTTAATTAACGTGCTTGTTCCACTTTTATTATTAAAAACGATCTTACTTATTTGTTATATATATATATATTATATATATATATATATAATATATATATATATATATATATATATGAGAGAGATCAAATAAAAATCATGTTTATAAATGAAAACCATAAAAACCATCATCAACCATCATAGATTTTTAAAAACAATTTTAATTATATTAATTAAAAGGGTGTTTTCGTAATTTTAGCAAAAAGTTATTTATGATGATTTCTTTGCATTAACTAAGTCCCTGATTTTTCTTCACACAAATATGAATTAGTTTATTCAAATATCATTTTTATCAATAATCTTGTAAATTCTCTTCATCTCTGTCGAAATCTATGTGCAAAAGATGTTGAAGACTTATAGTTAACAACTAAATCACCATTGTCTACACTTCATCATCATCATATTAGGGCGTGTTCATCATCATCATTTTTAACAAAAATTTACTCTTCTCCATCACCATCTTGAATTTATTTTTTAAAGGGTTGTTATATGAGATCCATTATTTCGTATCCTTCATATCAATATCAAAACATAAATATCAAACATGATGTTGCTGTCAAGGTACACGTTTATTTAATTATAGTTACGTATACGTATCTGTACGTTTATTGTACCAATGCTTAATTTAGATAATTGATTACTTGTATTTATATGTATGCTTCGTGTATTATAAAACAAAACATATCTATAGTAGTTCCTTACGTATACGTACCAGTATTGTTGTATATATACAAATTATAATTTTACTACAGTTACATATATGTACTAAGTAATCATAAATAAAATTATAATAGAATCCTTGTTAGTAATACATTTATACATACATAATTTATACATGTATTTTGGCTAATGCAACATAAAAACACTCATGTTCTTAGTAGCATTACATATACATAAACATGTGGGTTACATTTAAGTAAAATCATACATGTAACAAGTGGTAGTTATGTATATGTAACAAGGTATTTAACAACAGTGGTGATTATTGGGTCATAACATATATCGGTTTGTTTCTTAATAATATATAATATTAACTATTTGTTTATTTTTTTGTAGTGATTTGAAAGTAAGGATGATAAATTTAAAAATAAATTGATGACGAGCTTGAAGATGATGATGATAATGATAATGATGATGATGATGATGATTATGATGAACTCGTAACACTATTGTTTCGTATATGAAACACTACTGTTACACATATGGAACATTGTTTGTTTATTTAATTTCCTCTTATGTTGGTGACATATCACTTGTTAATACATATACGAAACAACTTTAAATGTCGGTTAATGTTTTGGTGATATTTTACTTTATAACTAGATTTTTATAATTTTTAATTTATACATAACCATGTCTATATATGTGTTAATTTTGTAATTCAACAAAATGCCTTGTACTTGTTAGATGTATTATACTTACATATACGTAACTAGAAAAGACTATATATATGTATTATGCAACAAGATTCTTCAATATGTATTTAGATGGTAAGAAGATTTAAAATTCGGTTTGTTGATAACATTTGAAGTTTGATTGTGTTACGTATACGTAACATAGTGTTCATATACATGACACTGATACATATACGTAACATAACGTTACATATTAAAATTATTCATTCTTCTTTCTCTCTGTTAGAAAAATAAAAAAACAGTCTAGTGTTATTTTTATAAATAAATTTATGTTTGATGAATAATATACATAACAGAGAAAAGAGTAATTTTAGGAAATTTTGTTTGAGAGTGAGTTATTCCAAATTTAAAACAATATGATTTTCCTATCTTACCTTTAATGACTAATAATGCATCCTTAATTATTCATTTATTTACAATCATGCCACTAATTCATCTAAACCATTATCAATAAAATCAAAGGTTATAAAGTGGTTTTCATAATTTTTAGTTATAATGTGGTTTCCATTGGAACCCTCCTATATATATATATCATATATTTCAGCTTGATTTCACTCAGACATGTTTTTCAAATTTTACTTACCCAATGTTTTGGAGACCGGATCGGACCGAGGAACCGAAACGGTTCAGATCGGTTTTTGGTTTTTTTAATTGGTAAAAACGGTGTGTTAAAACATAAATTTGTACGTTGGATATACAAATATAGTTAAATTTTATATATAACTATAAAATGCATATATAAATTACTTATATTTAATTACATATATAAATATAATTAAATCCAATCCAACCGGTCTGACCACCAAACTAGTAAAACGTCCGGTTCAACGTCCGATCTGGTTCTAAAAACATTACTCATACTTGTGATATCGAGATGTAACCAAATGTAAATTTATAAATGAGATTTCTGTTGATGACGATTTAAAATCTCATTGGTCGAAGTGCAAGATGACTTATAATAGCTAACCAGTCATATATTTTCGATTAATAAAATTCAATTTATCCTTATAAAATAATTTTTTCATAGGAGTTAAATGGAACCGACTTTAATACTGAGTTACCATTATTTTTATTTGTGACAAACAATTGAGGATATTTTCATACAGATAATTTATATAATATTAATTATTAATTTTAGTATATTTAGTAGGTTATATTATATATTTAGTGGGTTGTACCTACTTTTATCTTTTTCTTAAACGTTAATTTTTTTTCTTTTAACTTACTACTTAAATCTTTTGCAATTTAGTCCATATATCTATCTATATATATATATATATATATATACACACATATATATTCATCTTTATTTCCCCATGCTTCATATTTTACAATTTTTTGGTTTTGTGTTTCCGTTTAAATTTTATGAGTAGCAAACCACAACGCGTGTGTGATTTAACATTTTTACCCTTATTTTATTTCGTTTAACGACAATGTCGCAACACGCTAGTTCTAAATTGATTTGTTTATTGTTAAATATGTTTTACGTTTCGCTTACGTGGTTTATCGTTTTTACGTCTACTTTTCGTTTGATTTTATTCTCTTCGTTTTTTTCATATTTTTAATATAAGTTTTTCCAATGTTTGTGGTCACTTGCGATGGTTGTCATTGATACTATTTGATACAGTTTTACGCCCCCGCTACAATGCAGAGGCTTAATACTAGTTATTCGGATATTTGTCACATCTAATGACCCTATAATAATAATAATGGGCCTTTCTTTGGGCTCCTGGAAGTTGAAGCTTAGCAGCTTAGCAGCCTAGCAGCCTAGCAGGTTTTAGTGACTTGAGTTTATGTTAACAATAATAAAACCTAATTAAAAAACAACATTTATTAAATGTTAACTAGACTTTATATTTAATATGTACATTTAATAGATATTATATATGTTAAATCTGAATTGAATTAGAAGTTTCAAAGTCGAGCTCTTATAAGCTCGAGTTCAAATGGTTATATATACCGAGCTTGTTTTTTAACGCTTGAACTTGAACTCAAACTTGAAAAAAGCTCGACTCGTCTGAAACTTTTGTAACATATTTTCTTTTGAGTTATGACATTTAGTTTCTACAAGGTAATAAATCATACAACTGTCTACTTCTACCAATCCTTTATATAGAGCAATTTTCTTTGATAAATAAAACTCTAGCACTCCGATGCCTGTATTGAAGCACACTACTGGAAGCAGATACCTATTATAATGTTTACTATCAACCAAAGATTGTAACTATGTTTATTTGCAATTTTGATGTTTCTGGTTTGATTTGTTGTGTATGAAAATAGAATTTGTTAGTTTCTTATAACAAACATGAATACATGACTCACAGAAAGAGAAATTTGTCTCATGATTGGTGTTACTTTGTAAAAAATGCAACATCAAGTAATGAATTTTATTTGTATGCATATGTTGAGTTTTGAAGGATTGCCAATAGGGGATTAGATTGATTTGCAGTGAACACAAAGATGAGAAGCATTAGAATAAATCTTTTTTACTCTATTTAACCAAAAATTTGTGGGTCCTTTGAGTCTAGATGCCCGAAGCTAGGGTTTAAGTTTATACGTATAGAATTCGCTCATAATGTAAGCATTTTTCTGTTGGCGATGTTGATGCTGCCTAGAGGGTGATTTTTACATACAAAAGATGCATTAAAATTTTATAATTTGTACTATAATGTATTGACTAAGAATAATTAATACTAACAATTTAATAATGTTTCATGTGTTAAGAACAACCTTACTTACATAATTATCATATATTTCAACTCGTTTTTTACAAGGAATATATGTTTTTTTATCTTACTCATTATCATCTATGTAGGTAGGAAATCAAACGTAAATTATACGAGTGAGATTTTCCTTGACGACATGATTATGAGTTAGATGTGTTATTAGTCAAATTCAGATAAATTATTAGAATTTTAATTATTCGTATAAAATAAGTATTTTTTAAAAATCTCGTGGAGCGACTGTCATGCTGAGTTACCACTATTATTATTAGTGATAAATAATTACTGATACTTTTAAGCTTTATCCCCGTAATTATTTGGATATTTGCCATATGATTAATGATCCTATAATGATGGGCCTTACTTATGGGCTCATGGAAGTTGAAATTTAGCAGGTTTTAGCGAGTTGATCAGGTTTAGCATTAACAAACTAACTGTATAATATACATGTTAATTGAATTTTACTAATGGTCGATAATAATTCATATTAACAGTTTGGCCAGTGATAATCATACTTTTGTATTTGTTGTAAAAAATAATCCTACTAACATAATCATTTATTAATTGCCACTTGATATTGCTCGATAGTAATTGTAAATGAAATAGAACAAGATAGAATGAAAAGGCCGGAGTGAAAATTAAATAGAACTCAATAATAAATCAATAATAACTATGGTGGTAGGATTTCATTTGACAATAAAAATAAAATTTAAAAAAATTCATTAGCAAAATTACTAGTATGAATTATTATTAGTTAATAAGTCACAGACTGGATTATTAAAATTTAATTTATCTATATATTATTATGTTTAAAATCCTGAAGAAGTTTCTAAGCTTAGCTCTTATAACTATGAATTATTATTAGTTAATAAGTCACAGCTTCGATGGTTATATAATTTGAGTTGAGCCAAATGCTTAGAGTTGAGTCAAGTAGTTTTATCAGAAATAAATTTCTTCCTGAGGGGATTGGGGGTGCGGTCCCGGTTGTAAAACGGATAGATGACCCCGATTAAGATAACACGTATCCTCCGAAGCAGGGTCATACATTTGCCGTTCAAAAATTCTTTTTCGAGCTTCTTTTTTTATTCTCAAACTTGAAAAAGACTACTCGTTTGAAACTTCTGTAGCAAAATTCTTTCTGAAATATATCAATATACCTTACAAATTTTTTTATATAGAGCAATTATGAAAATAAAAACAAACGGTGCATAATGTTAAAGTTAAATCTAAGGAAAGGAGACGGTAAATATATGACATTTAGCTACTGAATAAGTGTCAGTAAACTTAAGAAGTTTTCAATACACGCAAAGTCACGTCAGAATTTAACCAGTGTCTCCTTTTAACACATTATCACTCTCTATTGTTACTGTTACCGTTACTCTCACACGAGCGTCGTCACTACCCTTGCCAGTTGCCACTTGCAGGCTTCCATAGACACAACCAACATAACTACTTCCATCGTTGTCTCGTGTCAAAGCCTGCGTGTCCGTGACTACTAGCCACCATACAAAAAATCAACATGGATCCAAGTTGATAATACTTTTCTCTAAAAACATCTTTTAACTCAATTACATTTTGATTCAAACTCGTTTTGAATGAAATTAACAAATATTTCAATTAAGTAAACAACTGTTACTATAGAGAAACGACCATAAACTAAAGAGCGATATTTTTTTAACAAAACAATTAAGTAACAACCGGTACATCACCGGGTCACAGCCCGCCCATTTTACCCGGCTAATTAATCTAAATTAATAATTTCTTTAAAAAGTGTGACAATCAACATCAACCAGAAACAACACACTTTCAATAGTAATCCACTCACAAATCACAACAAACAATACCATAAAAAAGTTACAAAAAGCAAAAGAGAAAAAAAAGATAATAGTAAAAGCTTGGACAGCATTTCAACACACATCTCAAGCTTCCATTTTGTTTGAAAATAAAACTCTAGCACTCGGGTGTTTGAGTATGGTCTCTCTTTGGATCCCTACAATAGTCATACACCTTATAGTTCTTTCGAACCCACAACATCGCCGCCAATTGCTGGCGGCTCAGCCCACCGGTCCTAGCCGGAGAGCCGGACGGTGGGCGGCACGATGCTGGTGAATTGGCAGCACAACCTCCTATCTTGAAGTTGTTGTACCTAGCATAAAAGGGTTGATAACGATAATCGGCTTTGTATCTACCGTTTTCAGTAGCCCACGAAGATGCATCCCATATAGACCCGTAAACGTACATTGGCCTGAGTGGAAATGTAGCGTCGCTTTTCCTTGGGTACCTTCTAATCGGCACATCATCCACAAAAAATCTGCATTTATTTCACAGTTTGCATATGTCATAAGTATTTACATGGTTTCTGTTTCATAGAAGTGTGATATTTTAACACTAACATAAAACTAACATGAAGTTATGTTAGTTTGAGTTCGGTTTATGCACAAATAATGAAATAAATTTGGCTAAAGAGCTCATGTTTGGGTCAACTTACAGGTTTATAGGCTGAACCGTTTAACACATTTATAATCCATACTATTGATTTGACTGATAATAATTTTAACTATTATTGTTATTAACAACAACAGTCGTAGTAGTATAATTATTATATATTCACACTCGATTTGTATTTATTTTACGCTTGATTTAGCTTGTATTTTTTTTCATTTCGTTCATATTTATTATTGTAAACGAAAACAATTCGAAACCAAGCATAATTTTTTAATAATTATTTTACTGGTATATTGTTGTTGGTAATGCAAATAAAAAGCTAGGATTGTTACAGACCAAATTATAAGTATGAATTATTATCGGTCAATGAGTAATCGTTTCAATTATTCAAATTAATTTGTCTTAAAAATATTTATAATGTAACTTAAATTAATTGGATAATTTATTTTAAGATTTATATGAAAAATGAGGACGGCGATCATGTTCTTTAGTTTAACATAGCTTGCTATTTACTTTTGTAGTTGTAATAGCCTTAGCATCATCTTTTTATTTTAATTATTATAATTATATATATTAAAAATTATTTTTTTCTGTTCTTTCAATTATATAGTATTTTTTATATCTTTATTATTATATTTTCTCTCTTCTTTAATCACAAATATTTTTAAAATATTAACAATTTATAGGGGTGAATAATGTAATCCCAAACATACAAATGAACAATAGTTTTTTTGTTTATGCTTCACTGATTAACACTTATAATCATTTTTTATAATATAAAAACACACTCATAATAATATTAGAAATCTATGATAGAATGCTTTAAATCAATAATTTTATATTACACAGATAGAGGTGTTGTGTTCGAACCCTTTTAATAAGCATATGTTTATGTTCACGAACCAACCACATACAGGAGTCATATTTTAACACCCATAGCCGTTCTATGTAAACAAAATTATTAAAATATTTAGAATATAAATTAAGTAATAAAGTTATGCCGTTCAGAAAAAGTAATAACTTTTAAGTTTTTAATCATAAATTAAAATGGAATATTCATAAATATTTAGAATATAAATTAAGTAGTTACTTTCAGTTTTAATCATAAAAATAGACAAAAATTGTCATGTATTTATTGTTTCATTTATAGGTAACATAATAAATGGAATTAAATACGACTTGTATAATTATATTAACTTCCTTTTTTTTCTGAACGGAAGACTTAAATAAATAACTTACATTATCTCCATGGGACTCCACAGGATAGCATAGTTATGAAAACCTTTAGTCGGATCGAACCACAGGTGAATCTTTTCTTCACGTCCGATGATATTACCGTCACCGCTTCCTCTAATGTACACGTTCGTCTGCAACGTGTACGGTTTCCCGAACGTCGTACCAAGAAACTCGATATCCACTTCGTCATGGTTCCCAGGATGATCTTCGTTGTTAGAAAGCTAGAACGATAAACAACAAAACTATATATCAATAACACCCTAAATTAATATAACCAAAAACACAAGTAATAACATGCATGCAAATAAAGCATGTGTTCTTACGTAAAATGACGAAATAACCCCTGCGGTATAGCCCGGGTGAAGCTTCATTGATGTTGCAAAGTAGCCAGACCTATACGGTCTTTGTGACTTGAACCCACTTCCAGAAGACTTATCGAGCCACAGGACCAGCGAGTTCTGGTCGAACCGCTGGTGCTGTGAGCCCCATAAGCTTCTGTAAGCTTGATTGAAGGGTATTGTGGGAATTTTGGAACTAGGGTAAAAACCAGGTGAGGGTTGACCTTTGGTCAAAGAAGATGCAATGAGCATGAAGAAAGTGAGAAGAAGAGGCATTGTATTTGCAAAGTGGTAGTTTGAGAAATGAAAGAAATAATATGGAGGGTGTGTGAAGTATGGGAGCATATGATACTATAAATAGTAGTGTGATTTACTCAATATAGGTTATGGGTCCCATTTATATATAATAGCCTACCAATTTAAAAGAACAAGAAATGTTATGTTAATAATGTATAGACCTACTTTCTAATATAATTGATGCATGTATCATATGTTCTGAGCAAATAACACTACAAGTATATAAGACATACAAGTAATAGGAAATAACATCACATATATAACTTATATTTGAACAAAACATATTGTAAAAGTTAAATTTTGATAAGCAGATCAGATGATTCGATCAGATCTACACAATCAGTCTGTTTAAAAATTTTTAGTCTTTGCTTATTTGTTTGAGCGGTTGAATCAATGATCTGAATAGGTGAATGATTCATAAGTACTTATACTTCATATTTTATTTATTTCGAGTTTCATAATTTGTTAACAATGATAATTTGTTTCAATCTTTATATTCTTTAAACACTGCATATTTTTTTAAAGATTACACATATATAAATTACACAAACACATACATATGTATGCATTTATTCTAGTTTCAAAATATTTTATTAAACAATCCCGTTTTAATAACTAGCCTAGCAAGTGAAACGATAAAAATAACAGTTTTTTTTGTTCTTTTATAAAAACACCGATAAAACCTATGGAATTACTGAACTTTTCTAAAATTTAAAATAAAACAATGTAAACTTATATAGGTCATGTCAATACAATGATTTGATTAAAAAGGTATGATAATTAGTATTTGATTGAGAGCACCGATATAAATTGATATATCTTTCTTTAATTAAGATGAAACAAATATATGATTAAAATGATAGATTTGGTGAGCAATTATTTTCAATGGTATTTTTCTTTCGCAAGCCTCTTTGTAGACCGATGATTTGGTTAACGATGGGAATCCGACAAATTGCATACGTTTATGTTATATGCAAATATAAGGGACCTACCCATGAAATTATTCGTTTTAGATTTCAAATGCCGACAAATGTATTTATATTTATAAATGAACATTTACACCTTTTATAATCATACCCTACTAAATTAAATAGTTTTGACTACTAAATGAAATTTGTACTATTAAATTAATTTGTTAAAATGATATCTAAGTATATAATAGATGTTTCCTTCTTTAAATGTTAGGGTTTAAATTTTGTTAGATGATCCAGAAGTAGATTAGATGATCCAGAAGTAGATTAAGAGTTGAAAAATTAAATATTTTCTTAAATCATGTTTAAAGATCATTTTACTTATATATTAGAAACTTGTGTTTTGAGAAAATATGTAAGTTTAGAGGTGGAGAAGGGATATTTGTAATTCTTCCTCTTATTTAAAAAAAATCACATTCTTATATATTTGTAGAGAGTTAAGATTATTTGAGACGTCACAAATATATTTAGAATTATGAGAAAAACTAACATATAACTTTTTTTTATATTTTATATAAAAAATAATTGAAATAAAATATTAATCGACTCTGATGAGTCCAAAAGGAAAACAAGGAAATGAACTTTAATCTACGTATGTATGAGTCATACGTTGTTAAACCATTTATATACGTGTAGATAAACAAATAAAAAAATTATAAACATTTGCAAACATTACTTCGATGGGTTTTTTTTGTGATTTTGATATTTTTAATGTGTGTGCATGTGTATATACATTAAATTATGTGTAGAAAGTATAAAACTAAAAAATATGAACCACTACTTTAGTTCTTTTAATTCTTAAAATATTTATGAGTTCTCAAATAATATTCGCTCTATTGTTTGTAATGATTTTCATAAATGAACTAATATGAAAAAAAATTTGTGTGGATTAATCTATTTTAGATTTTTTTTCTTATTCAAACATGTATAAATTTTTTAACATTATCACTCTTTTCACAAATTGATTAGTAAAAAAACGACATCAGTACCACTCACCATGGTGATTCCACTACGATGGGATTAAAGGTGCGAGAGGCACAACTTTCGTGAGGGCGTGACAACCCCTACGGCACGTGACAATACTGTGATTGTTCCTTTTTTACGACAAGTACTCCCGTGAGATTGTGTGTGTGGTGTAGTGTGACATGGTGTGACAATATTACTGCACTAATTTTGAATTTGTGGTGTAGTATGGCGTAGTGTGACTTGAAAACAAAATTTATGGGTCTAAGGTGTGGTGTGGTGTATGTGGTGAAAACACCCCCTCCACCCTAATGATCATGTAATGTTTTAGACTAGAGTTTTATCATTATGTTTTTAGAAAATGCATATGAAACAAAGTTACTTTGAGCTTTTGTTTTGTTGTAGGTTCAAAACAAAAAAACAATTTAGTTATCTCTGGTGCATAAAACAGAGTCGATATATTAACAAACGAAAAATCCAGACAATTTGTTGTAGAACTCGGAACCACTATCACCACCTGGCATAGATCAACAACACCGACCCATCATCAAATATTAAACAAGGATTTTGAGCTATGTTGTGACGCCATCAACGCCGTTGGTTGCGCCACATATGCGCTAGGATTGTATTTTCTTGATTTTGAATATCTTAGTTAGAATAAAACAAAAGAAACCCTAGTTTTCAAAGGGGATTTGCCCTTGGGGGCTTAAGGATGATTTGAAGGCTCCAATCAAAATTAATCGCGAGAATAGAAAACTACTTCCTCTTTGATTAACTTTAGGTGTATGGTTTGTGTCGGTAAATGTGTTTAGCCTTTGTTTATCATTATTTTTGGATTTAGATATTGTAATTAAGCCATTTAATAGCTTAGTTAAAAAGTAAATGTTTTTCAATAAAACTTTCAAAGACTATGTAAACAACGTAGAAAATATTACATTATGCAAACAACATAAACACCATATCAGATAAAAAAGTATATGTGTTAATGTCATTTCAAATCCTAATAAAACACACACAAACACATGAGCGGACACACATCGTTACACAAGCACACGATTGTAAACACATGAGAAGAAAATGATCCTATTTGATCACTGTACATTGCTAACATCAAGAAATGGAATAATCGAGAATCCCGAGTAACAGGCCAAGCCGCTAAATTAATCACAAACACATTAACACACATAAACACCATCTCTAACGCCGATTAATAATCCTAATTGATAATGTCACACCCCAACCTTGACGGCAGAAATGTTAAGATGTGAGGGTTAACATTGTTCACAACCACATAATGCTATATTTAAATGTAAATATAAAATTATAAGTTTCAAAAGGCATTACAAACATAAGTCTCAACCATGAAATAAGTTTAAACATAACAAGACAAAACATAATCTTTATATTATTAACTAGGTCCACATCCTAGATTATTGCAAGCTTCAAAAGTTCACTTTAAACTTGAGAGTCACCTGAAACATAATAAAAATAAAAGGTCAACTAAAAATAGTTGATGAGTTCCCAAGGTTTTCATACATAATATGATAAGGTTACAAGTAGCAATTCATGTCATAGGTTATAAGTTAGTAATGTTATAGAACACATATCGTTACAACCAAACCTCGACTTGATTACAAGTATATAAGATTGGTTAAGTGTATTTGGTTCCTATGATGAACAAGCATAGGTCATCAGGAGCCGGCAATACCTCGGCTTTAGCAACAAATAGGCTTGTCAGGCCCAAAGATCTAAGACGTCGCCAGGCTAGCAATAGTTAATGATTGTAAACAAACTATGTATCTCATATAATCACTTACAACACACAAATAACCATGACAAAATATAAAGATGATTTGCAAGTGCTTTACAAGTCTCAAACGCTTATAAGTGTATGATATATAAGTATCATGTTTCACCCCAAAATAGTGTGAAAAATATAAAAAAGGGCAAGGAAACTCACATGACGTATAAGTGTATAAGATGATTATAAATGTTAACGATGTTCCAACGAATTCTTTTACAAGGTACCTAAACGTATACACATTACAAGTTTAAGTTTACTAATATGATTAACGTTTTAACACGATCTAGGGTTTCAAAGGGGAAAATTTGGGATTGTGATAAATAGGCTAAAAAACAACCACTTTCATTTTAATTATGGGAAAAGAAAACTCCCACCAATTAAGTAGTTTATATATAAAAAATATTTTAAATTACTTATAAAAATTACATAACTCCATTATAAAGTGTGAATTTATTTGTAAGAACGTGATGTTCTTATCAATAATTAAAAGTGGCATTTGAACCAATAATGATTTTAGTGCTCTAAATCATTGTTTAGAATCTATTTATAAATAAAAAAAAAATTAACTAAATACAAATTTTTTTATAGACATAATTAAATATTTAAAGGAGTAAATTTACATAAATAAATAAAATAACTTTAAAAATAATAAAGTTTACAAAAATTATTTTTAACAACTTTTAGTGATTTTCCATTTTTTAAGGCTGAAAAAGGCCTAAAAAGATATGGGGGTCGCCGGGACCCTTGTGTGGGATGTAGATATGGAACCAATAAACCAAGGCTCTGAGCCGCGTTTAGATTGGGTTTTTAAACTATAAAACATAACTTCCAAAATCCCCAATTTTTTCCAAGAACCCTAGAATCGTTTAGCCCCAAATTGAACACCGATTCAAATGTTTCAACTCGATTATCCTTAGGGCTTTTGATCCTTAAGCTTAATCGAGCACAATGATGTATTAAACGTACCAGATTACGATCTAATTGATGTGCTTAAGCTCGGGTTTATCTCGGTTCACTCGCGAAGAACAAGAGACTTAAAATCTTCGTTTCGATGACTTTTCGTGAAATTGATGTGATAGAGAGTTAAAAAGGGTCGAAGGGGACATTTGCCCTTGGTTTTATAGGTTCGATTTGGTCGATATAGCCCCGAACGGGTTTCTCCATTTGATACATATGTTTCGGTTATCTTTTGATGATTAAATGATTGTTAAATTCGAATTAAACTACTCATTTAGTTTAGTAATGATTGTGCGAACGTTTCCAATCGTTTAATTTGATTAATAAACATATTGTGTACGTTGAACGGTTATGAACCGATTGCGATGATTGATTTTCGGTTAATTCCTCCTTAATGCCTACTGTAATGATGCGACTGCCCATGGGTTCGAGTTCGAAATGCTACAACGGTTCGATTGGTGTCCTTAAACATTCAAAATTCGGTGTTTGGTGGTCACCGGAGCTCGGCCGGAGGGTGGCCGGCCGGTGACAGGATAATCGGGAGTGAAAGGGGGAAATTTGGGTTATTTCGAATTTACATAATTAGTCCCTGCGATTTCATTCTTAACATTTTATGTACCAACTTCTCATTTAAAGTTTTTAAATTGACATTAAGGCCCCCTTGACTTCCTAACCTCAAGTTTTAAACACTATTAAGTTTAACAACCTTTAGAAATTATTATTATTATTAATAACACTATAATTATTATTACTATTTTATTATTATCATTATTTTTATTATTTAATATTAAGTTCAATTTGGTAATTAAATTATGAACCTTTTAATCAAAGAATCAAAGAAAATAAACATAAGTAATCCATAAATTTTATAATTGACCATAATGGTCCTTACAAGAATAAATGATGTTAACTTTTAATTAACGTAAAAATACGAGATGTTACAGATAATACATACAAATTTATACCCATCATCACACCTAAATGCTATCTTCAAAATCCTAAATAACAATCGACATACATAGAGATGTGTGATAATAACACATAAACACCATATCAAACCAAGAAAAGAAAAAATTACAAAAATTAAAATAAATTACATAATAGAGTAATCTCAGTTTTCATCATTAAGGTTTACAATTGGCTTCATTTGAATTCCAACCTTTAGTTTGTTTTCATTATTGGTCTGAGATTTATAAATCATTTCAGTTTCGTTCTTTTGACTAACAATGTTAATATTTACTATCAGAACTTTTTGAAAACACCAAAATACTCCTGTGAGCTTTAAATGATTTACAAAATAATCTCATCACATTCTCACTTTCCAAATTCTCTCTCTCTCTCCACAACAAATCATCATCACCTTGTGCACCTGTGCTAGCCACCACTATCTACCTTACCCCTATCTTCTTTCCAAAATCAAATAAATGCGATCAACGTACAAAATCAACACCTTCCCTTAGTTTATGTCTCTTCCAAATCCCCAAGATTTTGCTAAGATTTGATGAGCTCTAGTTAGATTTTTGTAACATTAGAGTGGTTGTTTGTATCAAAGTTGTGACGTAGGTACTAATTCAAACAGAGGAGTGCGATGATAGTTGTGGTTTGGGTATAGATGATGATGATGATGATGTGTAGAAAGGGGGGGTTCGGGTAATAATAAGTTTATTATTAAATATTCAATTTTTATCTTTAAATGAAGGGTGTTTGGTTATTTAACACTTATTTAATGAAGAAAGTTAACACTGTCAGTAAATTGGAGTGAAATGAATATGATTTGCAAAACTCAAGTTAACAATGAAGAAAAACTAGAAGTTGATACTTAAATGAGACAATTTACAAATCTTATGGACAAAATTTGAGATTAACATATAACATATTACTAGTTCTTGTAATTTTATTATATATAACTACATATTAGATCATCAAAAGCAAATGGTTATAAATAGTTCTATCTATTATGTTTAAATAATATGTAGATAAACAAATTGTATTAATTTTCTTATTTATTTCATTATACTAATACGTTCCAATAATTTTATTTAAGCATGCACGTCATTAAAGATATCAAAAGACAAATACAATATCGTGGGTATCCCAGTAACTATCAACGGCATATTTTGTTTCTTTCTTTGAATAAAACATCACTATCAGATTATGATTGATTCCAATAATGATAGTTAACTTACAAAGATTTATGGTAATTTATTAATATTAAATACTTTTAGTCCTTCAAAATAGTAATTTTGATTTGATATGTCAAATGGCTAGCTAATGATCAAATACATACAATGCATGAAAAAGAGATCAAGATTTTATGGATCTGACATGATATCATGTCTTACCATTATTAGTTATGATTTAACAAATTAATAAATTTATATATTAAAACCACGTACCTTAATGTTACATTTCAATGCAAAAGAAGTTTTAAAGGTTAAGTGTGAATGTCTAATAAAGACCTACACTTAAAAACATTATATATTCGTCACTAGAATAACAAGCATCACTGATGGATCACGAACACCTGTTAGTAGTTAGCACTTAGCTAGCGATGAAGCATTACTGACATATGTAAATAACTACCTAATTAAGTTTAACTAACTTGTGTAACTGCGCAATTATTTCTAGCTAAATATATACTCTAAACAAATGTTTTCTCCAACCAAGTCTACACTCTTAACTATTTCTAGATATATCCATAAGTATGGGTTGGGCTTCTCGAAAATAACCTGTATCGGCTCTATCTCATACGGTTGCACATCACTCTCATGTAAGATTTATTTGATTATTATTTTTCAATTTATAATTAAGTTTATAAATTGTAAAAGTCGAAGACTTATCTATTTAAATTTAGTTATTCACTATTATCTTCTAGTTCAAGTCGATTATCAAAGTCCTTATTTATTTAGTAAACATAATTCCTATATGTTTCTGTTTGTCTTAATTTTAACAAATGTACGCATGCATTTATAAAAATATCAGAGTATTCATATCCAACTTTTCATCTCAATCTTTATAATTATATTAAAAATCAATATTTTTTCTTTTTATTTTTAATCAAATGATACTTTTTATACATTTATTATTATTTTTTCTCTCTGCTCTATTCATAATCACTTAAAAAATTTATTAAAAAATTAATAGAGATTAATAGTGTTTTATCTAATATAAAGATTAACAATAATATGTTTTTTATCTCTCATTCACAAAAAACTCAAAACCATTCTATTTAATATAAAGAACACGTTCACAAATAGATAGAGGGTGGGATGTGAATGCTCTCACATTGGATGTGACAACCAATGAACGTTAAGTGACTTGATTTTAATAAAACACTCAAAAAACTTGATTACTAGTAGTTGGAATCTTATCTTTTGTCATACTTATCAAAGACATATCTTATGAACATTAACAGAGGATAACTTAAAGATATTATAGTATGATCATAAACTTAACTTATCTTTTGTAGTACCTATCAAATATATATCTTAAAATTTTATTCAAATTCAATGCGATGATTTCTCAAGGGTCATGCCACATGTTAATGATATGATAGTATATGGTAACTGACTTGTAATCTTTTAACTTCCCGTTGGATATATTTTGCTAGTGCTCCAGAGCATGCATACACAAAAAATAAGTTATATACCACGAGAGCATACATATATTACAATTATAACTAACGTCACAACAATACTTAAATATTAATATTTGAGGATAAGCATAAGTAGTTGTTAAATTATATACGCTATTATATTGATAAATGAAACTATTACTATTATTTTTATACTATTTATCACTATTAAACGATATTAAAAAATAAAATTTGGTTATATATTTCAAACATCAAGAAATTATATGAGTAGTATAGTAACTAAAGTAATAATCATAATAATTTTGTAAGTATTTTTTCGCATAAAGAGGATAAAAAAATTCAAAACTAATTCTCAAGACGTAAAAAATAAGTATAGGTTAAGTTCGAGATAATTTAGCTAAATTACGAATTACATGTAGTAGTTGTGACACATAAGATACCGGCTATGTTTGTGAATATGACTAACTTGATCATAACCAGATGATATAAGTTTCTTACGATTTTAATGTATATTTTTAAAACATCAAGTATTTAACAAAACGTACATCTATAGTCTATAGACATCAATGCAAATGTCTTGAAGACTATTTTATATCGAATATATATATATATATATATATATATATAATATATATATATATATATATATATATATATATATATAATTCATTAATTTTTATTTAAGGATAATATAGTTAATACTTGTTGGAATAATAAAAAGGACGATAAATTATATTATTCTTAGTTGAATTTTGAAAAATTTTAAATGTCAAGATAGACCAACGAACGTATTTAAGTGGTGGTTGACAAATTTTATTGGTGAGTTAAGATTTGACAAAATGTACATCCAGAGTGCCCTACCGACAAAATGTTTTGTTACATTTTTTTAAAGGTAAGTAAATAAATATAATGATATAAATTACTATAACCCAAAGTTACTTTAAACTTCAATATTAATTATTAACTATATCACCGGTGACAGAACTAGTAATATTTTTTTTATAGGGTTACTATTTTTTGATGGTTTGATTGTAAACAATATAAAAATTTTCGTGTCTTTCGATTGGGTCGGGTCAGGTCGGAATACAATTAGCTTGCATTGAAAATATTAATAAAAATACAATAGCAAAAGAAATCAAATAAAACTTACATTTTATAATCGTTCTCTACACGTCTTCATATTTTGAAACGTTCTATTACATCTTCAATAGACACCTTCGCAAAAAGCTCATTTTCATTGTAACAAATACATGAGTCATACATTTATTCATCACTCATACGATTAGATATATCACACATATTATGAGTTGTAATGAACTAAAGAATTAAGATAGTGAAATACCCAATTTAACAAACAAATTAACTACATCCTAGATTTCTAAATATCCAAATGAGTGACACATCAACCAACAAGTTAACTACATCTAATTTTCACTTGGTTTTACTAAAAAAAGCACAAACAAGGTTCTATGATTTAATTTTTACTACAAATTAAATACTATTAAAGTACTGATCACTAAGAAAGCACAAACAAGGTTCTAGGGTTTAAATATATATACTAAACACAAATCTAGTTAGTAAACTCAATCAAACAAAATAATAATAACTAAACACAAATCTAGATAATAAACTCAGTGAAAAGAAGTGTAATCTAGCCATAAGCCATCTAGTGTTTAAAACTTCCAATCTAAATAAAAATTAAACAAACAAAGAAAATTAAAAGCTAACCTTGAAAATGGAAATCACAACCAAAGTAAGCAACAAAAACGGCAAATCGACGATGGTTAATGAATCGATGAATGAATGGCGATAGAGGGGGTGGGTGGGTGGTGTGGAGCCCTGGAGGGTCGAAGCTAGCAACAGTAGGCCAATAGCCAGCAACAACACTACAATAACGATGGTCGATGGTGGGGAAGCCAAAGAAGAATCGATACAGTAGCAACAACGATCAGTGATGGAGGCCTACAAATTAGGGTTTATGGTGGGGAGGCCAAAGAAGAAACGATACAGGCATATAGCAGCGGTATTAGCGATGGGAAGGCTTAAAAATTAGGGGTTAAATGTTTATAATTAAGGGTAAAAAGGTAATTTTACTTATTAAAAAGATGGTTTTTAAAAAAGACCATCGCAAGGGGTGAACTCCAGACCTCAAGGATGCGCGTAACAAGCTAGCGTGCATATTGCCAGTGAGCTAAAGTCAAATTAGGAGTAATGTTCTGAATTTAATAATATCAAGGTTCACTTCCTGAAAAACTATGGGTTCACTTAATTTTTCGGTATTATACGATACACTACCCACTTAAAAATCGATGGGGTCACTTGATCCCGTTCCCGTACACGTAATTCTGCCCCTGCATAAGACTGTTTTTGTTGCTATCATCTCCATGGATGGTCTCACCTCTTCTAGTCTGCTTGACTGCAAAGAATAATAAGCGTTTCTTTATCTTTCCCCTCCTCTCCCTTTCAGAATTCTTGTCCAGATAGTTTTCTCATTGTATCTCTTCTCTTCACATGTATCTCTCTTCCACATTGGACATAGACTTTTTCCAATATTTGTGTTAGAGATGGTTGAGGTTGAAATCGAGTCATGTAAAAAGTTGTCGGGTTAAAATAGTCACATTAAACTGTAGCAAATTTTAGCAAGACTGAAACATTTTAGGGACTATTAATATAGTCGAATGATTTTAGTAACTTTTGATAAAACCATACAACTTAATATAACTTAATTGTCAAGTATTATAATTAGAAGCATGTTGATGAGTTTAAGACCTCCCCTCTCGCTTATACTTAGATAATTCAGAGCTAGAAAAAAACATGTTGTAAAGGGGTTAGCATTTAAAACACTACATGACACGTTTAACACAATTAATCAACTCAAACAGGACACACTTAATAAAATAATACGTATTTCTAACGCTAACTACTTGTCATGCTTTTGATCGTGATAATCTATCTTGGTTAAGAAAATACTTATCAGATGAGTCGGGTAAAAACTAATTGGAGCACACATATTTAAAATCAATAAGATATATCTACGTTATCACTTATTGAATTAGCAATAGATGATTATGTCACACTATGGATCGTTAGTTTTGTTTTTCTTTTTTAAATAATTATGTGTGTGAGGCAGTACGACAGATTGGTAAATTTTTTATTAATATACCACTTGTAGAGGAATTGTAATAAAATGATCATTGGAAACTTTAGAGTCGTAAGTTTGTTTTCAGATTGAAACTATTTGGGTTCACACTAAATGTTCAATCGGATAAAACTCAAGTTTAGAAATCGAAGTATGAATTCGTGTGTGTTTCAAGAACGTGAACCAGGAGAGAAGAAGAAGAAGAGAGACCAATCTTGTACAAATTCGAAATATTTCAGGGATGAGAAAATTGTCTTCGGTAGTTCTTCTCATGTAAATTTACACTTTTACCCTCTATTTTCACATGTGAAATTTTGGGAAAAAACAATTATAGTACATTTTTTATAAAAGCAATTTCTATCAAAATAAAATTTTTCCGTGCTAGCCAGGGGCTGCCACCCCTTGGACCCCGCTCCCAAAGGCGCTGCCCACGAACCCCCGTTGCTTCATCCCTAAAAAGGTTTTCAATATCGAAGATCATAATAAACTCAAACAAAGCGTGCATTCTGCGTCTCTTAACTTGGTTGATAGATATTACGATAACATTGGAAATTAGTCAACACAATTACATTAAAATATCTATTACATTTATAGTAAAATCTGTGTGTGAGGCAGTATGATGAATTTTACGCTTTGATCTTGTCTTTAGCTTATGATCGTTGTGACTATGGAATAGCAATGACAAACCTAATACAACATCCAAAACTGTTTCGAAACAAATATAGTTATGTAGTATGAATATAATTTTGGCAAAACATCGCACTACAAGAATCTGACCCTATCCCGACTGGACCTATAACGACGACATGGTTTCGTCGCTATAGGTCAGCCTATCGCGATGACATGTCGTCGCTATAGTGTGGATTTGGTTTTTGGCTACTAAAGTTCTACCGCGACGACATGTTGTCGCCTTAGGTGTCACCTATCGCGATGACACGAAAGTCGTCGCCGTATTTAGTCGCCATAGGTAATTTTGTCATAATTTCTATTTATTTGAGATGACAAAACAAATTTGTTTTACCTATGGCGACGACATGTCATCACCAAAAACCATTTTTTTCTTTTTTTTTCCTTTAAATAAATCGGTGGCAAAAATGCCCGCCTTTTATGAAATATCTATGGGGACAACATGTAGTCGCCATAAGTAAAAACTATCACACCCCAACCGATGGCGGAAACATCGGGGCGCGAGAAGTGATAGATTGTTCAAAGACATCATAGAACTAAAGTGATAATAAATTAAGATTAAATTTCATTTCCATTAATCAACAAAATATTACAATGCTTCAAATAAACATACAAAAATTTTGAGAAATACAAGTCTAAAACAAGCATAACAAAATAGTAGATTTGGTGTGTTTCTAAGTCCACCTAATTGAGTTTTTTGATAAAGCTTCAAACATTTTCTGCAACATGTATAAAATATAGGTCAACATATGAATATGTTGGTGAGCATACAAGTTTGAATACATAGTATAATAGTGAATAAATCTCAATTCAACATGAGTAAAGTATACTAAAGTTTGTACATTGCTAGCATGCAAAGCCGATAATCAAACCAAAGTGTCCACTAGCGTAATCTTAGCATTAAAAAAATGACCAAGACCGTAAATATTGAATAACTTAACATAGGCCCATCATAATAGGGCGGATGTGCTAGTCCAATAGCACTATACATGTTAAGGGAGCTTCAGATTGCTTGCAAGATAATGTATTCTAGAATGTATTCACAAATAGTATAACAAGTAAGCATGTTTGTGTGAATTGAGTTTTAGAATGATTTTGATTGAATGAATAATTGAGTGTATTTGATAATTGATACATGCTGCAACCCAAATAGTGTTAAAACAAAATGGGTGATGTATGACTCACGGTTTGGCGATTAGAATCCACAAGAATAGATGATTGAGTTTAAATGATTCACCAAAGTCACCCTAAAAGGTAAATGAAAGTGTGTAAGTTTAGGATTCAAAGTTTGAGATTTTAGCAATTGGAAAGTATACAAAAATTACAAATACGAGAGTAAATGAAAGTATATACTACTTAGACACTTAATTGGACACCATGTATTGTGTGTGTTCTTTATGAGTTTTAGTCACTCATTGGAAGTCCAAAATAAGGAATCATAAGATTAGTATAATGTCTACCTTAACACATAACATTCAACTATGGTTGATTGATATTATGGTTTGGTTTTGACTAAGTATTATGTAGATATAAATATAAGTCATGCATTAGAGGTAGGGTAATCCACAAACCTCAAGTGTTATATTCATATAGGTCATGTATTAGAGGTAGTGACATCCACAAACCTCAAGATTATCACCATTACACAAAATCTCCACATAAGGGTGATTCGGATGGTCATGAGTATATAAATAAAAATACTAAAGTAAATTGACTAGTTTGACTAAGTGTTCAAGTGCGGTATGGTGGATAAATTAGTTGTAGAACTAAGGTTAACATCACCATTTCATACCATAACACAAGTCTTTCAACATTGGTTGGAAGCTCGGTTTGGTTTCATCCACTTCTTGATTTGTAGATCACTTAGTATTTTGTAAATATGAAAGAATAGAGTGTAAAAGACTTAAAATTTCAGAAATATAACTTCAACACAAGCCTTCCAACATTGAAGTTGTTGGTAACTTGGTTTAGTATGTAAAAGATTTAAAATAAAACAAGAAAACATGTATGAAAGAATCAAGTATGATATTTTCAACTTGGACCACAAAATGGGGGTTACCATACTTGTGTCACCTTGGTTGTGACATCCAGTAAATTTTCGTTACCAAACTCCGTTAGTTCCGTTAAGTCTTGCATACACGTGTCGTATACACACACTAGTTGTCGTTTAACGTTGGTGACCTAATAATAATGAATAATGTTAAATTAACGAGAATCTAATTGATTATGTGATTATTGTGTTATGTTTATGTGTTTGCATGTTTTTAAAATGCTAATTAGAAAATTAATCGCGTAACGCGGAAACGTGCCTATTATTCGTATGTCTTGTGTTTTTATAAAGATAAGATATATAATGATTTTCATTAGTTTATATCTTTATATTATTAAGTTAAAAACACTTTACAAAGAGTTTAAAGCCTAGTTTTTATAAAATACAAATTACAAGGGTTAAAAAGGGTAAATATGTAAATTAACTTAAAAAAAACACATTAACCCTAATCCCCACCCCCCCATCGGCCGCGAACCACCCACACAAACCCCTACCCACTTCGAATTCGACCAAGATTAAGTCCCTAAACCTAGATTTTGTTCGATTGCAAGGCGCACAACTTGTTGGAATCATCAATTGCAAGCTATAACACGTTTAAAGGTTAGATTTTTCATGTTTTTGTGAGTTTTTGTTGAGGGCCGAACCCTAATGCGACTTTGGGTCTTCATGGAGTCGAAATTGATGTTAGTTGTTGGTGTTAGTATGTTAGTTGGATCGATTACATGTTGTTTAACGTTGATTATGCATGAATTGTATGTTTTTAGTGGATTGATCATGAACTTTGATTATAGGCAAACCCTAATTCGAAAATTGATGAGATTATGCATGATGGATGATTGTTTGATGAATGTATGATGATTAGTAGGTTGTATGAATGTTAGGATACATTGATTTTGCAAGAAATTGGTGAATTGAAGTTGGTGTTCATAGGTTACTAATAATAGTAACTTTATTTTGATGACATGATGATCTAGTGATGGATTGATGTTATTGATGTGTTCATGATGATGATTAGATGCTAGATTGTTGTTATGAATGCTAGAAATCTTTAAATGGATGTTGTTGTTCATAGCTTGCCAAAAGTAGAAACTTTTGTTCATGAAGATTGTTAGATTATGGTGATTAGGTATTGTTGATCATGTCTAGATACTGTTATGAGCTTGAATTGGTATATTATTAATGAATTCATGAATGCATAGGATGTTTGATAGATGTTGGGATATACTTTCTAAAAAGGGAAACTTTAATTGCATAAAGTTTGAAAAATGATAGTTTGAACATGTTTGGGATGTTAGGAGCATGTTAGTATGATCATGGATGGATTCTAATATGGTAGAACATGGTAATTTGGTTGTATGTGATACTGGGGTAATCATGAATGATATTTCGACATTTATGATCATGTATGATTTGGATGTTGATTAGTAGTAGGACATCATGTTTGGGACTGGAAATTGATTATTGTGGTGTATGCTGGATGTAATGAATATGATTGTGATCATCATACACGCCTGCGAATCTGAGGCCCCTATTTAGTAGGATTGGCAAGGTTTAGGATGTGAATTCGTGAGTGGCTTCACATGGCATGTGGTGCGTGATTTGATCTTTGTGTGGCATGTTAGTTATGTTGTAACTAGTAGACATGTTAATGTTCTAGATTCGCATGACTTGTATGATACTTGGTTGTATGATGATCTGAGTGATACACCTGGATAGTATAGCATACATATGGTCCATTTGAATGTTAACCATGTATGATATATGTGTTTGAATTGCTGGAATGGTTTTACAACACATGAAGTCACCAACGGGTCAAACGGGTCAACTAGGTCAAACCTGTCTGTTTTGTTTGAAATCTTGAGTCCTTGGTTGTAGTGTACTTAGGGTTTCACATGTTCTTTGATTTCACGTACTCATGTACTTATATGATCTAGGTAACCTCTGAAGGTTGTCTGTCTATTCTGTTTGACAAGTCAAACTCTAAGTATCTATACGCATATCAGGTGAGTTCATGCCCCACTCTTTATTTAATCTCTTTTGGGGGAGATAGCATACTGGTAAATCACAAACGCTTTATATATTCAAGTTGTGTATAATATTATATAGTGTTGATATCATGGAAAAGTCCTCACACTTTTGAATTTTTAATATTGAATAGCGGGGAAATTTGGGTAGTACTACTGGGTCTGACGAGCCCCACCTGTGTGACTCGAGGTCAACCGGGTGCAATTTATCATAATAAACATTGTCACGACCTGTTAGGTCGTGACAGGAGGCAACAACGTAACACAGTCAGCTTCAATTGCGAAATCACTATGAGATAATATTTATTGTTAATGGACTAGCTATCTGTTACAATGCACTACTTGTATATCTCTAATATTAAACTGTTTATGTTTGAATATATCTTGAACTCACCACCATTATGTTAACATTTTAGTATGCTATTCTCAGGTCATTAACTTGCTTGCCATAGGAGCACTGCATGGTTCACTTGCATTCTAAGACTCGGTCTTCAAGACATTTTTAGTATTTTAATGATTATTGTTCACTCTTTTGGGTTGGCACATGTTTTGCCATAGTTATACTTAAATTTCTTTGGGTTATTTTCAAAACGCTTCCGCACAGTTTAAAGTTTGTACTTTGGTTGATTTTTAGTTATGTTATGGCATATAGAGTCGTTCGGAGTAACTATTGACTGTGATCCTGGTTTGTTCACGCACCTCGCGGTAAAACCCCGCAAGTGGATTTTGAGGGTGTGACATTGGTGACTAAGTGGTTATGTCCTAGAGGTTATTCCAAGTGGTAGAGAAAATGAAGAAGAAAGTAAGAAAGAAAATATAATATATAAATAAATTAAAACTCACAAGTTGTTCTTGAATATTTTTTAGCTAAAAAGATGAAGTTCTTGGATGGATTGAGAGAGTTTAGAATGATAAAAGTGATTAGAGGGGGATTTGAGTTAGTATTTATAGGTAAAAATTATGGTTGGCCATAAATGTAACTAGTTGGGGAGATGAGTGGAAGTAAATTCAATAGTTTCAAATTTAACATTTCAACTTATGTTATTTATCAATTTGCATCATAAAATATATTTTGGGTATTTAAACATATGAACCATACAAGAAATCTTATAAATAATTATTCAAAAAAATAAGTCTCGATAAATTGTTTGGTTTTGCATTAAAATGCGTATTCGTAATTGTTTAATTGTTAAACAAGCATATAATGAACAAGAATAATATAAAATAAATATTTTCACTATGATCAAGTCTTGACATTACAAGAATTAAAGAAAGAGGAGGATTACAATAAAATAAATAAATGAAAACTACGGAACGTTACAAAAACCAATTTTTTTTCTTTTTTCCCTCTAAATAAATTGGAGGGAAATAACCCCGCCTTTTGTGAAACATCTATGACGATGACATGTCGTTGCCATAGGGTGTATTTTTTTATAAAAATAATAATATTAACAAATCGTATATGTATAAAAATAATACTTTGTGGATTTTTTTATAAAAATAATAATTATCTTTGTTATAATTATAAGTCATAATAATAATATTAACAAATTTTATATTTATTAATTATAATTATAGATAACTTATATCAGTTAAATCCGATTATAATTATCAATGTTAAATTATATATGTTGATAGTACTTTATGGAAATAATAATTTATTAACTGTAGATTAAGTTTTGTTTTGCTTAATTATCAGTAATGAATTTTCATTCATTATTGAATTATGCGCACTAATGTAAATTACCTAGGTTAAAATTTACCTATGCTCTAGTTATAAAGATCATTGTTGAATTATGCACGTTAATATAAATTAAGTTTTTTTAAGAGGATCAGGGTTGATTACATACTTAAAGATGCTCTTATGACAATTAGGTTGATTACATCATTATTTATGTTCAACTCAAACGTGGTCTTATAACGATCAGGGTTGATTACATACTGAAAGGTGCTCTTATGACGATTAGGGTTGATTACATCATTGTTTATGTTCAACTCAAATGTGAACTTATGACGATCAGGGTTGAGTACATGATACTCAAAGGTGCTCTTATGACGATTAGGGTTGATTACATCATTATTTATGTTCAACTCAAATGTGATCTCATGACGATTTGGGTTGATTACATACGTGTAGGGTTGATTACATACTTAAATGTGCTCTTATGAAGATTAGGGTTGATTACATAATTGTTTATGTTCAACTCAAATGTGCTCTTATGACGATTAGGGTTAATTACATCATTGTTTATATTAAACTCAAATGTGCTCTTATGACGATTAGGGTTGATTACATCATTATTTATGTTCAACTTCAAATGTGCTATTATGACGATCAGGGTTGATTACATACTCAAAGGTGCTCTTACGACGATTAAAGTTGATTACATCATTGTTTATGTTCAACTCAAAGGTACTCTTACGATGATTAAGGTTGATTACATCATTGTTTATGTTTACTCAAATGTGCTCTTATGACGATCATGGTTGATTACATACTCAAAGGTGCTCTTATGACGATTAGGGTTGATTACATCATTGTTTACATAGTTAAACAACACTTAACTATCATCAATAACTGGTAAATTAACTTTATTTATACATAGTTATCATCAATAAGTGTATAAAAAGGTTAACGTTGGATCAATATATGTCTAACGTTGGATTAATGGATGTCTAACGTTGGATCAATGGATGTCTAACAAAATCAACAATATACCGTTATGATACCTAGGTTTTGTTTACCACAACGTAATAAATAATAATACTTATACGGATACTAATACTAATAATAATAATAATAATAATAATAATAATAATAATATAATAATAATATAATAATAATAATAATAAATAAATAATAATAAATAAATAAATAACTTAATAATAATAATAGTAATAGTAATAATAATAGTAATAGTAAAAATAATACATTATTATTATTATTATTATTATAATATTAATATAATAATTTTAATAACAACAACAACACTAATACTAATACTAATAATAATAATAATAATAACAATAACAATAATAATAATAATTAAAGCAAAAAAATAAAAAAATATGAAAGACCTATGGCGACGACATGTCGTCGCCATAGGGTGCGGTTTGCCCTAAATTACGATCTGCCTTATCATTTCTTCTTCACTTTACCAAAACAATCACACCACAACCGCGACCTACCTTCACCCCACCGGCAAATCATCACTTAAAACCCATCATCACCACCGTTTCCAGCTTTGATTCCATTCCCTTCACCCCCACCACCACTCCTATCACCCTCACCATAAAAAAACACCTACCACCAGGACCTCCAACATCCACCACAACTCCACCACCACTATTCTAGAGTTGTTGTATCATCTTTGTTAAAATTATAAGGTGTGTATTTTATCTTCTTTCTATGAACTAATATGATAAATGAATTATGTTGTTAAAATGATAAAATAAGTTGTGATATTCGATTATTGGTTAAAATATGGTGTTAAAATCATAATGTAATATGTTTGGTTTGCTTATGAGTTTGTGTTGTTATATTGATTATATAAGTTAATTGGTTGATTTGGTTATTAGTTTGTGTTGTTAAAATGATAATATAAGTTATTTGATTTGGTTATTAGTTTGTATCTTAGAATGATATAATAAAAGTTGTTTGATTAGATTATTAGTTATTTAATTTGGTTATTAGTTTGTATCTTATAATGATAACATAAAAGTTGTTTGATTAGGTTATTAGTTGGTATTGTTAGAATGATAAAATAAATGTATGATTTGTCTATTAGTTTGTGTTGTTAAAATGATATTATAAAAATTGTTTGATTTGGTTATTAGTTTGTTTTGTTAGAATGATAATATACGTTGTTTAATTTGGTTATTAGTTTGCATTACTAGAATGATAATAGTTTGTTTTGTTAGAATGATGATATAAAAGTTGTTTAATTTGATTATTAGTTTGTAACTAGTACTAAGCCCCCCGCGTTGCTGCGGGGGGCGTAAAACCATACCAATTAGCACCAAGGACACGTCACCGCTAGCGACCACCAACCAAAACGTAGAACCAATGACACATCACCGTTAGGCAAAACATAAAACATATAAAAAAATAACTAAGTTGATCTTGGACCAACGCGTTATGATGGTACCGTAAAATGAGAAAAAAATAAGCGTAAAAACATTGAACTACACACACACACTACGACGTGTTAACTTCTAAAATGTAGACCGTAATATAAATTTTTTTTTTAAAATAAGTTAAAAGTAAAAAATTTATTTGGTTTAAAATGTAAAATATGTAAAAGTATTGGGTTAAAATAAAAATTTTGAAGGTTAAAAAGAATAAGATAAAGTTTAGTACAACTCTTAAAGAATGTTATACAACCTATAATGCATAATAAAGTTGGTAATTAGTATATATATAATATTAGAATGATAATATAGGTTTTTTGATTTGGTTATTGGTTTGTGAATTTACATATTTTCTAGATGATAATATAAGTTTATTTGGTTATTTAGTTGTTGATTTGGTTATTCCTTTAAGATTTAAAATGTGTATTAGAAAATGTTTAGATTTGAATTGAATTTTAGAACATGAATTTAAAATGTTTTAGGATTTGAATTGTATTTTTTAAAATATGTTTAAGATTTATTAATTGTTTCTGTTGTAGGTTATGTCATTAATTGTTTTTGTTTTCGTAACCTGAAAAAATTATGAAAAATCAGGAAAAAGAAAAGTAAATATTAAAAATAAAACGAGTTAGTCTATGGTGACGACACGTCGTCATCATAGTGTTGGTCAAATTTATTTTATTTTAATTTTTATTAAAATAATTATAAATAATAAAAGACCTATGGTGATGACATGTCGTTGCCATAGCCTAGAAATTTTTTTATTTTTAATTAAAATACAGGAAATTCTTTACCGACAACTATGTGGCGAGGACATGTCGTCGGATAGACCTTTGTAGCGACTACAACTTTGACGACGACAAAATGGCTATAGCGACAAGTCTGTGGCGACTGGTGCTTTGGCGACGACAAACAGACCTTATCGCGACGACAAATGTCGTCGTCATAGCCACGTTTTCTTGTAGTGTCGGTCAATAAATCCGCAACTGTAAATGAACTTTTAAAATTTGATGGTTAGAAAATAACTAGTATTAAGTCCTATCGCGTTACGATGGGGGCATAAAACCGTACAAATAAAACACCAATGCCACGTCATCATAAATGATCATCAACACCGGAAAAACTCGTATTAGAAAATAAATAAATAAAAACCTAACGGAAGTAGACGTAAAAACACAATACATTAAACATTATAATTAAGTGGATCTAGTACTCGCACGTTACTCCGGGGTTGTTAAACAGAAAAAAGACATAACAATGATAAACCACACATGTTACGGCGTGGTGACAAATAAAAATTAGTCCGAAATGTAAAACGATAAATTATAAAATATAAAATGTATAAGGGAAGAAAGTTGAAAGTGATAAAATTTAGGGGTTAGATTGTAAGATAAGTAAAAGTATTGGGTTTAAAATTATAAATTAAAAAAAGAAAAAAACAAAGAATATGTACAATCATTAAAGCTAATAATACAACAATCAATGTATTATTGTTGATAGTTAGTGTATATTAATTACTAGATTTAGTAACCTCGTGTATTACACGGGTTGAATAAATAAAATATTAAAAAAAATTAAAATTATTAATTATAAAATAATAGACTAAGATATAATATGACTGAAATTATGTATGAGTAACAAATATAAGTAATAAAACAATAATTTATAAACATTTTATTTTATTTTTGTTTTTTCCAAAAATAAATTAAACATTTTGTTTTAAAATAACGTTTTAAAATTTTTTTATTTTATAAATTTTTTCTTACTATAACTCCTTATTTTAATTATTTTTGTTTAATAAAAAATTTACTTTAAAAAACAATTTTGAAATATACATAAAAATAGATTTTTTTTTGAAAAAAATCATTTTATAAAAACTATCTCTATAGAAATAGCATTAATAAAATAAGTCTCTTTCTTATTTTTATTAAAAAGCTAATTATAATATAAAAATAAATAGATAATATTATTAGTAAATATAGTTATTTAATAGGAGAGAGAAACGTGAAAAATTTGATAAGAATAAATGTGATGGTGACAAGTGACACACCCATTTACTCTTTTATTAGATTAGGTAGAGGAGTTGGTTTATTATTTGCATTTAGAAACTAAAACTTTTTTTGTATACTTTACTTTTGTTTATATATATTACCAATCCTTTTAATTTATTTTCTGATTTAAGAATGATTTGTTTTTAGTGCAACAATAATCATTAATAATAAGGGAATATAATTTCCAATGGTTATCTTCAACTTGTGTGAAGGAGGCTTCTTTAATATCTCTTATTTTTAAAATCATTACGGGATTATGATAGAGATAATGCTAACATACCACAAAGTTTATTTGTCATTCTTCATTTATTGTCCATTCTTTAAACAATCATTCTTGCAATCATTAATTAATTGCAATTATTATTAACACACTAACTTATCATTATTGGAAAAAATAATCATCTAATGCCAACCATCATTTGGTTCAGCGCATTCCGGCTTTCTCCTTGTGCGGAAGACCCGGGTTCGAACCTTGCTAACAACAAATTATGATTTGTTGCAAGTTAGGGTGTTTACGAACTAGTTAGTTTCATATTATGCCTGACGTCATCGTCAAGCATCTAACTAACAATGGACAGTTAGAATCCATTTGATGTACAGTTAACTTCGTTTCAGCTGCCTTGGATGATGAAGGTACGAACACAATGATGTTTGAGCATTTAAAGAGCATTTACAACTTATTTTTAAATTTATGTAAGCGTAGTTATCATATCATATGAAATGATTTTAAATGGTCGTGAAACTCTAACTGTGCGAGATACAAACTTGATATATTATTTTTCAAAGGAGATTAGCATCCAATTTCTAAATTTGTTTATCAAGTCGATATAGAATATGTTATTCTCAAATGGATTTGACCTAAATATCTGAGTATGAAATAAATGCATGTAACATTAATTTTCTATAAAATAATACATATGTTTTTCACTTACTCTATATACTAGATTTAATAACTCATGTATAGCACAAGTTTAATAAGTAAATATTAAATTTAATAAAAATTATTAACTAAAAAACAATATCAACATTTAAAGTTTTGTTTTTAATTTTCTTTAAAATTAACATTTTGTTCTGAAACAAAATGTTTTCAAAATATCATTTTATTTGTTGTTATTATCTCATTTTTAGTTGTTTTTGGTTTATAAAAACTTACCCTTTAAAAACACCGATTTTAAAATATTTTGTATAATTAAAAAAGTTTGATGTTTAATAAAAATTATTTTATAAAAATTTATTTCATTAAAAATAACATTAATTAATAGATCTTTTTATTAATTAATTAAATAACTATTTATAATCTAAAAAGAATTAATATTATAATTAATAATTATATTAATTATTATTTAATATGAAAGAGAAGCGAGAACATTTTAATGGGAAGAAATATGGTGTTGTCATGTGTACTCATTAAAAACTCTTTTAATTAGAATAAAAAAAGATTTGATATTTTACTTATTTTTAACTTATTTTTTGTTATACTTCTAGCTATTTTAATCAGTCCAAATTCAATCGATGTTCAATATCAAATTCGTTCAAAGGTTTTTTTAAATTCGAATAGCCTGAATAACCCGATAAAGTGACACCCTAGCATCGTGCAACCCATTAGTTATTTCTAACTTTGTTTGTCATACTTCATAACTTCATATGTCTATTTTGTTAAGGGCCAACGGCCCATGTAAATCTGGCCCATCAAAATAATGTAATAGATGCAAGACGCCAAACTGCCAAAGTCAAAATAGAGCATAATAATCACCGTAAAGATCTATAAGTCCCATTCAAATATAAGTATTTAAGGTTTGGTTATTGTAAAATAGATTAAAAATAAGAATAATGTTAAGTTTTACATCTATTCTTTTATTATTTTAATTGTTATAGCAATAATAATATTTTGATTATTGTGTCAAATACGTTAAGTTATTTTGTTTAATGCTTCAGATCAGAGTGTCAAATATCAATTCATTGTGTTATATATTTTTCATCTTTGTTATATGTATTTATCATGATGTTTTATGTTTTAACTATTTCTTGTTATTTTTATCATTATTTTTATATAACATATGAACTTGTTATGTTATTATTTTGTGTATTAGAAATGAAGATGCACTATGATGTAATTTCATTAATATGTTTTTCAAAACTTATCGTGATGAGGATAACACAATGAGACATGTTAATCATTTTGTTTTATGTTTTATATTAATTTATTATATTTTGTCATTATGATTAGTTATTAGATTAGTTTGTTGTTATCTCACCATTATCTTTATTTAGAATTCATTATTATAGAAGACATACATTAGTATTTATAAAAACACAAGAACTAAAAAAATACATAATAAACTGTAGTAAAAATACAAAGACGAGCATACTTCATGTAAGCTAAAAACCGAAATAAAGTTTAGTATTTTTTTATAATGATATTGTACTCGTTTTTAAGATAAAATATGGTTATTTCTATGTCATAATGTTTATTAAAAATAATATATTATATAAAAGTTATGAACGTTTAAAAAATAAAAAACTTGAAAAAAATTAAAAAAAATGGTTATGCCTAAAATATTACTCTAACTAGCTTCTTCCCTACAATTAATCTCAACTATTGATTAAAATTACTGAGAGTTAAATTTTTTTATTACACTTTATATATTTAAAATCATTTTTAATATAAACCATTTCCCTTATGCTAAGGTTTTTTTATTTAATAGATCGATTAAGAATTTAAATCCTATAAAGTGTGTGCATAATGATTAATGGAAGTTATATTAAGATTTGTAAAAATTCTATAAAATCCAAAGAGATAATACACATAAGTTTGACCATATATATGGTAAAAAAACGTTATACACTCTTTGGGATATAATGAATAGTGAATACAAGCCTTAAATAGTTAGAGGTTTAATTTTTTATTACATTTTATATAGATAGACAAACATTGTAAGCATCTATGATCGGACGATTCCCTCTCAAAAATTAAACAACATATGAGGGTGATCAACCGTTTTAATCGGTTAAAAACGTTTAAAGATTGTGAAGTTGCATATAAAGCTATTTAAAAATAGGTTAGATGATTTGATAGTGATCATGTTGCGAGACTTAATAACAACATATAAATATGCATTTGTTATTGATAACGATGATTGATTTTTGTATATAGTTCTTCTTATATATGATTACCATATTATTTAGTTGCACCTAACATAAATTTTCAATAATGTTGTAATTGTTACCACTTTCTTTACATATGACTGCATGTTGTGTGGCACTTGTATCACATTGTGTGCTAGCATTATATTTTATGTTATACGAAATAACTTTTATGATATACAATCACCTCTAGTGGATTCTAATACTTTCTTGTACTTCGCTTAGTAGTAAATAATATCTATAAAAAGACCGAGAAAATTATATAAAGGTCGTCCGGGTGATAATTCTACGATAAGAAAATAACCTAGAATTTAATCAGTAAGAATGGCTTGTGTAATAACTACGTATGTTTGTGGTGTACTAAAATTATGTGTCATCCCATTTAAAGTTGAAACTACATAAAGTTAAAAAAATATATTAAATGAATCGACCCGTCAACCTGCTAACAAATTTAGTATATCTTGTTTCATAACTCATCATCTCGGTTACGAGTTTATTACAACTATAGTCCATTAACTAATTAAGTAAATAATTTTCTAAGTTACATGATTTTTAAGTATGGTTTATGTATGATTAATATCTTTAATATGAATACATATATGAGTCATGTTTGGGTTCGATCATTAATTTTCAATCAAAATTCTAACGCAATGATTATTGTAGGTATTTAGATATTGAATGTATGAATCAAGTTGACCAAGGAAGTTCTATGCATATGAGTCATGTTCGGGTTAATCAATCTCTAATTCATTTAATAAACAAGTTATGTTCATGTTGACAAGTTACATGTTTAACTAAACAGATCGAAATCAAGTTGACATGCTTAGTTCATGTAATAAAGAGGTTGGCCCTTCAAACTACTTAGAATTAGAACAAATATATTCGTTTACGACTTGTTTAACATGTCTATTATGAGTTGTTAATCCATTAATTTTTTATTACAAGTTGATTATAACTCAGTTACAACTTATCAACTTGTCACCGTTTGAATGGTGAAATAAATAATTTAAATGGGTCTTGTTATTATACAAATTTGTTTGCATTAGAGTTGATATCTTTTAACATAAACATGTATACTTATCGTGATGAAATTTATCAATTCAATTCATTAGCCCAACACAATAACTAAACTTTGTTTATTTATACTCTATAGACATTCAAATAATATATTGATCAATGTGCAACTAAACACAAGTCCTACAAAAAAATGTAATGATTTTAAAAACTGATTATGTATATAATAAAGGATGTGTAGGGTGTAAAGAAGCAGAGTCGAGCTCTGCTCGAATAGTGAAACTAAAGGTCGAGATTGACTTGAATAAGCTCGGTAAATCGGCATATAATACAAATGACGAGTCAAAGCTCGAGCTCGGCTTGAATAGTGAAGCTAAAGCTCTTTTACGGGATAACTAATAGCTTTAAGATAAAGCTCTGCTCAAGCTCGAGCTCGATTTGGCTGCACCTTTTGTGTCCTCTGTTTCATTAAGGACGACATCAATTTCGAGATCGATTATGTTTGTCTATTCGCTAAATATTAGTGGGCTCGTTAATACTCGGAAGCCTTAACGATCCTTGAATGCAAAACTCGAGTTCGAGCTTGACAACTAATCAAGTCATACTTTAAGCTCGAGATCGGCTCGAACTCGTCTAGGTTCGGCTCACTCGAGCTTTTTACCGAATCAATCTCGAGTAGATCTAACTTATTGTAACACAGAATTTAAGACATGTTTGGAAAAAACTATTTTTTAACTTTTTGATTTTCTGAAAGGATAAAAAGACCAAAATACCCTCTAAAAAAATTAAAAAGTTAAAATTTTAGTCTTTTTATCCGTTCAAAAAGTTAAAAAGTAAAAAATTGCCTTATCTTAAACTTAGGTGCTGTTTGTTTTTTATACAGGAAAACGTCTGCAGTCTGCGGACCACATCTGCAGACATCTGCAGCAGAAGAGGTGGACCAAACGTTTGCAGTCTGCAAGAAAAAGACTGTTTATTTTTTAAAACCTGCAGACTGCTAAAATATGATGTAATTAAGTAAACCAATTTTGTGAAACTTAAAAAGGTACTTTAATATTAAAATATAAATAAAAGTCATACAAATACATTAAAATAACTACAATAATATTCATAAAACCATACAAATACATTTTATTTAAATCGTTTATTCGATATTCTGCATTAACTGCTCAGCAATTTCATCTCGTAACTGAGTCATATATTCCCGATCTGATGAGGTACCATGTTCTTGAACATCATTTTAATCAGCATCAACATGACGATTTTCAAAGGACACATTGGGTTGATCGTATTGTGTAAAAAGTCATCGCTGAAACATTCTTTCCTCTTCTATGCAAGTCTCTATTAAGCATTTTTGTTGCTCAATCGACCATTGTTGTTTCTCTCCCATATCTATTAATCATAAAACACAAGCATGATAACCATAATCATGTGAACTATCAAGCAGTTGCAGTTTTAAAAAGGATGTGACAATAATTAATTTTCATAAAACACAATTCATGCTTGAAAGGTATTTTGTTCTTAATTTTCAAGCAGTTGTAGTTTTAAAACATTGTTCATAAAACACAATTCAACATTCAAATTTTCAAGCAGTTTCAGTGGCTGTTCATAAACAATATTTATTAGTACAAACATATAAACCACAAATGAAAATCATCTCATAAACCCCAATCAGACTTTTATGTCAAGCATCATATCTATGCAATGTAGATCATTTGTTGAGTTACATTTTGTAAGAACATCAAAATAGCACTGTCATAATAAGGCTATGATCTGATAGTATGCATCGTGTGCTCTGACTTATTTGAGTTTCCATTTCAAAACCATTAACTCCGGAAAGAAATCATGCTTGATATCTGATGATCTTCATAAGGTATTTAGCAATGGGGCCTAACAATCTACTATTCTAAATCTACCAATCTAACTTTGCATTGGCTAGTGTGAATTGATGAAAATCAGGCAAAATGAAATACTTGCACAGATGTATGAGCAGGATTAACCAACAGTGTATTATTAGGGAGACAACTAATAACTCGAACTTCAACTCAACTCAAACAAATAAAAAACAATATCGGACAACAAATTCAATACATAGACAGAGACAGAGGCGCAATTAAGACCTTAATTATGCTTTTAAGATGCTAACAAGCTCAGAATCCGCCGAAGGTTCGTGCGAATGCCCTGCAACGAGGCCTGCTGGAAGGTGGCGCTGGAGGAGAATCGAGCGCTGGAGGGCGGCGGCGCTAGAGGGGCAGGAGGTTTTGCGGCGGCAGGAGGGCGGCGGCGCCGGATGGTGGAGAGAACGAACGGGAACAGTGAAGAGAGGAGAGGAGCTGGTTGTGTTGTGTGTGTGATTAGGGCTCAAAAATCTTTTATGTGAAGAGAGGAGAAGAGGTTCATAAAATGTCTTCCCATCTGAAGACTAGTGTCCATGTCTGCCCCATGAAGAGCTCAGGAAGACATTTTTAAATGAAATGTCTTCCGGAAATCAAACAGTCCGCGCTATTAAAATCTCTTTTCGCGTCTGCGTGTGCGCTGATGAAGAGGTGGGAAATACTTTTTATAAAAAACAAACACTAAAAGCCAAATGTAATCGTCTGTAGAATAGCAACATAACGATAACTACGTTTCCAATTCACGTTTCGATTTTCGATTTTCACATCATTCTTCATCTCTAAATTCAATTTCAGACCACAAATTCATCGTATTTTGAAACAATTGATGCTTGTTGAAGACGATGGAGAAACTGAGGAATATAATAGCCGCAAAACCTAACCCACAACAGTTGTTACGCGATTGGCAACGTCGTCTCCGGCAAGAGTGTCGCAACATCGAACGTCAAATTCGAGGTAAATCAATTTCCCCATCCGTTTCTACAAATTGTTGTCTTCTTGTAGTTAATCGTAATCAGAAAACCTAATTTGTTGAGTTAATCAGCCATTGATTTTGAACTTTTGGGGATTTTGGTTTAGATATTCAGAGAGAAGAGAAAAATGTTCAGAAGGCGATTCGAGAGGCTGCAAAGAGAAATGACATTGGTTCTGCTAGGGTATGAACTTAGCACTCTGATAATTATGATGATACAACTCTTTAATCTGTCATTTGGTTGTGATTGTAAATTCCTAATGCAAAAATGTGATATGTTTGATAATTGAGGGAATGATGACTTGAATTAAGATCTTTAATAGGGATTAGTAGCTAAAACTTAAGATGATGAATGCGTATTGAGGTTATTAACTGTTTTTAAATTGCGTTTTGATACAACATAAGCTGTTTCAAGGATGTTTGGGATTGCTTATTGAAACCATTTATCTGATTATGTAAAGTTGCTCATTTCTGTAAGCAGTTTTTATTAAGAACACTAAACAATGACTCCCTAGCATAATGTGCCAATCATTTTTTAAACCGTTTATCAACTCATTGTGTTTCGATCTAGGCAGTCAAAGGCGCTAAGCCCACTCGAGGCACAAAGGGCAAGCCTTTGGCCTAGGTTATAAAAAAAGCAAGAGCTTTTTTAAGCAAGACACACAGTATAAACAAGTCTTTTTTAGGGATTTAGGCATGTTTTTAGGCTGGTATAGACATGTACCAGATCATTTTAGATATTCAGATCAGTTTTGGCCGGAACCCTTGCCTGAGCGCCTGGACGGATGCAAGGCAGTATGGCTAGCACTTGGGGCTGCGCCTGGCCGCCTAGGTGAGCGCCTTTGACTACTATAGTTTTGATAAAACAATAAGCTGATTTGAGGATGTTTGAGATTGCGTATGTAAACGACTTATCTGATTATTTAAATTTTGTTTATTGCAATAAGCAATTTTAATAAGAAATTCCAAACACCCTCTGCTTGCTGTTTGCATCAGGGATATGTGAGGTAAGAATGTCATAAGAGTTATGGTTATTGTCTTCTATTCCTGATAACTTCCTGGGTTTGAACTTTGAACAGGCGAATACCTTGTTAGTTGTTACTCTGGTTATACCTATAGTTTATGATTGTATAATTTGAATTCTTTCCTCTTGGTTCATCCCTTTTTTGTATGTATATGGTAATTCGTATAATTTAGGATTATGATTGTATTCTCTCTTCTTGATTCATCCTTTTCTATGTAACTCATTGTCACTTGTGAAATGAATTCAGTCACTTGCTATAGAAATCGTGAGATCCCAAAAAACTATCAATCGCCTCTACGAGAATAAAGCTCAATTGAATTCAATATCAATGCATCTAGGAGAAAGTGTCGGTATGTTCCTTCTTACACAAGGATGCTCCATCGTCTAGCACTTTTGTCTCCTGACATTCGAGCCTTTGCAGCTGTTGCTCGCACAGTCGGGCATCTGTCTAAGAGCGCTGAAGTAATGAAGATTGTAAACAACTTAATGAAGGCTCCAGAAATGGCTGTCAAGATGCAAGAATTCAATAAAGAAATGATTAAGGTAATCTGTGATTCTTAAGGTTGTACTACTTTTTGAACAAATTAAGAAAGAGTTCTTTCTGTCAGCAATGTGTTACACATTTTTTTATTGTTTAGGCAGGAGTTATTGAAGAAATGGTGAATGATGCTGTTGACTCTGCACTGGATTCAGAAGACATTGAAGATGAGATTGAAGAAGAAGTCGATAAGGTGTTGACCGCGATTGCTGGTGAAACTGCAGCACAGCTTCCAGAAGCGTCCAGAAAGGAGCGGCTTAAGCAACCTGCTGAAGCGGAGGTAATTTCAACCCATTTACTTGTAAACAGGTAGATTTGAGTTCGTAAATAAAATTATTTTTTTAAATGTTTGTGGGTCAACCTAACCCGCCGACACTCCCAATTAACTATCTCTAGTATAATAATTTAGTTTCAGAGATTAACCTATTTTGCAAATTTGTAGGAAGAGGGTGGCGATGAAGAGGATTTAGAAGAACTAAGGGTTCGGCTTGCCAAAGTTCGGTCATGATTGACTCGGGCCTCATGTCTTTTTCTTGTAAATATTATCTCGATGGTATCAAAACGGGCACTTGTAATTAAGAAATCTCAGCTTGCAACTAGTGTAGTACACCGAATATCAATACTCACCCTCTCTTGTAAAGTTGAGATCTTTGTGCAAGTGTTTTTGATACATGTAACAAAGTGCATTACGAAAACAAAAGGAATGACCTTTGTTATTGTCTAAGAGAACTGAACGTATTTTTATCGTCTGATGAAAAATCTTAAAAGAATATGCTGTAAATTTGAAAAGGGATTTAAGATAACGATTTCTGTAAGGAACCAAAATGCGGGGATAGCTCAGTTGGGAGAGCGTCAGACTGAAGATCTGAAGGTCACGTGTTCGATCCACGTTCACCGCATTTATTATTTTTCATTCTGCTATTAAAAAGTTTTATTTGACTTGTTATTGGAAAGTGACATTTTCCACAAAATAATGTGTTACAAGCACCTAATTTCTATTGTTCATCTATTATTCGTTTCAAATTCACTAACTTTTGACAATTTATTTATATTTTCTGCTTAAACCGAGTGTAGCCAACACGTTGGGCTCAAGTAGGGTGTATACGTTTCGAGCCGACTCAAGCTCGTTTACGGTTTCTAAAGCTCGAGCTCGACACGGCTCGTTTATTATTAAATTATTACTTTTATTGTTTTTATAAGTACTTTTATATTTGTTTATAGTCATACTTTTCATATGTACACATAATATGCATTTTTATTGATTTTTATTATAGTTTTATATGTAATAATATTATTTGTATTTATATAATATATATATTTGGTGTGTAAATAAAAAGCATATAAACAAAAACTTAAGCTCGCAGGCCGGCTTAAGCTTAATATTAGAGGCTCGGGTTCAAGCTCGTTTAGTAAACGAGCCATAACATGATCTTAAGCTCGGGCTCAGGTTCATTTAAGTTTGTCTCAATTTCGAGTAGTTTGCGAGACGGGTTGACTCATTTACACACCAACGTTCAAGCTCAAATTAAACAAATTAATTACCTGTTTCACAAAAAATAAAAGATAAAAAAGTTAAAAAAAATAGTACGAGTCAAATGATCAAGTCACCAAGCATAAGTTGATGTAAAAGTTTGACATAAATCAATAAGATTTTACTGTTGTTTGGATTATAACTTAGGTAAGGAGAGTTACTGACCCATAACTTTTCTTCACTGGAGTCTCAAATTTTGGGTCCAAATAGTTTATATAGAGAGATCTTTCACCGGGTCGGTTACCGAAATGTTTGGTCTAGGTGACTACTAAAAATGTTCAATACTCCAAGGTGGTAGTTGATTATTTCTTCATAACACATCAAAAGTTGTACAATGTTCCATTGCAGTAGCTAAATGCGCAAAGGAAAACACGCAACAAAAAATATTAAAAATCACAGCAGCATTAGAAAACACTAAAAAATCAAAAGTCTACATAGAAAAGAATTATAAAAAGAAAAAAACCCATCTCCGTGGATATTCAGAGGATACCGTTACAAAGCAGAAATAAAAATATTTACAGTGAAATCTTTAAAAATATATGAGTACGTTTGGTATATTATATGAAATAATTTTAAGTGGTTGTGAGAGAAAAAAATATTATTATTGATTGATATATTTGAAGAATCATTATTCATTTCTTATAATTTTTTTAATAATTTTTAAAGTGATTGTGAGCGTAGGAGAGTGAAAAATTTAATGATAAGAGTATAAAATGCATTATTTAATTGAAAAAAAGAGAAAAAAATAATAAGTTTTAATATAATTATATGAATAAAAATAAAAACTCACTATAAATATTGTAACAAATGATTTTATGTTAACTCTCCGGTTAAGCCTTTATTGGGGTATAAACAGATGGGGTCAATAGACCTTTGTAACATATGCGTGGGTCCGTAACGTAAGGGTTGAAGTATAAACTATGTCTCATCTAAAAATCCGAAATAATTATGAAAATTTATTTTCTTAATCAATAGTTAAAATAAAAATTTATAAAAAAGTTTTTTAAGTTTTCTTATTTTTTTAAAACTTTCATAACTTTAATATACTCTATTAATTGAAAGAGCATTTTTAATCTTTAAAACGAATACAGTAACGTTACATACAAAAATTTTAAAAAAATGTATTCTCGCTAGTTGTGATCCTGCATGTCATTATATATTTTTTCTCAATGTTTTTATCTCTCATTTGTTATTATGTTTTCTTGAATATTGTTATGACTTTTTAAAATTTTTTAGAAAAGAAAATAGTGAAATTTAAACATTTAGTCAACTTCATAACTTATTAGTCATGAGATCATATGAAATATTTTGAGTAATTGCACTATGCCTTGATTGTTATCGGGATTAGATTAGATTAGCACGTGTAATGATTAGAAACTGGTTTGACAATCAAATGAGATTGTACCTGATTAGTCATGAGATCATATGAAATATTTTTAGTTATTGCACTGTTGATGCAAATCATTGTTTAAATAAATTATTTGTATGCAGGACCAAAATACATACTTCATACACAAATTTCACCCTATGTAATATGTATGTTGATTATCTTCCATATTTAGTTATAAAATAACTATCATATCATGAAATTTCATGCATAAATCATGTATATATGTTTAAAAAAGTAGATTAGCCTTTTTAGCTACTAGTTTATTTAAAAATTTATCTATTATATATATTAGACAAATAGATTAGTTTTCCTTTTTACCCATTTTGTTTATTTAATCCGTCTACAATGTCATTTAATATTTGAAACTAACAGAACCAGTTCGACAAGTAGATCAAAAAGTAATGCAAGTTATAGAGAACTATATCACTTAACAAAAGGTTTTCATATTTGTAAACACCTCCAAAGTCAAATAAATCATTCTCAACTCAAACGATCGTTTCACGAAAACTACAGTTTAAATATAGGAGGCCATGAAGACAGAAGCTCTAATATTTAATAGTCTGTACAAAACGAACTTAAACGACTGTTGGAAACGATGTATAATTAGATTGCTAGTAACGTGTGTATGACAACTATTTAAAAAAACTGATCCCACGTAACAAAAAGGTGAAAACTAAAAAAGAACAAATCTTGATATTTGGATGTACCATACTAATTATATTAAGGGAAAATTACGAGATTGACCAATTGACCAAAATAGATTACAAAAATAACCAGTCAAAAATTGAATTAAAAAAAAAAATCATTGGCTGTCATGTGGCATCCCTCGCTGACGTGGCGAGGGAATAGTGAAATCCCTCGCTGACTTGGCGAGGGAAACATATAATCCCTCGTCCATGTGTCATCCCTCGCCCAAAAAGCTGACGTGCGACCAGTCCCTCGCTGACTAGGCGAGGGATATGAGTTTTCCTCGTCCAAATTTATGAAAATACCACTTCTCGTCCAATTTAAAACAAAAATCCGGGATTTTTTAATATTTATTATTATTTTAATATTTAATGTTAAATATCCCCCCTCGCTCGCCCATAATGAAATATATATATATATATATATATATAACCAAAAAAATCCGTATTTTTATTATTTATTGTTTTTAAATACATAAAAATCTAATTTAATTTAATTTTCACCTATATAATATAATGTTTACCCTTAACAAAATTTTCAAATTTTACATTCTTCTCAACTTTTTTGTTATTTTCTTCTTAAAATTATTTCAAATCAGAAAATGTCAGTTAATATCATACTAGAGTGATTGTAAATTATATTTTGTAAACGATATTGAAGAGTATCTACCATTAAAAGGTAAATGCGTGGTAAATGACATTGGTAGATACTCTTCAACACCGTTTAATAAATCATAATATTTATTTATTTATTTTGTTCCTTCTTTTATAATATCTTTATTTCTAAAACTAAACAAATTGCTAAAAGATCAAATCTTTTCATTTTTCAAAATTTTTTTATAATGTATAAACCTTTATCTAAGTACGTTTATAGAAAGTTACATATTTATATAATTTTTTTATATATTAATAATTAGAAGTAAGGAGAGTTTAAGAAAATAATAAAAAAGGATACAAATTTATATTTTAAATAGTTTTATATTAAAAAATATAGATATTATTTATAAAATTAGTAAAATATGGGTGACATTAAAAAAATACGTACATTATTTTATATGAAATATTTGTCATATATTTAATAATAATTAAAATGTAGGCATTAACTTTTTTTTAAAAAACTGTTTTTTATTTTTATTTTTAAATTCTGGAGAGATTTTGGGGGATATCTCGCTTAGGTGGAGAGGTGGGGTAGTCAAAAATTATTTTGATAATTTTGAAAGTCAAAGTTTATTTTAGTAAGTTTTGTTGGTCAAAATGACCATTATGGTAATTTTCCCTTATATTAAATTGAAAAAGTCTTGGAAGTTTTGTTATGTTTTGTCTTGTTTACTGACTTCCCTAGCTCCTTGAGACTTTGAGACTACAAAAGTCTCACTCCATAAAAAGCCAACCAGACAAAATTGTCCATTTACACCAAATCACACACACACACACACACACAAAGGTGAGACTTTCTACTGGAAAAAAGGTCAACCATGTAAGATATATCCTACTATACAATCAAGAGATAGAAAGTTTTAAAGATATAGGGAAAAAAAGAGAGAGATGGGAAGAGCTCCTTGTTGTGACAAAGCAAGTGTGAAGAAAGGACCATGGTCTCCTGAAGAAGATGCAAAGCTCAAAGACTTTATAGAGAAACATGGTACTGGTGGTAATTGGATTGCTCTTCCTCACAAAGCTGGTATATATACATAATAATATATATAATCTCTCATCATCATCATCATCATCATCATCATCTATGTGTGTTTCTTGCAACAGATTAAAGGGAATTTTGTGTTGTTAATGTGTGATTAGGTTTAAAAAGATGTGGGAAAAGTTGCAGGTTGAGATGGTTAAACTATCTTAGACCCAACATCAAACATGGTGAGTTTTCAGAAGATGAAGATAGGATCATTTGCAGCTTGTATGCTAGCATTGGTAGCAGGTAATAAGTTGATCCATTTGTACCTATATTTGGTTATCTACTTATTTTTAGTACTCTTTTGTACAAATTGTCAACCTAAGGTGTACTATTGTTCATATGTTCTTCCATGTTAGGTCAAACACTCAAACATACATAAAATCTTAATTTCTTTGTTCATAATGTGTATTTTTTCAAGTCTGATTTCATTGGTTTCCTGTCATAACCTATTCGACGTTATCTTGATCTTGATCTTGATTAATTTTCATTATATGTTTAGATGGTCGGTAATAGCAAGCCACCTTCCGGGAAGAACAGATAACGATATCAAGAATTACTGGAACACGAAGCTTAAAAAGAAGCTTTTGGCTATGCTCCCTTGCATCCAAAAGAAACCATCCTTTTCCCCATCTATTAATGTTCAATCACCACCACTCTCAGATCTTCACAAACAAGATGGTTTCTTGAATAATGCTTCTTCATCTTTTCACAACTATAACCCTAATTTCATGAATGTTAACAACACTATCAACTCTCTCATCCTCCCCACCACCACTACCATCAATAACAATCATGTTCAATACCACAGTGATGCTACTGATCTCTTCACACAACCGACATCAACTGCTTTGATCGGTATGATCTCCGATGAGAAAAACTACTATGGGTTTCAAAATCACAACATGAACAAGGAGAAAGAAAGGATGCTGATGTTTGGAGATCAAAACCATGGTGTAATGACCTACAACAAAGATGGTCATCGGATCAAACAAGAACACCAATATGCAATAAACGCTTTTGAAATTCAAACCAATGGTGTGATGACAGATCATAAGTACTTTGATCAGAAGCAAAAAGGGTGTTTCAAGAATCTTGAAGAAGTGAAGCAAGTGATAGGTATCAACAACAACAGTGGTGGTATCAGTAGCAGTAGCATCAATGTCGACATCAATGGCTACTTGATGAATGATGATGATGAAAACAAGACAACACATAATATTACTGATGGGTTTTATAGGATGATTGATGGGAGTAATTAAGTGACTGTTACTGTTATAATTAAGAGCAATTGTCAGGTTAGAGATCTCTTTGGCATAGTTTCTTGGGGTTTGTGTTGATCTATAGTTGAAGGTGAAAAGCAATGTGGAAAGGAGATATTTAAACTTCCATTGGTTTTTGACATGGTAAAAGTTATGTATTTTTGTAACCTTTTTAAACAACCCTAACCGAGTGTGTAATGGGGGTTCGTGAGAGCACGGCGTGGAACATTGCCCTTTGAGTGTAGGGGTCGAAGAGTTGGACGGGGCGGTGAGAATGATCACACGTAAATTTTTTATCCTTCTCTTTCTTTGCCAAAATATGGTAGCATCACATTTTCTAACGGCAACATTACATATACACTAAATATCAAATCAAAATAAATAAAACAATTATTTTCTATTAACCAACTTACTTACACAATGTATAATCATACTTTTAAATCTATATGTTTACCTATCATAATACTTTACTTTTAAGACAAAGACATATTTTCTACATAATTTGATAGCGTCGGATTATGTTTAATGAAAGAAGTTGATTAGTGAATTAACGGTTAACTAGGTTAGTTAAAAATAGGAAAATATTTCCTATATAATTTATATATTTTAGGAATATATTATTTTATGGTATGAATACGGATTTCAAACCATATTTTTTTATTTTTTTAACGTTACCTTAAATTTGAGCTCTTTAGACTCTATATGCCTAGGTGATGGTATTTTACAACAAAAGATTGTAATTCAGTCAAAAGTTAACCTAGGATGTTATGACTAATGATATATAAACAAGTTTTAATAATGAAATATATTAAACCATACTACAAAGTTTAAAATGGTAAGATTGGAATCACCTTAGCACAAATATGCATGTCACATATGAACAACCTCAATACAAAAACTTTTTTGTATATAGAATGATGAAGATAGAACCGATAATCAAAGCAACACTTGTAAATCTTTTTTTTTGTTGATGAGAAATAGATCAAGCGTGTCACCAAATTAAATGGTGTGCGATTGATCTATTTAAAAGCTTTTGACCAGATCAAATCTTGTGTGCTTGATCTGTTTAAAGCGTGTCACCAGGCCAAACCACTGCAATCCAATATGTCTAGCTAAAATAGTAACCATTAGCGCACGCATATGGTCCATAATTTTGATTAAAGTTTGTATTCTTAAGCCGTTAAATCTGATCCTGACCTCACACCACTCTTATTAAAGGTTCCATTTTCCTTGTACATTTTTTTAACTACAAATTCAAACACCCACTAAATCTATTTTAAATGGTTGAATTTTTGGTCATTTATTGTTTGAAACTGTCGTAAATTAGAGAAAAATATGTGAAGATGGTGACACATATGTATGAAATTAACGAATTGGATGCGTGGCCAATGAAGATGCTTGTAAACGACAGCAATAAATCAAACCATTAGATTAATTATATAAAAATCTCAGTAAACTAACATTGGACGTAATATTATAAGTATATATATAAACTATTAACACCTACCAGTGAATCAATGATTCAACGTTGAAATTCGAGCATCAAGTTGACACTTGTTTGTTATATTATATGCTTTTATGATAATATATTGGTGATGGAAAAGTTTCAGAAGCAACAATAATTCAAAGGTTTGAGGGGGCACATGCAAGTTTATACATGAAAAAAAATTAAGTCATTTGCCTACGGTAACGAGGTGATACGTTTTTTACGTAATCCTGCGTGTAAAGTAATAGCTAAATCAGATACCGGGTATGTTAATTTTATTTTGTTTTTACGTGAAAAATTATACTTCCAATGTTAAATTAATAAAAATTTATAACTAATGTGTCAAAATCTCAAATCTAACCTAATGAAGGTTTGCTAATATGAAGATAACATATTATTTCAAGATCTTTAAAATAACATATTATTTCAAGATCTTTAAAACTTTAGGCATGTCTTTACGGAGACGGTTTGGTGGTAAGTGATGTATTTCTAACAAAAAGCTTATACCTATGGGTTCTAGTTTTGTGCTAAGTAAGTTTTAATGGTTTTATCATACTAAATATAGGTGTTAATGTTCAAAAGATTCAATACTTGTGTCTAATGATTTTTTGTTACAACATTAGCTAGCCCAATTATAAGGAGAACGATGTATGAAAGATGACAAGAGAACCTTGTCTAATGATTTTCTGTTGTTTTTTGATACATAGATTAAAGACAATGTTAATAATTCATTAACTTACACCATGCTATAAACGTATAAATAGAGCCAAGTTATTTAGCAAATAGAACCAGATGAGACGTATTTTAAAAGCTAATGCACTGTTTTTATTATAGGTCCAGACTTTCTCTTAAACAATTTGCATTTTGTCTTTCTAATTCTTTGAGTGATTGTTTTGAGTGATTGTTTTGAGAGTCGTACTTCTCTCTCAAACTCTTGCCTTTTGTTTCTCTTTATTGAACTACAAAGCCGAGTATGTTGTCAATTTAAAAGATAACTATTGTAGTCAGTTTAGAAGAAACTAAAAGTTTTCTATTCATCAAGGTTCATTTCTAAAATAGATATAATTTGGAGCATATTTGAAAATTGAGATGCTCGAGATTTAAATATTGATTATTGATGGCCATGAAGAGGGCATAATGAAGCATGTGGAAAGGTGTTAGATGTGTATACGGTGAAAGTAAGAAAAACCCATGAAAAGATTCAACCCTTGAAAATTCACATGTGAAAATGAGAGTATATCAGACGTAATAACCAAATTGTTAAGAACTACCAAAAGGGTACGACGTTAACTGTTTGGGCAATTGTTGTTTGTCACATGAAGAGTGTCCACTTTTGTCGATGTGAGAGTCATAATTATACTTGTGGGAGTCGGCCACACAACAATGGGCATAAGTTTCTATCTTGTATGACTAGGACCCACGATTTACCTATCCTTTCTAGAGGAAGGCTCACTAGCATTGTTAAGCACAACTTATCGATCATTAATTAATTATCAAAGTGAAAAAGGCCATGTTGGTATACCTAGTTACCTTTGGTAGTACTCAAGTCTCAAATGAATCAAATGTTACATTTTGTAAAATATGACATGATAACAAAATTTAAAATAATTTGAAATAACTTTTAATCGTGTGTATAAAAACAGGACTGTATTATTTAGTAACTTCTACTCGTTTGTATTAAAACATTAAGTTATGCATTCATGTTTAAAAAGTGTTAAATCAGAACCGTATTATTTAATAGTTGTATGGATATACAATTCAAAGACAACTTAGAGGTTATTTGTTTAAACATCTTAATAATTCAGATGTCTGAATGGTTCAGTGTTTAATGGTTCAAACTGTTTGTTTCGCGAGCAAATCTGAATAGTTCAGATATTTACCTCTGAATGGTTAAGTATTATACTAATGTTGAATGATTAAGACCTCTTATCTGAATTGGTCAGACATTTAACTTTGAATAGTTAAACGATAAACTAGCTGTTAATGGTTCAGACCTCTTAATGGTTCAGACCTCTTAATGGTTCAGACCTCTTAATGGTTCAGACCTCTTAATGGTTCAGACCTCCTAATGGTTCAAATCTCTTAACGGTTCAACGCTTAATAGTTCAGACATCTTATTGGTTCAACACTTAATAATTCAGAACTTGCCAAACATCCCCTTAGTCATGTGAGTGCTTTAAGAGTTAAAGCAAAGTAAAAACTTCTCATTTTTTTAAAAAGTCATCGTTATAAACAACCATGGACTTAAGAAAAACTTGTTTGTCCAAGTTAGGTTGGACTATCTATATAAAAGAATTTTAGGCTCAGTTTTTTTAAAGTATGATTAGACTAGTGAATATTTCTTAGACAAAAAGAAAAAGAATTTGAATTGTACTTTATATATAATTTCTTTAAACAATTTAAGGGCCGGTGCGGGCCCTTGACCCAAGCTTCAAAATTTCTTGCGGTTACTAAAAATGAGGAAATGGTTTATAAAAATCCAGATATTACATTAGATTCAAGAGGACAATTGGGGATTGGCATTTGTTAATATTTGATTATATATGTTACTAGATATGTTAGTTTGTTACTTGTTTGATTGTATAGGTTTTTAACTTAATGGTATAGTTGGGTTGTCCTTGATGTTCCCTTTAAATTTGAGATTTATAAAAAGCTTTGCTTAGTGATCAGATAAAGTAATCGGGAGAACCCAAGCCAAGAATGATGCAAAACCTTTGGCGCCAACTATGTGACATCCGGTAATATTTCGTTACCAAACTTCGTTAGTTCCGTTAGGTCTTGCATACACGTGTCGTGAGCACACACTAGTTGTTGTTGAACGTTTGTGACTTTATAAAACTAATCTATGATAAACAATAATAATCTAATTAATAATGTTGATTATTAGTTGTGATAATGTGATGCATGAATTTATAGAATTTTAAATGTTTATTTTATAAATTTGACGCGATAACGTGACAACGTGTTTATATATATATATATATATATATATATATATATATAATATATATATATATATATATATATATATATATATATATATATTTCATGTGTTGTGTGACTTGTTGTAAATTTTATGATTATTATTGTTGGTTAATAACACTTATATATTGTAGTTGAAATTATTTAAAAAGTGTTAAAAATGTTAGTTTTATAAAATAAATTAAAGGGGTTATTTTGTAATTACTTTTTAATCAAACATCCCGAACCCTAATCCCCCCAATCCCCATTTTCGGCCACAACCTTCACCCCAACCCCCACCCTTGCAAATTCAATCAAGAACACACATAAACAAGTCTATTTTGAGTGATTCAAGCATTCCAAGGTGTTTTGCAGGTCCAATCGTGAAATTGATGATTGTTAGTTGTTTATATGATGTTAGTTAGGTTGTATAAATGCTAGCTTATGTTGATATGCAAGAAATCCATGGTTTGATCATCTACTTCATACATTGCCATAAGAGGAAACTTTTTGTTCTTAAAATTTGTGATTTGATGATGTTATGATGTTCGATATAATGCTTAGATGTTAGTTTAATTGAATTATGCAAGAAATCCATGAATTTGAGATGTTGATCATGACTTACTAAAAGTAGCAACTTTTGTAAATGATGTTTGAGAATTTGAATGATTTTGTGATGATTAGTATGTTAGAATGGATGTTGTGAAATTGATTAGGTATAATGTTGATGAAAGTATGATTAAATGGGAGGCTAGATCACTTTTGGGTGTTACTTTAGATATGGTGATTTGGGCATGCCTATAATGTTAGGATCATGTTTGAATGATTGTTGATGGTGTTTAATGTGATAGAATGTGATATTTGGGTTATATGGATGCTTGGTTGATCATATAAGAAATTTGGGTTTGGTGATCATACATAGTAATGGGGAGTAGTTAGTGATTAGGATTGGAATTGATTGGCATTGTGTATGTTGGTAATCTGATTATGATGGCCATACACGCGTGCAAATCTGAGGCCCCTACTTAGTAGGATTGACAAGGTTTAGAATGTGAAGTCGTGAGTGGCTTCACATGGCATGTAGTGCATGAATAGACTTTATGTATGAACTAATAGTTGTGATGTATATATATTTGTGTTGAACATGTTGGTTGTTTGAGATTTGCATAAGTGTATAATGCTCTAATGTTGCATGATGACCTAGGTAGAACTTGGGTTGATGATGTGATACACGTGGATAATTTGTATCATACTCTTGTATGCTAAGTTTTTATATATGATTAAACTATACTTCAACTAGTATGTCGCCAACGGGTCAAACGGGTCAACTAGGTTAACCTAGGATTATTAAGTTTCTATGTACACATACTTATGTACTTACGTGTTCTAGGTAACCTTTGAAGGGTTGTCTTTACACCAATCACCAGTCTCTTTATTCATTATCTTAGTACACCAGTTGAGTTCATGCACCTCTATTTTATAAACCTTCTTCTAGGGGATGTAGCATACTTGTACTCAAACGCTATTTTATTATTATAAGTTGTATATGTTTTAATATAGTGCTTAATACCTAGAAACTCCTCACACTTTCGGATCGTTAATAATGGTAACTAGCGGGAAATCTTGGGTAGTACTACTGGGTCTGACGAGCCCCACCTGTAAGACTCGAGGTCAAATGGGTGCAATATTGTCCTTGACACAAACATTCGTCACGGGCTGGTAAGTCGTGACGAGAGGCAACAAACGCAACATAGTCAGTTTCGATCGCGAAATCACTATCGTTAATACTTATGAATATAGACTAGCTATTTATTTCAATGCACTTCTTATGTTGTGCAACTATTAATATTTATGATAAACGCAAACTCTTCAACTCGCCAACCACTGTGTTGATATTTTAGTATACTATTCTCAGGTCGTTAACTCTGCTTGCCATTAGGAGCACCACATTGGTCCAGCATGCATTCTAAGACTCTAGTTAAAAGACATTATTGTTGGTTATTATTTATGGATTTAATTTTGTTGGGTTGGCGCGTGTTTTGCCAAGTTATGCATTATTTTTTTATACTTTGGGTTTGTGTTAATTACTAAATGCTTTTGCATGATTTTCAAGTTTGAACTTTGTTTGGTTTTGTTTTAAATGTGGCATATAATGTCGTTCTAAGTAACTAGTGAATGTGATCCTAGTTTGTTCACACGCCTCGCGGTAAAACTCTGCACATGAATTTTGAGGGTGTGATAGATTGGTATCAGAGCCATTGATTATAGGGAACTAGGTTCCATACACACTAGTCTATAACCACACATAGTTAGTTACTCATTTCTTATCTTCTTACTGTATACTCATTGCCATACATCACATACACTGCGGTATGGCATCATCATCATCTTCATCCCCTATTCGACACACACCGGGAAAGGAACCCGAGGGTCCTATTGTTGATTCGTCCTCTATGAGTTATGGTTCTAGACCTTCCATATTTATATATGATGTATAGTTTCTGGATGAGTAAACATTGAGTAGGACATGGCTAATCTTAACAATTGGGTCTGGTATCACACTATACTGATTAAGATGCTAGAAAAGGAAAATGATCCATATATGGTCCTTACCCTGACCAGAGAAGCCGTATTATACCTCCTACCCTCTCATAGGGCTATTACTGCTTTAGTGGCCTCACATCACGAGGATATAGTTCATATACATGAGTTGTAAAACTAGCTCGAGCCTTCGTAGGCCCCGAGGAAGGAGCCTAAGGAGGAGCCGAAGGAACACTTGACAGTGTAGCACCCTCATGGTAGAATGCTCAAGTCTAGATGCAGGGCTAGTAGATGGCTAATGCTTTGCCATGGGGTGAGTTAAAAGTAATGATGAGGGAGGAATATTGTTCTTATAATGAAGTCTAGTAGGTGGAAGCTGAGTTCTGGTAATTGAAGAGGAAGGATCCAACATTAAGGCTTACACTACTAGATCACATGAGCTAGCTACATTCTATCCTAGCATGGTTAACCTGCCAAGCCGACACATTGAGCTCTACTTGTGTGGTTTAGTTCCGGAGATTCAGAGTATGGTGACTGCTGCAAATCTCCATACTATTCAGTAGGTTATATGACTGGCTCACAAGCTCACTGACTAAGCTGTGGAGCAAGGAAGTTACCCAAGCAGAGCGTTGTGGCAAGCGTGCCCGATAACAAACACAAGTGGGAGTACAATGCTAGCAACGGATCTTCATCTAGTAACCAACCTTAGCAGCATCAACCTCAGCAGCAACAACAACAATAGAGGCGGTTTGACAACAATCGCAACTTCAACCAATCATCTTCATCATCCCAAGGACCAGGTGGATATGTGGGAAATAATCCCAAGTGTAACCGATACAACTACCACCACACTGGTAGGTGTGACAACTTTCTATGCTAGCGTTATGGGAAGGTTGGACACATGGCAAAGGATTGTCGTGGAGAACTGATGAAGAAGCCTCAACAACCTCAGGAGCCTCAGCAGCCCCATGAAACACCAAAGGGTTGTTTTGAGTGTGGAAAGGAAAGGCAATACAAGAAAAACTGGAAAGGCAATACAAGAAAAACTATCCTCAACTAAGAAGAAATAGGAATGGAAACGGGAATGGTGGCAATCACAACAATGGTGGTAATGGTGACAACAGTGGTGGCACTAATAGTGGAGCCAAAGGGAGAGCCTTTGTCATGGGTACAGGTGAGACTCTAAACGACCCTACTACCGTTACTGGTAAATTTCAAGTTAATGGTCGTTTTGCTTCTGTACAGTTTGACACTAAAACCGACAGGAGTTTTATCTCTACTAAGTTTTGCAGCCTCTTAAGTGATGTGCCTTCTGTATTGGAGTCTAAGTATGTCGTAGAATTGGCTGATGGTAAGCGAATCTCTGTTACGCATATCCTTAAGGATTGCAAGATAGAACTTGCTGGTCATACCTTCGATATTGATTTTATGCCCGTTACTCTTGGAAGTTTTGATGTGGTTGTAGGCATGGATTAGCTGTTCGAGAAGCAGGCAGAGGTGATTTGTCATGAGAAGGTCATTCATATTCCTATAGTAGATGGAGAAACTCTTTCGGTTAAGGGAGAGAAGAGTGGTGCCGTCATAGGCATCATATCATTCATAAAGGTTCAGAAGTGGCTACGCAAGGGTCACTTAGCATATTAGCCCTCGTCTCCGACAAGCAATAAGAGGAAAAGAAAGTAGAGGATATTCCTGTGGTTCGTGACTTTCCAAAGGTGTTTCCAGAGGACCTGCCTGGACTACCACCTTGTCGTCAAGTTAAGTTACAGATCGATTTGACTCTCAGAGCTGCTCCAATTGCATGAGCACCTTATCGGTTAGCACCGAACGAACTGCAAGAACTATCCACACAACTCCGGGAGCTGTTGGATAAGGGGTTTATTCGACCGAGCTCATCTCCATGGGGAGCACCTGTTCTCTTTGTTAAGAAGAAAGATGACACTTTTCGAATGTGCATCGACTACAGGGAGTTAAACAAAGTCACAGTCAAGAACCAATACCCTTTACCTTGTATCGACGACTTTTTTTATCAGCTTCAGGGATCAAGCTATTATTCGAAGATTGACTTGAGATCTGGCTATCATCAACTGAGAGTACGAGAGGAAGACATCTCCCAAACTGCGTTCCGTACTCGTTATGTCATTAGAGTTCTTGGTCATGCCTTTTGTGTTAACTAATGCACCATCAGTGTTCATGGATCTCATGAATCGTGTGTGCAAACCCTACCTCGATCAGTTTGTTATCGTGTTTATCGATGACATATTGATTTATTCTAGGACCAAGGAGGAACATGAGGAGCACCTACGTTTAATCTTGGAATTACTTAGAAAGGAACAGTTGTACGCCAAGTTTTCTAAGTGTGATTTCTGGATTCGTGAGATGAATTCTTGGGTCACATTGTTAACGAGAAGGGAATACATGTGGATCCTGCAAAGATTGAGGCTATAAAGAACTGGTCGGTACCCAAGACGCCTAGTGAGATAAGGCAATTTCTTGGACTGGCGGGGTACTATCGATGTTTCATTGAGGGATTTTCAAAGATCGCTCAACCTCTCACAACTTTGACCTATAAAGGAACAACCTATAAATGGGGTGTGAGTCAAGAAGCTGCTTTTCAGTTGCTGAAGCAAAAACTCTGTAGCGCACTGATATTAGCATTACCTGAAGGAAGTGATGATTTTGTGGTTTATTCTGATGCTTCTATCCAAGGATTTGGTTGTGTCCTGATACAACGTGACAAAGTAATAGCTTATGCCTCGCGACAACTGAAGGTACATGAAAAGAACTACACTACCCATGACTTGGAGTTAGAGGCAGTGGTCTTTGCCTTGAAGATAACTTGTACGATACCAAGTGCACTATTTACACCGATCACAAGAGTCTTTAGCATATCTTTGAGCAGAAAGAGCTTAACATGAGGCAACGGCACTGGGTGGAATTGTTAAACGACTATGATTGTGCTATTAAATATCACCCAGGAAAGGCGAATGTAGTCACCGATGCCTTGGGTAGAAAGGAAACCGCTAAACCCCGACGAGTGCGTGCCTATTATACCTGTAGTTGGTGTAACAAAAAAAAGTGTGGGGATGTGATCATGTAGTGATAATTGGAGGTTTATGATGTTTAGATGCGTCATTTTATATGGTAATTGTTATGGAACAAGCTCACTTTGCATGCCTTTTGTTTCACAGGTTTCAAAGCTTAATTTGAGGGAAAAAAAGCAAAACCCAGAAGTTAGGGATCGAAGATGTACATATCAAAAGTTACAGGAAAGAGAAAGGCAAGACCAAGCCAACGTATAATACACCAGTGGCGTATGGGGGTGTTTGGTTTGGCGTGTATATGTGTAATAAATTTTCGCAAGAAGTCCGGATTTTGTGATTTTCAAGTTTATTTAAACACATTCAATTGAAATCCGAACTTTAAAGTTTGTTCTTTTGTCATTACTTTAAGCAAAACTTGAAATCCTGAAAATTATGTTTGTGCAAACCCCAGTTTGACATGTTAATCGTTGATCTTGCACAATTGGAAACCCAAAAATGATTAATTTCTCATTCATTAAAACAATCATTTTCAAAGTTTCTTGCGTTTTTCAATTATGTTCTTAATCTTTCACGGTTCAATTTTTTGCCATAAAATCTCTCGTAGGTAACTTAAGTCTAGTTAGTTAAACAATTTTGACCAATTATTTAGCAGACGACATTACTTACCTTTATACATATCAAGACGCCCAATATGATAAATGATGTTACATGATATATTTGTAACTCATGATTTTGGGAGGTTTTCATAATTTTTAAACCCCGAACTCACTCAAGTTTAAGTGTACGCTTAAAGGGTGGTGTATTCTCAGGTAGAACAAAAGGATGGATGTTCACATTCTCTGTGACCCAAGGGCATGAGCTTTAAAGGTGATATTGGTACACATATGTATATCATAGAGATAAAAATCTATGTAGATGATAAAAGATACCATATTATATTTTGACATAAATGGACGATCATACTCGGGCAAGGGGTGCGGTGACTACTACATCTTTAAATTTTACATTGTAACACTTGGATACAAGTTACTTTTATGTTTATTATGTATTCAATGTCAACTCAACATACTTGTTTATGATCTTTCACCTTATACATTCACCGATTCACGTGTTATTATATGTTGCATTTTGAACTTGTAAATGCACTTATGGATGTTGATTACTAGGATAATAGAATAAAATACTCCTATGCCTTAAGCGTAATCACATATATAGAAACAATCAAACAATATATCATCATCATAATATAAGAGTAGAAAACAAAATTAATAAAAATAAAATTGGATTGGGTCCAAAATTTCACGATTCGTTCACGAGATCCTTGTCAGGGTATGATGCTGTCTTCCCACTATCCCGCTTAATTTTAGATTCGCTGAATCTTTATGCCCATTTTTTTTTATCAATATATTTAAATTGTAACATTTCACTCAAAGGCAGAATTATGTCAAAATCATATATTAATTTATTTGATATAAAGAATACACCACGATGTTATCAAAAAGGTTGTTAAAGATACACTAATTGAATACTAGGATTAGAATCATTTAATAACTCATAAATATCTTCATAATGATGAAAACTCCTATTAATATAGATTTTATGTTTTATCTAAAAAATAATTAAAATATAATATTTGGACATCTCTCTTGAAGTTCAAAAAGAAAATGATAAATGGATTTGTAATCTACACATGTTTAAATAATATATAGGTTATACTATCTACACATGTGTATCTAAACAAATAATTTTCTTTAAACATATGAAAACAATACTTTGATGGGCTTTTATGTTATTTTTAAAATTAATTTATCAAACTCCGATTTCATTCCATGCATTCGAGAGCTACATATGCAACTAGAACTCCTATGATACAGGAGATAATCCGACTATCTATCTTGACTAACTCACTCAATTGACCAGGTAGATATACATTAATAACAACAATAATAAATATACAAAATTAGTATTAAGCCCCCCGTGTTGTAGCGGGAGACGTAAATAGGAGTGTCATTTTTGGATATCTGAAATCCAGATATCCGTTTGAATATCCAATTTTAAAAAAAAAGTTGTATTATTTAATAAATTTTATAAAAAAATAATAAAATTTATTAAAATTTATTTCATATATCCGAAGTTTTATTAAAACATCCGAAATATCTAAAAATATCTAAAATATTAATTAATATTAATATTTTTAAATTTTTATAAAAATATTTTGGATATTTCGGATATTCAAAATATCTGAAAATTCTCAAAATCACTATCCGAATCCGAATCCGAAATTTTGGATATCCGAATTTCGGATATCCGAAGTTCGGATATCCGAAATTTCGGATTTTTGGATATTTCTAATTTGGTTTCGGATTCGGATATTTTTGAACACTTCTAGACGTAAATTCCTATCGAGTTGCACCAATAACACACCACCGCTAGTGACCACCTACACCGAAAAAGCTTCGTATTAAAAAAGAAATGAAAAATGAAAAAATATAACCGAACGAAAAGTAGACGTAAGAACATTGAACTACCTAGGCGAAACGTAAAACATATAAAAACAATAAGTCTATCTAGGAATAGTGCGTTGCGACGATGCCGTTGAACGGGGAAAAAATGAGCTTAAAAACGTTAAACCACAAACGTACGTTGTGATGTGTTAACTCACAATAAAGGGAAAATTTATAAAATTATAAAAATTGTAAAACACCAAAGTTGAAAGTAAACAAAATTTTAGATTAAACTGTAAAATATGTAAATGTATTTGATTAAAATAAAAAAGTTAAATATTAAAAAACAAAAAAAAAACAAAAGGTAGGTACAACCCAACTAAGCACAATGTACAACCCATGATGCATAACTAACTTGGTAATTAGTATATATTAAATACATAATAAATATCTCGATAATAATTTTTATGGTGTTTAATGTATATAAACATACCACAATTGTACGCAATACATATAAAATCTAAAAAAATGACATATTGATATTAGTTCTCATAGTTCATAAAATATTTACTAGTTTTCAAATAATTATTTCTGTGTATATCAAATCGGTGTTCGAATAACAAATGCCTATTAAAATTAAAGATGTATTATAGGTACACCTATTATACACTCATTCTCTCTATCTCTTTCTACACATACACAGTGGCAGACATATGTATAATTGAGTGGTAGCCTTCGCTATCTCTCAACTTGTTACGAGTAATGTAAAAAATATTTTACGCTTTCATGTAAAAAGAAAGTTTCTATTTTACGTTACCCTGAGAAGAAATTACGTTATCCCTATAAAAATTTAAAACAAAACACTTTATAGAAAGTTTTAAATTTTATAACTAAAAGTCTAATAATTTATAAAAAATACATTCCATAAAAACATAAATAACTATTACTCATTACCAGATAACATAAAAACCCAAAATAACCATTACTTAACCAAATACAATAATAAGCCAAAAAATAGAAATTGTATACATACTAATTATTTGTATGCATCGTAAGTGGTATTATGTGCTTTATGGAATGTGCCCGTTTTTTTTAATCTTTTATCTTTTTATTTTAACCTAATACTTTTACATATTTTATAATTTAGTCATAATATTTTTTTTACTTTTAACTTTGGTTCTCAATACTTTTCAAATTTTACAAAATTTCCGTTATACGTTTCGGTCTAAATTTTACGAGTTAACACGCCGTAACATGCATTTGTGGTTCAATGTTTTTTCACTTATTTTTCCCAGTTTAACAGTCACATCGTAATTTTGCTTATTGTTTTATTTTTTTACTTGCGTAAGTGTATGGTCCAATGTTCTTACGTGTATTTTTCATTTGATTTATTTTTTTCGTTTTATTGGTTTCAGTGTTGGTGGTCACTGACGATAGTGTGAAATTAATATTACTTGACATGGTTTTATGTCTCGCGTTGCAACACGAGTGAGCTTAATAATAGTATATAATATAACAAAACCATACCTTTTTTTCGATGGTAATACATATTTATTTATTATTTTATACAAAAAAACAAGGAAAAAGAAGAAAGAAAAACAAAATAATCAATATTTCTGTTGTTTCTTGTTTAAAAACCTTGACAATTTGTATCGAAACCTTAGAAACGTTGTTAGAATAATGAAAGTATGACTCATATTCAGACTTTTATAAATTTTATTAAGCTCAATTCTAAAAGTAAATGAGAATAAAATAAAAATAGATGATGTAATACGAATCTATTATTAATGCTCTTATATGACTATATGTTTATCATGTACTTTTTATGATTAATTTAATGAATCTAGTAATTGTTTAAACTTGAAATTTAGAGAACATGAATCATTTTGCTATGAAAAAAAACATCAAAAAATGAAAACGTGTACGGAACACTTAAAATGTAATTTTTATTTATTTCTTATGGCCATTGTTTTTTTTGTTAACAAGTCAATACAATTTAATTACGTCTATTCCGACCTGATCCGACTCGACTCGACTCAATCGAGCAACCCAAAATTTTTTATGTTGTTTCGAATAGCAGCTAATTATAAAAAATAATGACCCTGTAAGAAATAATTAATGGTTTCGCCTTTGTCTAAATGGTAAAAAAATTACGTTACCCCTTAACTTGTTTTCTAGATCCGCTACTCTACATACATATAAATAAATACATACAAAAAGAAACATGTGGGTGTCATTATAACAAATTTAATTGTGTATATAACCCTAGCCTGAATATATGGTTTTATGTGTTAATAACTAAAACAGAAAGTTAAACAACTACTTCAGTAGGTCTTATAAATACATAATATATTGTTGTTAAGAAGATTGCTACAATTTTATGTAAATGATCTGTTACATGCTCAAAACTTAACATGCTTGTATCTTATTTTTATCGAATTAATTAAATGAAATGAACTTGAAGTGAATAACGACAGCTAACCTATCGTTAACTAAATTAATCAAGTTGCATTCTCGCTGACCAAATAACCTAAACATCTGTAATCTGTAACTAGTTATAAAAATCTAAAGGCAAACCAGACTATACTCTCCCCTAATCGAAACTCACATACAATGTATTCAAATGGTGAGTATTATTAATTAATTTTTATAAAACAAATAGTAAGTTATTTTGCATAATTATATTAGGTTATTGATACGTGTACTACACGGCTTAAATATGAGATATAAATAATTAATAATTTGCTTTAATTATAAATTCATTATCATATTAAATCATATGATATGTAAATTTCAAAAATTAAGTTGTGATTATTAAAAATATCAAGTTTTCGACTACTAGGTTATTATTATCATATCAAATAAAAATTTATATATTTATAAAATATAAACAAATTTATAAAGTTGACTTAATTGATTTTTCATTTATAGTGTAAAATAAAAATTGAAAATTAAGGTTAAATTTAGAAAGTTTGATATAATTGATTTTTGTTTAAAATAACAAGTTTATAGTTGTGATGACTCGTGGACAGATCCTAAACTTACACTCAAAAAGAAGTGATGCGACACCCAAGTTAGTTTTTATTAATATGCATAGATTCATCACGTTAATCACTTACCAGCCGAACCAATTAAACACTTTTGTTGAGTATAAAACCAATTTATTGTAACCTTTATCCTATTTCTTTCGAATTCCATATGGTTAAATTTTGTGGTAAATTAACAAACATTCAAGATACTTAGACACCAAATACAAACTGTAATGGAACGTTTTAGGTACAAAAGGACATCTACTACAAAGATTTCAGTTTATTATTACAACCCACATATCATAAACATATCATGCAAACACCAAGTTCCCAAATGTTTTATCTATTTGATGATCTTCCGCTTATTTATCCACACTACGATCTTGGGTGATAAAGATCCTTCAACAACACCGCGTGTTCATCCATACAATCACTGTAATGTTTGTGTGATTAATGAATCTAAATTTTTCAAACTATTCGAAATATGACTGCGTTTATACTATAAATTTAAATCATCAAATGGTAAATTTGCATGCTGCAATGGGGAAAGAGTTACCTTTACTCGGGTTTTGCATCAGCAGCTCTGGCTACATTGATAATGTTGTTACTGTCAAATATCTCAATCCAGTAGCCATCGGGGTCTTTAATGAATGCAATCCCTTTTAATTTTCCTACATCAAAATTACAAATCAGCCAAAAGATAGGTATAAAGAAAATAATATAATATTCAATTAAGGCATGTCTTGGTGTCAAGTGTTATACTGGAATATTAACTCTACGCGGTTTTACAACATTCTGTAAGTATATAGTTCATGTGTAAAGTTACCTTCATCGGGCTTTTTGATGAATGAAACGTCTAGTTCCTCGAATCTTTTACACGCTTTGTATGTATCATCAACTGCTATACCAATATGTCCTGGTGGCATAAAGTAGCATGTTATATGTTTTAGGAGTTATCAATTTACTTAACATACGAAATAATAAGGTAAAGTGAAATGGTCTGTGTAACAAGGTTCATGTTAGAGGAAGCCATACCAAATCCTCGAGGTTCTGAGTTCCCATTATGATACCCTTGGAATTTAGGATCTTTTTCGGTACCCCAGTTGCTAGAAAAATGTTGCAAGATGTTAGACTCAAAGATCAGGTAGCAAATATTTAGAAGAGCATGAAATTTCATACTGTGTAAGCTCAATGGTGGCCTTTTGATCGAATGTCCACACTGTACGCTTAATCGGATCTTCGGGAGCTCTTGAGGTGTTCTGTGGGGAAGAATTCATGAAGATTTATATGAAACAATTACATAATTAGAACAGATATGTTTATGCAGAATACAAACTTAATCAGACTATTAGAAATAAGATTAGAGCCCCGTAGTAGGGTTTAATCTCTTACCTTAACCTCATAGCCCAGAAAATACAAGCTAAATTTCATATCAGGAAAATCCAGTTTCTTAAATAATCTGCAAGTAGAAATTGATATTCATCTCCTTCATCAAACTTGAATGCCAAAGGCCAAATTGGCTCTCTGATTTAGAACAGAGAGTACGGAATGATCAGTTGCTGATGTTTAGTAATTAGAAACTCTATCCTTGCAGCCTCTCCTCTTGAAATTATCAACATGATTCATGTATTACTATTTATTTCTGCTCGTTTAAATACTAACGAACGGACAAAAAACAAGTTCATTTTCTAAATGAACACTTTAACAAGAAAATGTGTTCTTTTATGTGTTAAAGTTCATTTATTTTCTCAATTAAGGTTAAACAAACAAACACAAACACAAGCCCATTTGTGATCGCCCAATTCGTTTACAGCCCTAATAAATGAATAAACATTCAGACTTACGACATTCCAAGGACATTTGAGTAGAACTTAAGACTCTCTTCTGGATCTTTAATCCTGTACATCTAAAGAAGAAAGTACATCGTTAGTGCATGCTATAAACATAATTCAACATTTTTTCTTTCTTTTTTTTTAATGACAAATGTACGACTCTGCTTCGGAGAATAGGTGTTATCTTAATCGGGCCCACCTATCCGTTTTTTCCGCCGGAACCGCACCCCAACCCCCTCAGGAGGAAACTCATTGCTGAGAAAACCCCCAGGCTCAACTCAAAACATTATTACTTAAAGTGAGACTTGAATCCATAACCTTTCCTTTATTTAAATGTCATGTATACCTTACCTTAACCAGTTGGGCTAAAAATCTTCGGTAAAAGCCCAACTTTCTATTTGGTGTAGTGAGTAGTGGAATCAAACTGTTAAATCTTCTCATTTTCATTAAATCACTTATAAAACTACGGATTGTTAATTCTACATGTAAGATATAGAACAGCATAAACAAGAATCATAAGAACATCATCAGCAAGAATCATAAGTACTTAAACAGTAAAGGACTTTTTTAAACGGGTCACAATGTCACATGGTATAAAAACATCACTTCTGAAGTTTTAGACATGTTTCAAGTGTGTTTCGAGCTCATTTAACCCGCTTTAAATTAATTCCAAACTTGTTTAACGCTCATGTAACTATTTCACACACGTCCAAATAAGGCTTTTGAGGCGACGCGACAAGTGCGTAGGCGCGCGCCTTATGGCCTCTTGACAACATAGGTTTAGGAACTAACATACACGCAATTTCATACACTCAATCCAAAAACTAAGACCATGTGAAACCATTTTGATCAATCACCAATTACCGTTTGTTGCACGAAGTAGCCCTGGGTCGCTACATCCGGTAGTCCGCTCCGGAGCCCCGGATTCTTCGCCGGAGATTCAGCATCAGAAGCCATTGACGACGTCATCAATCAACGTCAGCTAGTGAAAATCTGCAACGATCAACAGATTCAATACAACAAACGACGATTCAAATCAAAGTAAACTAAAATTAGGTCAGATTAAGGGTTTAGAAATCGGAACATTGAACCTTCGCCGGAGATTTAGTCAAAACAGAGGAGATTGGATAGTAATAGGGTTTGATAGAATCAAATTGGAGTTAAGGAGATAAGGGATTTGTGGTCATTAAAATGGGAATAAAGATTGCTGTGAGAATCTGGTGATGATAGTAACGTTGATGAACGGAATGTTGATCGTGATGATGGATGCCGCTCGTCGGAGATCTAACGGTTCGCCGGAGAATGTGATGTGTTGCAGTTATGTCCCCTGAACAATTTGTATGTGTATTTATGCTCCTTGATAATTACATAAAGCATAAAACAGCCCTTTAGATTATTAGATCACAGTTCGTGTTTTGTTTTTGTTGTGAAAGAAAATCTATGATATATGTTAGTTTATTATGTACATATTCTTCATGTTGTGTGCTTGATTATTGAGTTGCATTTTGATGGATCTTGATGTTCATATGTTTTAAGCACTTTTAAGATTATTAGATTTGGAACAGTGGTGGAGCTTGAACATCTCCGTAAGGGGGACGGGGGCGAAATTAAATTTTTTTAGAGGGGGACGAACTCGATATTTATATAAAAATTTACACTACCGTGCCAAAAATTTACACTAACGGGTTAAAAATTAACACTACCGTCGAAAAAAAGAGGGGGGCGACGGCCCCCCCGGCCCTCACTATCCTTCGCCTCTGATTTGGAACAATCGACGTATACGATGATGTCGGTTAATCTGTAATGTGCACTTAAAGTTATAAACAAATGGAACATAACTTTTTCATATTATATGTTTTTAACTATAATTTTTTTATGTTATTTGATCAAACAATTTTTGTGTCTATGATTTAAGTGGTTATTACGTTAATTTTATATAAAAGTTAGTTATGGCACCATCAAAAGAAAACCCAAGGCTAAAATTTGTTATTGTTGTGATGTTAGATCATCTCTAATACGGTATGTGAAAAATAAGTTTTCACAAATCGGAATGAAATAATCCAATTTTTAATATCTAAAAAGGTTGTAATATCATTTTGACGTATATCATGTTTATAAAAATACCATGTATTTATCTGGCTCATCGAAGTCATTATTATTGGACGATTTAAGTATCAAAAATTTTAAATTTAATCGATATGTTTGACAACTTAACCTAGTAGCTACTACGAGACATTGACATTCGACATTCCTAAGGTTGTTGCACAACATTTGAACTACTATGTTTGAATTGGATATTAGTTAAAGATGTTCTTTTTATAATTTAGATTTTGTATATTTTTCTCTAAATTTGTTTATTTGAACATACCCGAATTCTAATTTTAGTTTAAATAAATTAATTTACCCAAGTGTATATTTGCTTGTACGCCTAAGTCGATTAGGTCTTATCACCAACATTATGATTTTACTACCAATTCATTTTTAAAACCTTTATTTCATCATAGTACATTCAGTTTATCATATTATAGTCACTTTTAGCAGGTATAAACATTAATTTCATAAAATCACTATCTTCAGTAGACCCTGTTTGTCTCCAAAATTACCATTAAGAGTTTTAATACTTTTACCCACTATTTTAAATAAATTAATTTCTTTAATAGACCCTGTTTGTCTCCAAAATTACCATCAAGGCTAGAGTTTTAATACTTTTAACAGACCATTAGTATTCTAAACACTACTTTTATCAATAATCAATCTCCGATACACGTTGGTTATCAAATTGAACATGCCTAGTAAGGTTTTACGTCCTTTTTTTATAGGCTTTTAACAGCAAACTTTTATATTAAATATTGGGAAGATGCTATAAAGATAGTTAGATAGGCAAGGTTTAACCTTCTATAAACTATTTTTAATATATTAAAGAGTAAAATCATTTTCTATCCTTGACCTTTTATTAATTCTTATCATTTCAATTCAAAAACTTTTTTCTTGTCATTTCAGTTATTATAGTTTACCAAATGTTGTCATTTTCATCCATTACACTAACTCCGTTAAGTTCTCCGTTAAATATGAGTGTATTTTAGTCTTTTTAACATCCTAATTGTTCAACTAAAACAAAATCAATCAATAAAATATTCAATTAAAACTAAAAAGTAAAATATGAAGCAACTAGTGAGACCAGGCGCTTAAATTTAAAGTTTTGATTAACACTAATTAGTTTAGAAACTCGTTTACTACACATGTGGTATGAAAAAATTAAATAATAATTATTTGGTAATATTAAAATTTAAAAAATATTTTTTTGAGATAAAATATGCTTAAAACTACTTATAATTGTAACACTCAGCCTCTCGCATCAACAATATTATCCGCTTTGCCTACGAGGAGCTCACGAATTTGCTTTTGTTTGCCCGGGTGAAAACTTCTTAGAGATGTCACCCATCCCTGGATTGCTATCACCTGAGCACGCTTAACTGTGAAGTTCTCCTCTCATCCACAGTCAATACGCTTAAAACGCGTTGGTGATGTTAGAGGCCAGACATTCTTTATGAACCAGGAATCTTCCCTGTCCACGGTTGATGTGGGATATGTGTAGGGTGTCACATGATTAACCATTAAGTAAACAATAACACTAATTTTTCAAAAATTTGTCTTTAAAGAAGTTTTGCTTTTAAAAAATATTGATTTTTTAAATCTTCAAAAAATTATTAAAATGTTTGCATTAAAAACTATATATTTCATATAATTTGGTTTTTAAAATGTTTTGTTAATAATTTTTTATTAGGTTTGTGTCGTATCATAAAAACTAAATTAAGTTTTTAATACAAACATTTTGATAATATTTTCGGAGAGTTAAAAATCAATATTTTTAAAAGCAAAACTTTTTTACGAAAGTTTGATAAATTATTGTTATTTTTAATTACTTAATGGTTAATCATATATAACTTTAAGCATACTTTATCTCAAAAAATTATTTTTTTAATTTTTAATAGTACTAAATAATTATTATTTAATTTTTGTCATACAACACGTGTAGTAGACGCCTAGATGAGTTTCTAAACTAGCTTTAATTGAAAAATTAGGGTGTTAAAAAGACTAAAATACACTCATATTTAACGAAGAACTTAACAAAGTTAGTAAAAAGACTAAAATACACTCATATTTAACGAAGAATTTAACAGAGTTAGTGGAATGGATGGAAATAAAAACATTTGATAAACCATAGTGATTGAAATGACAAAAAATTAGATTGAAATGACAAATTAACAAAACGTCAGGAATGAAAATAACAATTTACTTTATATTAAAAATCTATACTTTGATATAATATTAAAGTTCACCATTATAAATCTACCTCCAATAATTTCTCATGAGTGCCTAAAACCCTCGTAACACATCCAATTTTTGACTTTTGCAACATTCCTTTCACCCTTGATTCCACCGAATGTTGATAGGGCTGTATAAAAAATTCGTAGCTCGAAGCTCGCTCGAAGTTCGCTTGAAAAAGCTCGGCTCGAAAAAAGCTCGAATTTAAACGAGCCGGCTCGGCTCGGTTCGACTTCTAAACGAGCCAAACTCGAGCCAGGGTTAGCTCGGTTCGAGCTCGGCTCGTGGCTCGTTCGAGCTCGGCTCGTGACTCGGTTCGTTGGCTCGACTCTTGGCTCAATGCATATAATATATGTATATATATTTATATAGTATAATAATTATTATTTTTATTATTTTTGTTTTTATATTATGATTTTAAAAATGTTTTCTTAAAAATAAAATGGGTTCTTTTTAAAAACATTAAGTATTTTGTTTAAAATATATAACTTGATAGTAAATTGTTTATATTCAAAATAATAATATTTGTTTCCATAAATACGGAGTACCCAACAAAATGTAAAAACATTAATATATATTTTTGGTGTTTTCATATAAATAAATTAATGTGAAAAATAAAAAAATATATTTAAATCGAGCCGGCTCGAACGAGCCACGAGCTGGCTTGAGCTTTTCACGAGTCGAACTCGAGCCGGTGTATTAAGCTCATTAAAATTTTCGAGCCGGCTCGGCTCGTTGACAGCCCTAAATGTTAGGAGTACTTGAAGCTATTTTGTGGAGTGTATAACACATCAAGGATTCAAGGGTGGAGGGGGCATACAAACGGATTAGCTCAGTACTAATTGGCTAAAACCCTAACACCTTTATTTTATGTCCCTAGCAATATTGGTCCCAACACACACAAATATTCCTTTAGTGAAGGCAATTTAAAGTCTAATTAATTAATTAAGTGGCCTCTTTAACGTTTTCTTATTCAACTTCTACTCTGTTTTCAAGTTTTTCTTCACTTTTTGGAGTTTTGGTTTTGTTTTAACTTCATTTTTACTTGAATTTTCACAATTTCTCTTAACATAATACAATTCAATTAAACATGGTCTAACATGTGCCTTGAAGCAAATAGTCGATCAACACTCATAGGTTGAATCGATAAATGTATCAAAATCTCATATGTAATAACATGTTATTCTCGATATTGTAACACGTGTTTAGTCCAATGTGGTGACAAAACACTACAAGATCTAGAAAAATTAACATGATTTAGGATTTAAAACCCAAAACATATATAAACTTAAAAAGAACCACAAGTGACCTCATGCTCCAATAGTACATCCCAAAATTTCTCCATGCAACTAAAACAATTTAGGTGTTCAATGAAAAATATATAATATCACAAGACAACCCCAACCTAGGAATTTTCTTAAATTTACTTTAATGGCTTTATAATATCTTCTTATTCAACTTTTTACTCTGTTTTTAATTTTTTCTTCACTTTTAGTTATGTTTTATATTTATTTTTATTTGGAATTTCACAAGTTCTCTAAACATAATACAATTCAATTAAACATAGTCTTAACATGTCTCTTGAAACAAATAGGTTATCAACGTTCATAGGTTGGATCGGTTAATGTATCAAAATCTCATATGTAATAACAAGTTACTCTCCGTATTGTAACACCTGTTTATTCCAATGTTGTGACAAATCACTACAAGATCTAGTCATCTAGAAAGATTAACATGATTCAATTCGATCTTATTTTATAATATCATTTTATAATAATAAAATTTTATTTTATTTAATATTTTATTTATGTAATACATGGATTTATTAAAGCATAGTCGCAAATAGACGTGTACAATCCGGTTTGGGGGCCCAAACCGGTTCGGGTTCCAAACCGAAACTGGTTTGGTCAAACTTGGTCAAAACCGGTTTGGCCCCAAATCGGTTCGGGTTCGAACCGGTTTCAAAGGCTAAAAACCCAACCCTATCAAACCGGTTTTGGTCGGTTGGAACCGGTTCGGGCCCAAACTGGTTCGGCCCAAACCAGTTTTTTTTTGAAAATTTGGATTTTTGTTATATTCAAAGAAAATTTTAAAATTTTAATTAAAACATAAACCAATTTATATAATTTAAAAAATTTATAACATTTATAAACAATTTAAACATTTAAACAATTTAAACATTTATAAACACACATATATATATACTATATATAAACATTTATAAACCATTTAAGCATTTAAACAATTTATAACATTTATAAACAATTTAAACATTTAAACAATTTATAACATTTATAAACAATTTAAACATTTTAACAATTTTTAACATTTAAATAACATACAAGGGTAAATAAAAATCTTTAAAACTAAACATTTAACATAATGGTTTCTTCGTTCATATTATACGTGTACGTTTATTCCTCGCCACCAGAACCGAAACTGTTACGAAGGTAGTCATCATATGTCGCTTCATCATCAGTCATTTCTGGTGTCAATCCGCTCTCTACCTCGTTCTCGTATAATTCTGTTTCGTATTTCAGTTCTCCTTCAAGTGAACGTTTTGTCTTGTACTCTTTCCGCGGCATCCAAATAATCTTTCAAGCAAATTGACATTTCAACCGCTTGTGGAATGAGTCGAGTTCGTCTTATTGATATAACCCTGCCACTAATAGAAAAAGAAAATTCTGAAGCTACCGTAGAAGCTTGGACGGTTAGTAAATCTCGGGCCATGGAGGATAGGATGGGAAATTGATCTTCCTTACCTTTCCACCAATCCAACAACTCAAAATTTTTAAAATCTTGTGGAGTCATGGTTGATAAAAAGTTTATAAGACCATACCTCTCGAGTTCACTACTCGGATCGTTACCACGTTAATGTTTATTACATTCATCCCTTAAAGTATTATATAAAACAAACATTGGATCATTTGAACTTTCGGCATTTGCCGCATGCCTTAAAGCGTCATGGATTTGTGATGTTTCCGCGTATTTTAATAAATAAACATCATACATTTGTTCTAATTGTTTGTTAAAAGTAGCTTTTAAAGTTTTACCATACATTGGGTTACCAACTTCTAAATCCAAATTAAAAGTAATTTTATCAAGTAAAGTTTCAACCCCCGATAAATTTAAACAAGGGTTTAAAGTAGCGGCACATGTAATAACGGGAGGCATTTTGCTGAGGAGTCCTGGGAGCACTGAATTGTCTTGTAATACCCTTTTCATCACAAAATGTATCAAGGATTTGGTTCTTAAATTCAGTTCCTTGATCACATCTTATGACTTTGACCTTGTGATCATATTGATTCTCAATCTTTAAGATGAATTCTTCAGAATCTCAGGAGTCTCATCCTTAGTTCTAAGGAAGAAGACCGAAGTGAATCTTGTAAAGTCATTTGTCATCACTAGACAGTATAAGGTCCTTCCTAAACTCATTACACTGGTAGGGCCAAAGAGATCCATATGTAACAAGTGTAGGGGTGTAGTGATGGAGTTCATTTCCTTAGGCTTGTGAGATACCTTATGTTGCTTCCCTGTCAGACATGCAACACAATAGTCATCACTTGTAAACTCTTTCTTTGGCATTCCAGTTACCAAATCATGCTTAACTAATTTATTCATGTTCTTAAAGTTTAGATGGCACATTCTTTTATGCTCTAGGAAAGACTCATCACTATTGGCTTTAGACAGAAAGCATGAAACTTCTCCAGACGGAGAGGTTTCTTGCAGATCCATCTTGTACATGTTTCCTTTCCTGGGGGCTCTAAGCAGGATATGCTCATGAGGAATGACCACACCAGGCTTAAGAACAATGCATTCATGCTCAGTAAAGAGCATGTTATGACTCTGATCACAAAATTGAGATACACTCAAAAGATTGTATCCAAGCTTCTTAACAAAGTTTACCTTTTCTATGCTAACCTTACCATTTATGACCTTTCCCCTTCCAGAAATGTAACCACCTTCATCTCCTCCAAAAGCAACTGGTCCTACATCAATCTTTTCAAAGTTCTAGAGTAGTGACTTATTGCATGTCATGTGCCTGGAACAACCACTGTCTATAATCCAGACATTTTTGTCTGTCTTAAACTGTCCCTGCACAAAGAGAAAGATTAGTTACATTTGGAAACCCAAGCCTTGCTTGTCTTGGGCTCATTTGCAGAAGGTAATTCAACAGTAATAGATCCTATGGTTGTTTTAAGAGGATCTTGAGCTGTTGTTGATGGAGAATTCTCAGTCACTTGGTCTTTCTTAGACATCCAGACCATCTTTGGAGTCTTGGACTTGACCTTCAAAACTTCGAAAGCTTTTGGAACTTTGGAAGTTTTAATGACTGAACCTTCGGAAGATTCTGCAGACACTGCAGCAGCCTTCAGTGCTTCGGAAGAACTCCTTTCTTCCGAGACCAATTTCTCTTCCGAGGGTAATTTTCCAGTTCCCTTCTTCTTAGACATGGAGCTTCTGAAGGAAACAGGTTTTCCTTCCAAAGCTTGAATCTTCTTAGAACTCTTTGAAGCCTCTATTTTGGTCATATGGATAGTACCTTTAGGATTGAAGGGACAATCCTTGGCAATGTGAGTGGTACTTTCACACATGACACAATTCATCTTCTTCTTCACAAGAGTCTTTTCCTGGAATAGGACTGTCTTTGGTCACATCCCTTCTCCACCTTCATCTTTGCAGATGCTGAGACAGTCCTCTTGGGCTGAGGACTGTGCTTGGAGTTTGATGGTCCAGGCTGTGGAGCAGTGGTACATAGCAGATTAGTCTTCTTCTTGCTACTGAGATGAGTTGAACAAGAACCAGAACTCTTAGCAGAAGAGTTTTGGTTGATGTCTTCAGTCCCTACCACTTTAAACCCTTCAGAGATAAAAACTTGTTTCCGCTTAGAGTCAAAAGTAGTCTTGATCTCTTGAGCCTTCCTTGCCTTTCTTTTGCTCTTTCTGATCAAGTTCTTTCTCATGGACTTGGTCATCACAGTCTTCTTTTTCTCCTCAGAAGGATAGTGGACCTTCATGGGATCCTCCTCTTCACTCTTCTCAGAGGGATTCTTCACTATCTCTTCTTCATCCTCTTCACTCATAGGATCTATGAGAGGAAGCTCATCTTCACAAGTTTCACACCTAGGAGATCTTACTGACAAGATTTTGTGTAGAAGAGCTATCTTATTGGATCCCAGTCCCTGCCTATTTTGATAGCACACTTTGTTGTGCAGGGATGAGGATATCATGTTCTTGAAGGTCACTTCTTCAAGAACACTCTTTTATGCCCTGGCTTTGCTGATCACAAGCTCAGCCTGGCACTCAGTTAACTTGGTTATGAGATCTTTGTTTTGAGTCCTAAAATCTGTGTGTTCATGTTTTAGAACTGAAATGATTTTCTCTAAGTCCTCTATCTTCAGTTTATTATCATTTTCAAACTTTCTAAAATCAGATTTTAAAATGTTTAAAGACTCAAGGTCAAATCTCAGTTCCAAGTTGTAGGACCTGTATTTGTTAATTTTAGCAATGCATTCAGGAGTACAAAGATGTTCTAATACCTTGGCTTCATCATGATCTGCCATTGGTGCTTGGTTTGGAGAAGCATCTTCCACTTGAAAGCTCCAGTCAAAGCCTCCTTCTTCAACAGCAACAGCAGCTTGCTGCTTTGACTTCTCATTCTGGAGAGCTTTGTCAGTGTAGTTTAGTCTGAATTGTCTTTGGCCGCCATTTGTTCTAGGTGCCTTACACTCTCTGGCAAAGTGGCCCATCAAGTTATAGTTGTAACACTTGAATTTGCCTTTGTCCAGTCCAAACTTTCCACTGGTTGCATTGCTTGGAAACTTCCTTCCAGTCCTCTTGTAGAACTTCATAGCTTTGTGAGTGAGAAGAGCCGTCTGCTGGACTATTTCTATATATTCCAGATCATCTGGATGGATACAGTCCAGGTCTTCAAGAGTGAAAAGAGAGTTGCCACAACTTTAATCAGAAGACACAAAAGCTTGAGAAGAGCTTGTCTCTTGGAATGGGCTTCCTTGAGTGTAGTTCTCCCTTGGTGTCTCTCGGAAGGTGATGAAATGACCCTTTGGTGAATTGTCAAGGTAGCATAAGAGATGATATTTGGGTTCTATGCTATCCCTTTCAATCACATGTAGGGTTGAACCCATTTGATTGTTGGAGTTGCCAGATGAACCTTGCATGTTCATCTCCATCTGGTAGCCACTAAGAATCCCATATAACTCTGTCAGAGTAAGAGTTTTGAGATTTTCAGTTCTCTTGATCACCACACAGTAATGTGTCCATTGCCAAGGAAGTGAGGACATGAACTTCCTTACAATGTCTCTATTTTCAAGAGAAACTCCTCCATCCACTAAGGTATCCACAATCTCAACATACCTGAAATACTGTTGAGTCATGGTTTCACCTGTTTTGAAGGTGAAGTTTTCAAATTGTTGTTTCAGGATGTCCTTCTTGTTCTCCTTGGCTTCAGAGGAACCCTCATACATCAGTTTCAGTGCATCCCACAACTACTTGGCTGTTTTGCACTTCTTGAAACCTATGTACACAGAGTTTGGAAGGGCAGTTTGAAGGGCTGTCATGGCTTTTCTGTCTATCTCTACTCTCTTCCTATCTTCATCAAAGTAGTTAGCCACATCTTTGGGAATCATACCAGCACCAGTAGCAGAAGGGGTGCTGGGTATGAAATGTATTAACCAAGAACACAAGTAATGCAAGAGAGACAGAACACAAAGAACACAAGTGTATGGTTTTCAAGAATGCAGTATATTGCTTTCTCTATGTTCTATTACAAGTGTTACAAAGCATATTCGAAAGATACAAGAACATAAGATACTTATACTACATCCTACAGCCGGTTATACTTTGAAAGCCAGCTGGATACAATTGACTAGACACAAACAAAATCAATTGTAGAGTCAAAAGGCAGATTGTCTTTTGACTTGTGACTATGACATGCCATAGCTCACATCCTTATCTATTACAAAAAGGATAAAGTACATAAAGTAGAAAGTTACAGACTCAAGACCTCAATGTTACAGTTACCAAAAGCATGGACCTTTTCACCAACTCATGTAAGTTGGTGACTTGTAGAGATGCAGCGGAAAGGTGTCCAGCTTTATGGAACAATACATCAGATAAAGCATGTTACTAAAAGTCTTCGGAAGAAATCTGTCTTCATGAACTTGAAGCTTCGGAAGACTTTGTCTCTGAGGTTTCGGAAGACTTCATGTTTGGCTTCGGAAGATATTGGTCTTGGCTTCGGAATATTTCACACTTAGAGTATTTTCTGTTCATGTGTGAAACTTCCTAAGCTTCTTCTTTAATGTACTTGTGCAGCATGCAGGATAGACTTAAGATGTTTAGGTTGCATCAGCCTCTACATTAATCTCTACAGTAGTCATCATATGTCGCTTCATCATCAGTCATTCCTGGTGTCAATCCGCTCTCTACCTCGTCCTCGTATAATTCTGTTTCGTATTCCAGTTCTCCTTCAAGTGAACGTTTTGTCTTGTACTCTTTCCGTGACATCCAAATAATATTTCAAGCAAATTGACATTTCAACCACTTATGGAGTGAGTCGAGTTTGTCTTATTGATATAACCCTGCCACTAACAGAAAAAGCAAATTCTGAAGCTACCGTAGAAGCTTGGATGGTTAGTAAATCTCGGGCCATGGTGGATAGGATGGGAAATTGATCTTCCTTACCTTTCCACCAAGCCAACAACTCAAAAATTTTAAAATCTTGTGGAGTCATGGTCGATAAAAAGTTTGTAAGACCATACCTCTCGAGTTCACTACTCGGATTGTTACCACGTTAACGTTTATTACATTCATCCTTTAAAGTATTATATAAAACAAACATTGGATCATTTGAACTTTCGGCATTTGCCGCATGCCTTAAAGCGTCATGGATTTGTGATGTTTCCCCGTATTTTAATAAATAAACATCATACAATTGTTCTAATTGTTTGTTAAAAGTAGCTTTTAAAATTTTACCATACATTGGGTTACCAACTTCTAAATCCAAATTAAAAGTAATTTTATCAAGTAAAGTTTCAAACCCCGATAAATTTAAACAAGGGTTTAAAGTAGCGGTACATGTAATAACGGGAGGCATTTCTTTAAAATACTTTATAAGTTTTTCTTTCATTGGGGGTATCATATCGGAATAAGGTCTACCCCTACACGACAATTCATTTAATTTTGAAGTCACTAAATAAATTTGGTGAAGTACTAACGGACTCGTCTGGTAATAAACTCCAGAAAGACACGTAGTTGCGTTTTTAAAAATTTTAAAGCATTTGTGTTACTTCTTCGATAATGGCCCAACACGATGGATGGTAAGAATTTGTCTTTCTCCGATTTACCAAACTATTATGAAAGGTTATTAAACTTTCTTTTTTTCAATGGCCTTTTCAAACATGTTACAAGTAGAATTCCATCGTTTTGGTACGTCCCAATTCGGGCTTAAACATTTGGTATTTGCGTCTTTACAAAACTTGCGATATTTAGTATCTTTGGTTATTACTAAAAATATCACGTAAAATTCTTTTAAAGCAATCTTTAACTGTTTCAATCGTTTTTAAACCGTCTTGAACGGCTAAGTTTATGATGTGCGCAACACATCGACTATGAAAAAACACACCCTCACACATTGCTTTATATTTTAATTTCAAATGATCTATCGCAAGAGTGTTATTTGACGCATTATCAAAAGATATAGAAAATATTTTGTTTTCTAATTTATACGTTTGAATAACTTTATCAATAAGATAAAAAATGCTTTGGCTGGTGTGAGGATAATCAAACAATTCAAACGCAATCGTACGTTCCATCATTTGCCACGAATTGGGTTCAACCCAATGGGCGATGACACAAATGTATGAGTCTGATGAACCGTGAGGTGTCGACCAAACATCACTAGTTAAGTTAACACCGGTTTGTAAATTTTCAAAATAAGATATTAATTCATTTTTAGCTTTTTTCCACATTTTTAAACAATCTCCACGAAGAGTAGCACGACTTATATTGGTGTAACGTGGTTGGAGAGTTCGTTGAATGAGTCGAGTCAAACGTTTGTTGTCGAAATGTTTGAATGGTAAACTTTCTTGAATTACAAATTGCGTCATTTGCTCCCGAACCGCATCAACGTTATAAGCCCAAATATTTCCTTCGTTTATCATCGAAGCTTGACCTTGAGAAGGTTCACATTTTAACGCTTTACAATATTTATTTGAAATATGGTTTTTCAACGTTGTGTTTGCATCTTTTTTGAAAAACTTATGACAAAACTTGCAACGAGCCTTGTTTGGACCGCTAGCCATTTGACATAAATCGTAATTGCACCATACTTCGGGGTTCCTATTCGTATGAAGGATTACTACCATCACGTTGCTTGAAGATGTTTCACAACCAACACATGATTGAGCACTTGATGAAGCCATTTGAGAGAGTTTTTGAGAGTAGAGAGTATTTGTGAGAGTGTATTTGAGAGTAGAGAGTATTTGTGAGAGCGTTTTTGAGATTTTTGAGAGTAGAGAGTGTTATAAGTTGTTGTGATTCAACCAAAACATCAAATACATATATATACTAAACTAGTAGGGATATAATGGTAAAAAAATCCAAAAAACGGTCAGAAATGGTACAAACGGCTATATAACCGTTGGGTAACGATAACTTGTTTGAAAACCGGGTTTAAAACCGGTTTGAAAAAAACCGGTTTAGGGACCGGTTTGGGTTGAAACCGGTTTGAATCCAAGAAAGGTTAAACCGGTAGGGAACTGGTGGTTCGGACCGGATTGAAACCAGTTTGAGCCTCAAACCGGTTCCGGTTTTTTTGGCCAAACCGGTTTTTATGCCCATAGTCGCAAATACTCCAATACATTTGTTTGATTTGTATGAGCCAGGCCCGTTAGTATATGCAGCCCACTGGGCTAATGTTATTCACTCCCTTAGTCTATTTATTAAGACATTATAAAATAAGCTCCGAGCCTCCAACAATTTTACTTTTTCAGAATTGTTAACTTATGCACCATCGAGTCTCACTTCTAAATCTATTTGTTCATAATACAACTTGAACCCCACAAGCAATTGAAGTGCAACTTTTATGTACATGTTGGTACTACATTACTATCACACTACTTCAAAAAACTAAAATAATATAAAGCCACATATGCTTCATTCAATATATGAATAGTTATAAATAGAAATCCATAACATGATTCCATTCAATATATTAATAGTTTTATATAGAAAATCATAATAACCATCTAACACATATCCGATAGTTATTAATCAGTCTCACGTATTATTGTTGTTGTGACTACTACAACCACAACAACAATGACTACCAGTATACCACTACCAACTTATATAGAAAAGAAGTCAAAATGAGTTTATGATTATGATTTTATATACTTAAAATTGAGTCTTCCGATGAAAATGTATACGTTTTTGTTTGTGCATTAAACCTTTTATTTGTGAAAACATATTCTTTACATCGTATTGTAAACAAATTCGCTATGAAAACTAAAATAAAGTAATGCTCATATTAAAAAGTTATTCTTTGGAAAAATACAACATATAACAATCTCAAGTTTACATCATAGGATAAACGGATTTCTTCCTAAATGACAATGAAGTTGCCATCGTGTGTCAATTCGAGGATTTAGATCTCAACTGAACTAAAATATATATATTTTTTACATTACAATGTTGACTTTAGAATAAAGAAGATAATAATATACTGTGGTGGACAGCAAGTGGGTCATACAATTGCATGGTCACAATAATAAATTCATAAGATTTTATGTCCATTACATACTATTTAAAATGAGAGGTAATGTTTCAATTGTTATAAGTCACGTCTTATAGAAAATTACAAATAATAATATTGTTATTAGAGGTGATCTAAGATTGAAGGTGAATGTAAATGCTTAAAACATATATGTAGGGAGAAGTTAATGTTGTCTGGTACGTCTTAAGTTTAGTCTAGTAAAAATATACCGGTGGCTCGTTACATGCCATTTTGGTTAATCACGTGAGCTTGTTAGATGATGATTTGGTTAATTAAACTTTATCAAAGTTTCTTGCTTGAATATAGTTGTACATGCATCGGTTGTATGACACATATTAGCGTATTGCTCTAACAATAGAGTTTGTGTGTATGACTATCCTTTGAACGTAAATATGCTCTAATAAAACAACATAGATAATGTCTAACTAGTACACATGTTAAAGAATATTTACTACATTTTAGTATTTTCAAAACATATAATCTCTAATTAAACTAAACAATATAACAAGCTTAATACTGTTAATGACATTTTATTTCCCAAAAGACTCTCCTAAAACAACAAACTTTTAGTTTGTTCACTATTGACAACAAGGTAATAATACATTTCACTTCAAACAGTGGTGGACCCAGAAAAACTTTTCTCCGGGGTCGGTTTTTTTTCAGTTTTCGAATAGACGTGTATATCTCAACTCAATGTTAAATTTTTGGTTTGGGTCAGGTCAGACATACAAAATACATTACAATTATATTATAAGACATTGAACAAAAATACGATTTCATTAGAAAAAAAAACATATTACACTTTATACTTGTTTATGTGGCTTCATCTTTTAAAAAATATCCAATATATTATCAATCGAAACATTCTTAAAAATGTCTCTCTTAAAAATGTAGCAAATGCAAACATTGTTTAAGGTATTCTTCTAAAAAAATTTAAAGACAACTAAAGAATGTTAATAGATTAATGAGATATGTATTAAGTGTTTAGTTAAATAAATGAACTTAGAAATTTTATACAACATAAACCTATTGATGATTATTCTGATATTACTTTTTTTAACTAAGTGAACTATTATTTTAATTTTTATTGGGTTAAACATTCAAATAAAAATAAGGTTTAGAGATCGTAAAATATTTTATAGTGATCAGTATTAAAAAATACACGGGGTCAATAAAAAATCATCAATACACATTATACATAAGGTGGAAAATCTGCGAAGTCGGTTGACCCATCCCCTCCCTTCTTAGGTCCGCCCGTTGACTTCAAAAACATTTATACAACAAAATTAACATAAATGCAACTAAACTAAAACTCCTAACTCATAACAACTCCATAACACTACAAATAAATTATAAATATTCAATAACATTCAAAACCAAACATTAAACCACCAAAATACATACCACAAAAAAACTACAATCTTTTCCCTTACAATATACCACATAAACCTTAACACGAATAATACTAATACATATATATTTTTTTTCAAATACTCGTCTACAAAATTCCCAACACATTTTATAAAACCACATTTTTATATACAACTTTTCATTTCCACTTCTACCCTCACCCCTTCACATTACAACACAAGCATTTGGGTTCTCATCACTGAACAACTGAGGGGCATGCACGTAATCCACAACACCCGACCCGTATGCGTATTGCGGATACGGATACCCGATCGGACCACCGTAGTTCTCCATCTTATACATCTCCGGCACACCACCACCACCACCACCGTCACCACCACCGTCACCACCACCACCGCCTTTGTTCTTCCCCTTCTTCTCACAACCACCACCATCGCCACCGCCACCGCCACCGCCACCCTTCTTATCGCCACCGTCTTTCTTCGCCGGAACAATCTCCACCGTGCGTTTCAGCTTATTCTGCAGAGCCTCCGCCAGCGACTTCATGTCAATCGCCCCTTTCACTGTCACCAAATCTTTGTTCTTGTCGAGTGTCATCTCGATATACCCTGTAAACAACAATCTCCAATCAAATTGATCACATTTTCAATTTTCAAAACCCCCAAAATCTCAAAGATCAAATCACTAACTCACCTTTCGTTTTCGTTACAATCTTGTGAATCCGGCGAATGCACCCCTGACAATGTAACGGAACCTTCATCACCACCGTCGTCACCGCCAACTGTAAACAAAAAACAGAGTATTATCAATTATCAATCTTCAATTGTAACATCAACAATAACAGAGTAATCAAGTGTTAATTGTTAATTGATGACATTAACTGACCTCTTTTGGTTTTTCATTATCTTTTTTTCCGGCGGTTTTTGCGTTATCTTGTGGTGGTTTTTGGTCCTTTTCAGGTGGTTTTTGTTGCTTCTTTTTGCTCTCTCCGGCGCCGGAGTGGGTGGTGTTATCGCCGTCGGTGGGTTTTTTCGTCGCCGGAGAGATTACTTCCACTTTTTTCTTCGTTTTCTCTTCAATCTTCTGCCGGAGTTTCGCCGGATCTAGGTTTCCGATGACTGTGAGTTTGTTCAACTCACTATCACCGATTCTTACAGAATCAACACCTGCAAACACACCCAAATTGATCAACAATTGTAACATTTCAATTCGAAAAATCACACGATTTGCAGAGATCTGTAAATTAGTAATCACCATCGAGAGTACGAACAGCTTTCACGACTCTACCAGCACAACCTTCACAATGAAGATCGATTTTAAGAACCACCACATTCGCATCAGAAGCTTTTTGCTTCTTCCCACCATCGCCACCACCACCGCGGCCGCCGCCGTTCTCGTTCTTGATTGAAGTCTTCTTCTGCAAAACCCACAAAAATTAACCAAAACCCACAAAAATTAACCAAAAGCCACAAAAATTAACCGAAACCCACATCATAAAAACGATGAAAGCTGCAAATTAGTATGGAAAATGAACGGATTACCTTCGCCATTGCCGGAAAAGGTGAAAAGGATGACGCCGGAGAGCTATGGGGGAGCTTATGAATTGAAGGGGTGTGGGGATTAATATTATTATTATATATGGGAAGAAATGAGTGTAAGTGGAGAAATTGTCATGTCAAATTAATGAAATAAATGATTGAAGATTGAAGACGACGGAGTTAAATTGAGAGGAAATGCAGCGGCGGTTATGGTGAACTTCTTTTCTCCGAAGTGGTGGGGTGGGTGTGCATTTAAACTGCTTTTATATGACCATTTCAAGGTTTATTATGGAGAATTTAATTAAATTGATATTTAACTATAGTTAAGTATTTATTATTTTTTAAGTTTTAACATGATAGATTTAAAAAGAAAAATATTAATTATTATTATAGTTAATTTCAACATTTGATTGTGTAAATAAAAATCAATATAAACAATTGGTATCATGTCTTATAAAAAATAAAAATACAAAAAAGCTGTTGTAGTTTTATTGTGTCATGTAAGAGAAATAGAAAAGTTTGGGATGACTCATCCCAATGGTATAGATGATTTTGAGTGATCTTTAAATGTGAGTATTAATAAATATTTTTCCTTGTTACTTAGGTTGGTAGCTAGTTTATTGGTATGTGTTAAAGAAAATTTGAAAAATGACAATGGTTCAAATACGAACGATAAATAAATTAGAAATCAGCGTAGTTTAAACGTAGCAGATAGTTGTGTATGTCACCGTTAAGAAGCATTAAAAAACTTCTCATTTTGTTTTTTCGGATTCGGCAATTTTACAAATAGACGGATAATATTGCTAATGAAAATTAAATGCTGTATTTTAGAATGGAAAACAAAATCTTCTTGGGTATCTTTTCACTAGGCTTTCGGCAATAATTGCTGTTATTTTTTAATATATGATTACATACTTAACTTTCTATTATGATATTGATAATAATTCTTGCGATATGCATATTAAATTATTTGTATTTTCAAGATTTACAAATTTTGCATTGTTAGAAAATTAGTTAAATTACCTGTTAAACATCAATATTACTTAGCTCAATTGGTTAAGATAAATATCTTAAGATCTCATAAAAATAGGCGGAGATTTTGATTTCAAATCTAATATGTGACCAAAAACAATGGGCTTTAGGTGGGATAGAGGGTTTTTACATTTAATATGAGTTTTCTTTTAAAGGTAATTTCAAGTTTCATATTTAAGTAATAGATTTGATCGGGTGGATTAATGGTCCGTCAATGATTCAATTAGTCATTAAAAAAATACTTGTTAGAGCATTCATAATGGGTTCCTCAACTCCATCTTTATATTTACACTAAAAATACTACTTTTATTATCTCTTTCAATTAAATAATACTTTTTAATATTCTTATCATTATATTTTATATCTCTTCTAATCACAACTACTTATAAAATATTGAAAAAGTTTTGGGGGTTGTATGGTAAATCCTATTTAAGGAATCATTATAAAACTCGCATAAATATTCTATCTTATTCACTCACAACCATTAACAAACACCCCCATAACATATCACAACCATTAACAAACACCCCCATAACATATCACAACCATTAACAAACACCCCCATAACATAAGACACATAAGCACATAAAAATAAAAAACACCCACTGTGAACATTCTTAAACATTAAATTCTATAATCTAACATGCTATTTTTAACTACATAATTTTTTTCTATCTCTAGACGTGTTAATAATGGTCAATGGAATACAAAATGACTTTAGTAAGAAAATCTTGTGTTAAAAGTTAACTAGGATTTAATAGCCGTGTGTTGTCGTGGCTTAATTTTTGTTCACGATTGTGTTTTAGTTTATACATAACTTTATTTTTTTGTTCCCGATATACTTTGAAAGGAAATTCTTTCGTGAAGGCTTTTGAAGCTCTTTTGGAATGTTAAAACAAAATTTAGGTATATAGATTATAATTACTCTTTATATAATTATATGAAGTTAAATTCAAACTCTTTATAAGAAATAATATCTTGTATATAGTTTAAGAAGAAAAACAAAAATATTTGAAAATCATAAAAAGTTAAGATATTCTCTTAAGATTAGTTTCAAAATGAATATTTAAAGCTGATCTTTTTAAAAATAAAAAATAAAAACTAAATACTATAAAATAATAATAAAGTTCTTCTGAAACCACATGAGTTATGCAAAAGAGCAAGTGATTTCATGTATTGTAGTAGCTATATGCAAATACAAATAGTATGGTGGTTAAATTATGAAACTTTACAAAGCTTATGTAGTTACCGACCTATATATTTAATATACTAGAAGTTTCTAATATTTTGTTTTTGTTATAGTATTTTTATAAAAGTTTGTTATGTATTTTTTAAACTAAAAATTTAAATACCAAATAAATAGGTTATGTATGATTACTTGTATATTTACGCATTAACTTATTGTACCTCACAAAATACAAACTGGTTCGGCAAAAGTTTTCACCAAAACGTTTAAAAAAACACAAGTTATAATTGTAGTCTAAAAAAGTTTTTAAATGTGATAGATTAAAATATATAGTTGAAATCATACACAAATTAAGTTCTTTTATTTATGGGTAGATAATAAAAAATTATATGTAAATATTAATAAGTGTAAGGTTATTTGTAACTAATTGTAAGAGTTGATATGTAAATAGTGTTATAAGTATTATTTTACTCTCAAAACTTATTGTATCTTATGCATTGAATTAAGTATTTGTTCTTAGTTTTATGATATCTTAAAAATTTGAGTTTTGATTTGGTGTTTTGGGGTGATACCCCTTCACTCCTCCTATATGTTTTATATATATATTATAGATATCATAATAAATCAAATAGTTGTTATTATTAATGCAGAAAAACCATTTTTATGTAAAAAAAGAATATTTAATGTTTCAATCATATATATTAAACCTAAATAGTAGGTTTGTCATCTCTTATTCATAAATTACAAAATATTTTAATAAAATAAAATATTAAAAAAGTAACAACTTTAAAAAAATTAACAAATATATAAAAAATTGCAAATTGTAAAAAAATTACAAAATGTATGAGTGATCTATTGAAACGCTCCTAACACTTTAGTGAATTGAGTGGAACAAATAATAATATTAATGACATGATTTGAACAAATAAAATTCGAGTGAACTAATTGAAACGCTAATAAAATTTGTTTACTATTTTATGAATTATTTTCTAAAAAAACTTCTGAAAACGTACACATAGGCAATTACATATATTGTTTAAAATTTAATACATAACAAATTTTTAAGTGCTTCTATTTCTTCTCTCACCGCATGTAATTATCTTTTGTGTGATGCGTTCGCATTGTTTTATTTACATAAATTGATTGTGTTAAACACGTCTTAATACTACTCTATTTCGTTTCTCACTGCACATAATTATCTTTCGTGTGACGTGTTCACATATTTTTATTATTTGGAACTAATTTTGTGTTGAACGCATCTCAATATACCTTTATCAGTTATAAAAAAAATACAATTAAATCCAAACCTTTAGGAAATAAGCTTTATATTTACTTTACTTTTATCGGGAAGTTTGCAATTTCGCATACATATACTTAAAAAGTCAATCCCACATGTGCCCCACATTCATATCTCTTTACAATCACCATTTTTATATATAATTCAAAGTATAAAAACAACTCCAACAAATAGAAATATTAAATAATATTAAATAAACAAAGTAAAAAGAGGTCGTGAGACAAACTGCTTCATTTCTATTAAAAAATGTGATTCCTTAACTTTCATAGATTAGTTCTCATATTTTACTTTAGTTTTACTATATGTTATTCTTTTTGAACAGTGACTAAATCTAATAACATCAATACAATAATAATAATAATCATTCATTAACGCTAAGTTTTGAACTTTAAATCTTTGAAAGAAATAAAACCTCCCGCCTATCTTTTAATCATTAGACCAAGATATCGTTTGCTTTAATAATTTTATCATCTATCTTGTTTAATGTTTATCGACTTTCATCCAAGTCTCTATAATAATATTATTCAAGATAATACAATTAGTTATGTGTGAAACTGAAAAGAGGTGGGTGCATGTTTGCGCATGAGAATATCATGATGATGAATGGTGGTAATATGCCATGCACTTTCAAGGTTTAAGTGGCTACTGTCTGCATCTGAAAGGTGGCGCAGCCGCAATAGGCATATTAGCTGGACGAAAGTGGTGATAGAGTCACATGATGCCACGTGTCATACCTCCTCAAAGGTACTCGATCTTATTATGTATACGTATCTACATAGTACTTGTATAATTAATTAGTAGGTACGTGGGATATTCTTAAGATACATCTATACTATTGTAAGAGATCGTGAGATCAAATTTTAGTCCCATACAAGGCGTATAATTCTTTAAACAACCATCTGAATTTTTTCTCGTAGTTAGTGTTGAAATTTGCTTACGTATAGCCCTACATGTGTCGTATATATAAACATTGTATAGGGCTATATGAAACGTATAGCCCTCAGATACCCCCCCCCCCCTCCCGCTCCTGAATTTTCCTTGTTTTCAGTGTTTTTGACCCTATATATCGTGTATGTTGCCTTATGGCCAGTATAGGGGGGAGGGGATGTCGATTTGTAATGTGAGTGTCTGTATATTAGAATCCTTATATTAAGATGGATTTGGGCTCATCATATGGTGCTTAAGCACGACAATATCTTTTTGGAATTGATTGAATGACGTTCTTTTCATTATATGTCTTTTGCATGTCATTATGTTTTCTTTTGAAGGTGAAAGCTACGGTTTGTAGTTTCTATAGTCTTTCTTTATGGTCTTATATGTGTTTTAGTGTTTGGTTCATATGTTTTGTTTGTTTGAATTATTACAGGTTGGTATGGATTTATTGTATAAGTTTCAATCATGGTATTGCTGGGACCGAACTGTGGTCCAAGTGTGTAGTTTTTGTTGTATTGTTTTGTATAATTTAGCTTATAATCTCCGCACAAAGCCATATAATTATACTTTTAAATCTAAATCAATATGTAAGCTATGATCGAGATTCTAACATTCAACCTAAATGAGATTAACTCTTCTTCTTTTTTGAACGGCTATTTAGAGGTTAACACTTAAACACAACATGCAATAAAAAACTAGTAAATAACCAGTATGTAACTAGTAAAATGAGACTATGTGAGGAAAATAGTATAAAAGTTTTAAATTTTTTGTATATATATGAGTGTTTGTATTTGTATTTCTGTCTAGTTTATGTGTTTACATTTTTTCATTTTAACTAAGTATGAAAAACTAACCTAAAGATGTTAAGTAACATTGAATATTAAGCCAAAAAAAAGGAAAACTTAAAGTTAAAACATACTTAACGTAATCTAAATGGATGTAGCAATGGTTATATTGATGAATTTCTAAATGTGACTTTTTTCCTATAAATTTTCTCGATTTATGGATTTTACTCTTCTTTTCAATATATATATATATACACACACACACGTATATATATATACACACATATGTATATGTGTGTGTACACACACTATTTACACATTCTACAACTTCTAATCTACATATCATCCCCTTTTGCATTTAGACAAAACAAAATAAAATAAGACCATAGTAATGGTTAATGCCCATTAAGGGATATTTTCTGTCATATCAACGTCAAATCACCATTACGTTTTTTGTTAAAAACATAAGTAATGGTTGATGCTCCTATAACGCCATTTCATCATTATGAATTTGATGATTTCTGGTGTTATAATAATAATACATCTTTAAACATAACGTCCCACCGTAATTATAATGGGACATTATGTGACGTTATGTATGGGTTTAACGTCCCATTACATATGTTTTAAGTGAAAAAAATTTTAAGTATCCACTTTATATTCATAAATTGGAGAAAAAGTTCCGAAATATACAAAACTACCCTAATTATAATTATATTATAATAAATATATTAAAAAGGAACTTTGATAATTAGTATATTTTCATTTTTTGAAGTTTAGTCATAATAAGTTTGTTATTTATAGTTTTGCCACATAATTTAATGGTTTAGTTTTTATTTTATTATATTTTCATTCAATCCTCATACTATATATAGTATACAATCTAAATATTTTCTAGTAATTTCATTTTTCTTTTATGCCTTTCTTTCGCTAAATTTTATTTACAAAACGAATTGGCAGGTTGCCTTTATTTATTTTCATATACTTTTGTAAATATGTTGATATAGTTTGTTTTAAAAACGCATATGTATTCAAACTCTAAGTTTTATTTTTGGTATTGCAAGCTTAAGCAAGTGTAGTTGTTGTACCATGATGAAATTAACCAATCATGAGTGAAAACATATTGTTATCAGTTTAGGTATTATCATAACTGATTTCAATATAGTTGTTTTATGACAATTGGCGATCAGATGACATGACCAAACTCATGTCGTGTAGTGCGGGGGAAATGACCACTATACTGAGTGGCATTAGCATTGTGGTACCTTGGCGAAACGAGTCCTTACTAACCAAAATCATCAATGGCTGTATTGGTATTATCAGATTCCATGTTAGTAATTCCTTTCATGGTTTACGTTAAGCCAAACTAATAACAACCAGATTCACGGAGCTCATCGAGATAGAAAATAACAAAACTGCTACAACTTAGCGTATGTTTATATTTAAAAACGTTAGATTCTCAATTAAATGTTTTTCTAACAACAATTCTAACAATAATTCCTATAATTTTATCAACAATAAATATGCCCTAACCCACGTCTTACAATTTTTAATCCCTAACACGTTACTTGTAACATCTTAGGCAAATTTTATATTTGTCGTGGACGGAAAATATTTTTGGTTCATAAGAAATGTCTTGTCTCTAATATCACCAACGATTTTTGGACGTATTTGTAACATTCGTCTATTTTTAAAATCATGAACCCAAACCAGAACCCATTTTAAACTTCCATTATTGAATTATTTTAATAATGTTAATGGATCAAATGCCTTAAATGTGCAATTTATATTGTGAATTATTCATTAATCATCTAAACAACTTGTAATAATTTAGGATTTATAAATAATTTTTTTTCAAAAAGTTATAAAGTTTTATTAATCATTTTACAACAAATAACTAAAAGAAAAAGACTTATTAAAACTTATAAAGTTATAAAATAAATTTTAATAAACCTATACAGTTTTATTAGTAATTACGAATTTTAAATATTGAAAACGAATAATCAAATTATAAAGTTTACAAGTTTTATAAAAGTTATAAATAGTAACAATAAATAATTTGATTGATTATTCAAATTGGTTAAGTCTATAAAAATTTAACAAAAAAAGAAGTTGTTCAATTAAATTTAGAGTTTAAATTGTAATTATTATTTTATTTATTTAAATTATTTAATTTTATATTTATTTTAAATTCTAATCATAACCCCCTTTTAAAAGATTTGTAACTCACCATTAATATCATTCATACCCTCCTTCTAACCTTAACTATAAAAACAAGTTTTAAGCCTCACTTTTCATTTACTCATTTCAAAATTTTCACTCACATATTTTCTTTCATCCGTTGGTTTTGATTAATTTCAAGAATTCCATTTTAGAAGTAATTTCAAGAAATTTCTAATACTAAGGTAATCTTATATTGTTGTTATACTATGTATTTTTATATTATTTCAATCATCCTAACATCCAACTATTCTCATGATTTTATGTTCTTACTTTTATTCTTTCTTCTACTAAATTTATTTTAATTTTAATTATTATCATTTGATCATTAACCTTCTAACATTCACAAACCTTATAAAAATTACTAACATTCCTAAATCAAGTTAACAACACACAAACGTAAACAAAGAATCTTGTTTGCATGTGGACGGCTATGCCGCCACATTTGGTTATTTTACAAGATTATTTCTCTAAATGATGGCTATGGAAAACTCTTTGAATATTTTTTATATAACTTAAATGAAGTCTAATATATCATATATCGACATAATAATAGTTTATTCTTACTCATTTCATTCTTTAACAATTTTAAAATTGCACATAAGTGCCTTACTATATATTTGGCAGAATATAGTCTGAATTCAACTAACCATAACTTGGTCATAACAAACTAAAATTGAGTAAACTCGGACTCCAATATAAAGCTCATTGAATTACCTTTTTAGCGATAGTTTATACGTCTTCAAACTCAATCGGACGCCTCAACAAATCTTCACAAGATAAGTGCGCATTTTAACACCTTCTATCTTATGCTGCTATTTTGACCTATTTAAAGATCTTTTCATAGAAATGTTTTAGAATGAAAGTTTTTCGGGAGACTTTGAACTAGTTAATTTTTATAATTTTATGAAACCGTTTGTTATTTTTAAAAACTGTTCAAACATATACCAAACATTTTGTCCAGAATCTAAAATTGATGCAATAATCCATTTTCAATCTACCTTTCATTTTTGGCATTATCTAATTGGCCTAGCTTCTTATAATGAATTTCCACCTTAAGTTATTGTTTTATTTTATCATTTAGGATATCTCCTTTGACTCTTGACATCCAAACTTTCTTATTTACTTTACAACTGTGAGTTTTCCATGCATCTTTTTACTTTATTTCACATATTTTGGGGTAAAACATGTTAACCGTATAAATGCACATTTGAGATATTTGTGAGTTTTTCATGCCCTTTTTTACTTTATTTCACACCTTTTAGGGTGAAACATGTTATCCATATAAATGCACATTTGAGATATTTGTGAGTTTTTCATGTGAGTTCTCCATGCCCCCCGTTTTACTTTATTTCACACCTTTTGGGATTAAAGATGTTAACCTTATAAACTTACATTTGTAAACATCTTGATACTTGTAAATGCACATACAATTCATCTTTACTTTTTGTCATGGTACCGTGGCGAAACGAGTCCTTAATAACCACAATCATCGTTGGCTGTATTGGTATTATCAGATTTTGTGTTAGTAATTACTTCATGGTTTACATTAAGCCGGACTAATAATGACCAAATTCATGGAGCGCAACGTGAGAGAAAATGACAAACTGCTACCGCTTGGCGTATGGAAAAAAGGTAGTTTATATTTTAAAACATCAGATTCTCAATTATATGTTTTTTGACAAATATCCAAAATAAAATGAATAAATATATATACTAGTGTCATTATTATATAATTAAAACTTTATTCAAAATAGATATTGTAGTGTTGGTGTAGTTTGAACCATACCATAAGAGGGGCGATGGTGAAAATAAACTATTTTACGGGGGTGAACTTTAAATATATTAAAAAAGTTACACTAACGGGCTGAAAATTTATAATATCAGATCAAAAATTAACACTACCGGCGAAAAAAAAAGGTGAGGATGGGGGCAGGGGATCGAGGCGTCAATTCGCCCTCACTAAGCTTCGCTAATGGTAGTGTGTGTGTGTGTGTATATATATATATATAGAGAGAGAGATCAAATGAGAACTCATTTTTTCTAGTGAAAACTCTATAAATCAATCTTAGCCACTAGTTTTTAGTGACGAAATTGTAATTAATAAAAATATATTTAAAAATTTATAAATTGAAAAATAGCATAAAAATAAAAAAAATAAAAACACAAAAATGTTCCCTTAGTTTCTCTCTTTCATAAAAAAATATATAAAATAAAAAAAATCTCGTTTTTTTATGAAATTCGTTTTACATATTTGTAATACTGGATTTACATATGTGTAAATCTAGTATTACACATGTGTATAACCGGATTTATACATATGTAAACAACGGATTTATGATTTTTTTTAAATATATTAATATGGTAGGCGTTGGAAAGATAAAAAATATTGAATTTTATAATGATTTCTTTTAAAAAAATGATGTGAAAAAAAGTTATGAACGTTTTAAAAAAAGATGAGAAATGACATATGATTTGCATGTGATAAAAAATAAGTGGCTTAAATTGGTTTTTAGAGTTCTTACAAATATATATATATACAACAAAATTTCTTTCCTTTTGATTCAATTTAATTTAATTTACTTTTGTATTGTAAATTTAAAGTTGTAATCTCCGAATCTTGTTAAATGTACTATAACTTTAAATTACAAACATCCTCCCTGAAATCTTTTTAGTATGCACTTTAATTATAAAACTCAGTAGATTTATAAAAGTAACAATGCATAAAGTAGTGTAAAATGCTAATAAAAAACATATAAAGATATTTTGAATATAAATGTTTGACACTATGATTATATATATTTCTTTAACTGAAAATCACTGCACGACTCCCTTTCCTTCTTTTCCAAACTTCTGCGAATATTCTTTCTTTCTCCTGCTCCTTCTTTTCTTCTTTATTTTTCTTACTTTATATTAAAAAGGTAAACACTTTATCAATTATCAAACAATTAATATATGTGAGATAATGTGTATATTCTTCTTATAACTACGATTATATGATGAAAAATCAAATACATATTTGACCATGACCATAAGTTTACTTTTCATACACTCATTAAAAGCTAATTTCAATCGCCGAATATATGGATGTAGAATTAGTCGATGAGACACTTTTCACCTTCAAATTTTATTACATCTATGTTATTCTCTCATCGGTTATATACAAATAAAATTTCTAGATATAATATTACGAGTTTTTTACCCGTGAGTTGCAGCAGAGACAAAAACTCGTGACAAAAAATCACATTGTAACATACATATGTTGTACCGAAAGTTCTTACCGATAATTGGTAGCAACCAACAATAGTAGTAACAAAATTATTGATGGTTTGAATGTCTGTAATAACAATTAGTTACCATTGATTTTATTCATAATGATTAAACTGTCGGGCGGTTAATTGTTGTGTCGGTTATAACCGTCAATCGTCATCTTTTTTTATAAAGGTCATAACTGTTTATTGTAACATTTAAAGCCCTAGTTAAAGAAACTATTTATTCTGCTTTTAAGTTACGATTTCATAAAAATTTCACACATAAAAGAACAAGAAAACAACAGTGAAGAATATAAGAGTTAAATACAAGTTAGTTTCTTAAACCACCCCTATGTTAAAAATAACTGAACGATGTGTGTCTACGATTTTTTTAATATTTTGATTCCTATTGTAAGATGTTAAAAAACTAAATTCATTATTATTTAACAATGCATGATATTATATAAAGAACGAAAAAAAACAATATACCTAATAGGCCCGGTGACTGCATGTTTCTTTTGGTCTTAACCTCATTTGCTTAGCGAATGAAGTTTTACTTTAAAAGCAACAATTTAAGTGCACTACACGATACAAGTGAGCTTGAGCTAACACGTTTTTGTTTGTTTGTTTTTTTTAAATTACATTTTGTTGAATAACATTCAATTGCATGTGTTAACTATGATAGAACTACCATAAGACAACGTTGAAACAAGGAACTTCGATCACTTTGATATTCTTTTTTCCTTTTTGATATATTAATTTTCACTTCTCAACTTAATTTCGGTTGTATCATGCGACTTTAGGCCATCATGTGCTCTTGATACATTTTCACTAGGAAGACACAAATCCGTATGTGAAATTTGCTCCATTTGTCAATACATGAATCATACGTATATATATTGACAAATAATATAACATCTATAGACCCGTTTTATTGAAACTGACTTTGTTTATGCTCTTAGAAAATCTTTTGCCCATTCATCGGAATGCTTTCGGGTCTTCAAGTCCTTTCCAATACACTCTATCATCAAAGTGCACGCTCTTATAGTGTTGAGTAATTGGGATGCCATCGTTCTTTCTGCATTATGATATTTCCGCTTGCTTTTTTCGAGAGTTTGATAAAATCTTGTCCAGGTTAACGGTTTATCAGTTACTTATGTTAATTGTAGAGTTATTTCATAAATTCTACCTCTAAAGTTTAAGCATTTATGACAGTAGTGCCCCTTTTGTGTCTTGACATGCTTTCTACATCGTCAAAGTGGATCCAATGTTGGTAAGATATATAAAACATGCTTTATCAAATAAAGCTTAAAGGTTATGAATTTCATATAAAGATAAACTTATGTCTGTTGTACAAGAAAACTAGTAAGCTTTTGTTCAAGAATGTTAAAATAAAATAATATTAATTGTAACATAGAATTTTCATCAAAATCATAAAAAAATACAACCATTTGACTCGTTTTGAACTTTATCGGTTTTTATCCTTGAGATCCAACTATCAAAGATACATGGGTTCGACTCGAACAAGTTATGCATTTTCAATTTATCGTTGCATAGTCTATTGGAAAGTTCGTTTTACCCTAATGACATTAAAATGTTAAGTGTTGTTAAGTAATCATGATTAAGTTGTGATCAAGGAGCATACACTTGTGGTCCAAAAAGTTAGTCACTATGATTAATCAAGGCACAAATACTCAAACATTAAAGGCTTTACCAATAACCTCATGAATGAGTTAATCTTTTATATCAAATTGTAATAAAAAAATAAAAGTTATGCTTATTTTATTCTCCTTCAGTAGCCGGTCATCAAACAATAATCTCATAGTGAAATTCATTCAAGCATATCTAAGAAAACAAAACTTCAAAACACCTCATGTTGATCAAAATCCATGGTGTTGTTGGCGCAAAAGGCAACACTGTTATCGACGAAATGTTTAAGTGGAGATGAGGATGCAACGATAGAAGTTTCACGACAAGGTAGGGTAGGGCAACAAGGAATATGTGATAATCAGATCGATGAGTGTTTGTTAGAATATTTTAATTTGTTAAGCACAAATTACAAACAAAGATTAGTTGTATACTTATATGATTACTTTTACATTATATTCAACGAGAAAACTAACCTTTGAAATGTTACATCTTTACATAATTTTGTAAATGAGATACACCAAATGGTAAGAAAAGTTAAAAGTTTTAGTATATTCTTTACTAACATGATAATTTTAAAATTTTGGTGAACCATTTTAACGATGTGAGTATTCTTATTCTTCTCAATTATTAATGTACTAATAATCATTTAGGTTCTCCCTAAATGCTACGACAGGTTGTATAATTTGAGTGTATAATTCGAAGCATAAACAGAGCTTCCATAATCACCAAAATATGAAAAAACGCAGCTCAAAAGGTTAAGAGCATATTAACTTTAAGTTGTTATTAGTGACTAATTAAGGATTAGAAACTTGGTTTAAGTTTTTTTATGTTTGGATTCTATAGTTGTTATACAACTCTTAAGTTCTAATTCTACCAGAAAGATTTCCATGAAAGTTCGGAGAAGACTTTAGAACATATTCTATATACTATTAAATTAAATATGGTGCTGATGTCACTATATATATAACATTATATTGAAAATTTTAATTTACAAATTGATGTGGTATCATATAGTTACGATCGTATAAACTTGTATAAAATCTCCAAAGGGTTAGCCCACTATATAATTGGATCAAATTCACATCTAACTATAAAGACGGAGACTGTACATAAATGTGAAAAAACAAGTGAAGGGTTAAATGTTTAGTGACAATGTCATTAAATAGATCAGCTGAAGGTAGTCATGGTACTTGAACATGTCTGATATTGAGTCTTTTTTAGAAAATGTACGTAAATCAATCTCAACGTATTGGTAGGTTGTTGTTCTATTTAGAGACGAATCTATATAGGTGAGTTGGGTCTTTATATTGTACAATATAGATAATTGAAACCCGAGTGATACCTGTATTTTTAAAATCAACACCCCTCAAGATTTTTGTAACCAATGAAGCAAAGGGTAAAGGTAAAAAATAAATAAATATTAATATTTCTTTTTTTAAATTAACAAATGGAATATATTAAAACCTATTACCCGTAATTAGGGTACATGCACATTCAGAACGCTTTAAGGATCCAAAACCAATAGAAAGCATGTCTCAACCAAATCCACCGGTTTGATATTGTTTTGAGAATCTAACCATAGAAAGCGGCCGGTTAAAACTGAAATGAACCGGATTAAGATCGAATTTTGTCGATCCTCTTTTGATTTTCTTTGACTTGAATAGAATCGAATTTAAAAATCATCTAGTTCGGCTCTAATAAGGTTTTGTGCACCTCTACTCACAACTCATCTTTAAGCCCACCTCACATTTAAGCCCACCTCACGTTTAAGCCCATTACTATTTACCCTTACTTTAAAGTTTAAATCCCCACCTAAAGCTAGGTCAATTCAAGTCTTTTAAACCCTCCCTAAATCATGATTAGAAAGACAAAGGTCCCGTCCCCTTTCTCCTATTTCGCCGCTAAGCCGATTTTAATCCCAAATGTGACGTTGTCACAGCTTGTTGATTGGTTCGTTTTATATAAGATTTATTGCATATTGAATTTTATTAAATGCGTTGATATATTGAGAAAATATGTTATATTTATTTATCTGTATTTTCTAAAAGTTGAAAATGGAAACGACCTAGAGCTAACAAAATAAGCAAAACAACTGAAATTGTTTTTATTAACATGGGTAGTATTAGTGATTAACACAATAAAATGAGTTATGATATTTGTTGTCTTGGGTCAACAGAAGACTTTAAGTAAGAAGGGCCTTGTAATTTGGAAATTTGGGCCAATTAATATGGGCTACTGGTTTGCTAGCAAAAGAAACTAAAAATAAACTAATTAAAAGCTCAGGCTGATGTAGAGATACGTGCACATCCGAACCGAGTTCAGGGCCCGACCCAACGCCCCTGACCGAATCTGAGCCGGGTGTACAACTCGGTTTCGAACCTATCAAACTCACAACTTCCCCCTTTCAGTCATCAACCGGGGTTCCACCCAATCCGACCCGGTTCAACCGGGTTTGAGCCATTTCACAAAAAAAATAAAATTTGATTGTTTTATAACGGTAATTTGACCAGTTTGTCAATATGATTGTATAAATAGCCATTAGATGTAATTATTTGATCACAACGTTCAAAACCCAAAAACACACTTAAAATACAAAAACACTCTCACACAAGCTTTCTATTCTCTACTTTTTACTTTCTGGTGTTTAATCTTAGAAGATATGGGTTCTGAATCATTCGTTTCAATTCGTGCATCTTCAAGCGAAGCTACTGTTGTGAAATCTATCAACAACGAGAAACAAGTAGCTTTGGTGCAATTTCAATTTACGTGCAATGTTAGACGGCCAAACCAAAGCTCGATGCAAGGCTTGTGGTATGTTTTTCAAGTCAGATTTAAACATGACTGTAAGAAATCATGTAACAAAAAATTGTAAGTCGTTGAAACACATATTGACCGAAGGTCAAGCAACAATCAAAATTGATGGTGGTATATGAAACTTTGGTGTAAATATGATTCGGGAACGAATGACAGTTCATAATTCAAGAAGGCTTGCCGTTCGACCACTTCGACAACCTTGGTTTACACAATTAATTCAAGAAACTCACCAACCTAGTTATACTCATGTAATCCGTACTACACTTAGATGTAATTGTTTAAAATATTAGAAACAAACAAAAAATGATTTAAAATTTTGAATATTTAAAAGTTTAAAATTTCAAAATTTTAAAAATTTGGGACTATTCAGTTCAATCCATATTAAACTCTCATTTGCCTTTGGCTGTATCATATTAGTAAAATTCTTCTTTTTAGCGATATTTATTCACACTAAAAGAAAAAGAATATATTGTTTTGATGTTTTCATCTGAAATTCGTCAATCTAACATATATTGATTTGACAATATGATATTACCATTGTACAGAACTCATATACGTATTTAATGAACAATTATATATGTTTATTTATGTTATATATAAAACATATGATATAAGTATTTTAAGATATTTTAAAATTAAAAATAAATATTTTATTGAATATATAAGGTAAAATCATTTTTAAAATTAAAATAGTAATTATATGATTATTTACAGATAATCCTTTTGTAGTTAGTTACATATTAACCATAAACTTATTAACGCTTATATAAAAATTTAAAATATTACACTATTTGAACTTTGTATTATTTTAGAAATCATATAAACTTTTAAATTTTGTATTATTTTAGGAATTTTTAAAACCATATAAACCTTTTAAATTTGCATTATTTTATCATACGCTTGTCCTCAACATATTAGATTTTTGTAAAATACTACAAAAATAACAAAATACCAGAAACACGTGCCGTATGTAAAATGTTACTCTATCACATTACGCACCGTCACATCGCGCGGACACCATTCTAGCATTATTATTATAATATATATGTGTGTCTTTTATGTTGGAAATATTAAGTTATCAACTATCTACAAAAGGTCATTGACCATTTCATTTAGACCCTGCATATAACATGGCTTACTCGATATTTTATAGATTGTAGCATGTCTTAAGTCGAGTTTAAAATATCAATTATTAGCTATGATATTTTAAGCCTCTGAATTTTCGCTCTTGTGATTGAATTGGGTCCATAGTGTAATGATATGAAAAGTTCAAACCACCAGGCCCCAACCATCACAGCATTGAAGCCAACGACTATAAGTCTATAACCACATCTTCTTTGTACGTTCCTATTCGGTCACTTTCATCTACACTTTCACAAGCTGTACCTGAATTGATATGCTTTATCGAGTCATTTATAGTAGATTATTTGCTCGTTATCGGACAATCATTACACACGTAAGGCGTGGCATGCGAGAACATAGACTAGGGCCGGCTACAAACGTGTCAATGTTGAATTGATTTGAATCCTATGATAGAGTAAAAAAGAATGAACTTACATAATTTCACGAGCCAAACTTAGAGCTTTGAATTCGTTCAAATTCTTATTGTTGCTTTGAGTCTTATGTAATTATGTGATTTTGTGCGAGTCACTAAAAGAGGATATCAAGAAAAGGTATCGAGAAGATGATCATGATTATTATCATGATGATGATGAATGAGATGGTGTTGCCAAGTTCGAGTGCAACGGATGAGGATATTGGTCTGTGTAACGTAGGGTTGCATGAAAAGAAAGGACGAAATTAAATATATGGTCCAAAATATTAAGGTAGAAAAGTCACAGGTTTTGTTTAGGATTCAAGATTTAGGTGGTACAAATCAAGATTAAAAGAGAGGACGATGGAGTTAAATCCTAATTCCTTAAATCAAGATTAATATGTGTTTAGTATAGAAGAAAGAAAAAATGGATAATTTTCATTTTGAGTTAAAAAGGATCCAAAAAATGACGTTCTAATCTTTTCTTTGTTCTGTAAATGGGGCATAATAGATTTAAACCAACCGTCATACATTATAATACTTTAAAACTAAAAGTATTAACAATATATTTCTCCCAAAATAATTTTGAAAGTAAAAGTAATTTAGGATTTTAAATTTAACTAGTGTTTTCTCTTCACACGTTTTTGCGAGTGAGAACCCGAGTCTCAAACAAAATAAAAGTAAAAATAAAAGTCACATTGCCATCATCATAACCGTAAACCATTTATCGGAACATAAATCTAAGAAGGCAAATAATCCTCGTTGGCTATATACAACCAACCATAGATCCAGTTGCGACCGCATGCTAGAAATGACTTTCAAGCCCGAGCAACCGAAACACGTCGTGGGTGAAGAGTCTCAGAACGAACACATCTTTGTCATCATCGACATCAAACATTCCATCACAACAACATAAAACCCTAAACCCGCTTAGGTCTCAAACCACACCACAACAATGAAGAAATTGTTAGATCACGGCTTAGAATGAAAGCGTGGTTACGACTGCATGCAAGAAATGGTTGCCAGGCCAAAAACAACCATCCCACTTTCAAATATGATCACATCCAAATAAACAACAAACCCACAACAACATCATTACGTCCTCGATGAACGCAACCACATCATCACCACATAAAAAACTAACCATTCATTCCCACAACAAATAACATTAAGGTAAATATCAATTTCACCAAACATCATAGGCATAGCAGATGACAATGAAAGGTATATCATTAACATGAACAAACAACCATAACGGATCGTTCAACAATCAAAAGACCATAACAAGAAGCAGATCTGAAAACACGAAAAGGGTATTAAACAAACAAATAGGCGAAGACGCATAACATATCCCATCATCAACCTCAATGGTAAAAAAACCATTGAGAAAGCAAAACTGAATAGCCTAAAAGGGTACCAAAGAAACATAGAGGCAACAATGACGGTTGCACCACCACTATCGATGTCGTCAACGACGACATCTTAACCTAAAAGGGGAGGCGAATGGCCAATCATGGCCAACACCATCGCCATCGCCAACATCACAACACTGGACTAAGGTAGAGACAAAGGGTTCCTAAAAGAGGCGGTGGTGAAACTCCTCAATTGCACAATAAGCATGAAGAGGCAAATACGAATGGCTAAAAGAGACGGTTATAAACAACAAAGGTGGGACTTTCAAAATAAATGTTCATTACCACCTGAGTTAATTTAAGAGTAATTTGTTTTGACCTTTTACATAACATATCCGACATGCTTGTTTTGGCAACGTTATAAACACATAACATGTATATATGTATCATGAATATTAATGTTCAAAAATGATTTAAGAACAACAAGTCAGAGTAAAGAAATAATAAATTTCATCACATAAGACCCAAAAGAGTAACTTTATATTAAGAGAAAAAATGGCTTTGTAACAAGGCCCAAAAAGTGACCATAAGGGGAACACAAATGGCCTATTACAAAAATGATCATGAGATCACCATTCTCCAAAAATACAAACAAACGAAAGTAGCTAATATTACATACACGTTAACTTATCCGTGCACAAAAAAAACCTTCAAATGAGGTTTTACAGCTTCATGGAGTCAATCATTTTGTTCATAATTTCAACAAGTTTCCACCATATTGGTTTTACAAGAAGTCCAATTGTCCCCATCTTGAGACCCGATTTGTTCCTCTAGCATCCACTCGAGCTCACTAGGTCTACAAGGTATCATAAGTGCACCTTCGTGGTCAAACCCGTATTCTTCAGCCGCTTTCTCCAAGAGTCGTAGAAATGAAGGATGACGGAGGTAAGTGATAGGGATAACAAATCTCCGTTCGACATAATCATCGGATGCTATCACTGCAAAGTGACCTTCTTTCACGTCTTTAGGGACCATTTCTTGGGTAGAATACCACTCTTGCCTTTTCTTGGCCAAGAAAAGCAACCTTTCCATGACTAACTTAAGCTTCAAAATACCATTGTTTTTCTTACCATTATGACTATTTCTCAACTTTCCCATTTTTAGCTTTTTAACTAGCTTTTGATCAACTGCCTCTTACACTTGATTTGCAATGCCCTCCTAGCTCTTCCCCTATACTTATATACACCACAAGAGAGAGGGCATAGGAAGTTTTTGAGCAATTGCATGTGCATGAGAATTGAAGTTTGACGATAAGGGGACCCAATTAAGGTAGAGTCACCTCTATGCCTGCTTTATTGAACAAACACCATCACATTCCATATATACGCATGTTTATGTATGGATATATGTATGTATGTATTTATTTGTTTGTGTTCATGTATGTATGTATGCGAAGTCAAAAGTTCACACGATATATCAAGTGTGTCCATTATTATGCATATTTGATTTGTAGTAAATAGGGGTGTAAACGAGTTAAATTGTCAATTAACCATTCAATTTTGATTATTTAAGATCATAAATCCAATCGAGCTTAAATGAGTCAAGCATATAAACTCTTTTAGTAAGTGAGATCGAGCTCATGCTTCTTACATCGAACTCAATTAGTGTATTAAGAATAAACAAACTTATTATTTATAAATAGGGGTAACTTTGTAAAATAGTAACCAACTTTCAAAAGTGTTTCAATTAAGTAACTCAAGTTTTAAAAGTGTTCCAATTAGATCACTCATTTTTATATTTTATACAAATTAAAAAGTTATAACATATTTTTTAGCATGTTATACTTTTAGATTCAGTTAGAAATATTTTTCTCTATCTTTTGAAGCTGATATAGAACGTTGACGTAAATTTTAGGCACTTTTTTATTTTTTTTCATAATTAACATGTTTTCTTTTTATTTTTTAATATAATTTTATATATTGAAAATTCTAACTTCAATATCTTTTACATCGTTACTTTCTTGTCATAACAAAATTTGGTAATGACTCGATTTGATCGTTTGGAGGTCGAATTTGAGAAAAATATGGATGAGTGACTAAATTAAAACACTTTTCAAACTTAATTATTATTCTGTGACATTTTCCCTTATAAATATTACATTGGTATCAAAATATTAGTGTTTTGTCTTATTTTTTCCCTCTCTTTCATACTTCACTCCTAGTTATTAGAGCCAGATCTTGGTTGGCTCTCAGTCCTCTTCCCCCATCTTTTTTTGCGATGAATTTATTTATTTTCTTATCACTCCCTTTATTCCCCAAGACACTATACATTATGGGTTATTTACTTTTTTGTACTATAATGTGTCAGCCATATCCGTAACTCGTGTTACCCTAGTCGTAGCTCTTGTCAACATGCGACCATTGTGGTGCTACAGTCGTAAACCTGTTATTATATCATAGCTTTTCTTTGTCATGTGACGTTATGCCGTTGGATCCTATTATGATTGAAGAACACACGATACTCAAATATATTGATTAGGGCTTGAATTGTTATGAAATAAAATTTATTGTAATTATCTTATCATAATTAAGAGTCAGGATTAAAGTTAGTTTTCTTTATGCTCATTATAGTTCGGTTAGAAAATTTACGTATTCAAAGTTTTTATTAATCTAAAGGAAATTAACTTTAGATAAGCTAATGATAATATTATAATATATTATTAGGGTTTGATTAGAATGAATTCACGGACTCAGTTATGTTTTTAGGGTTTATCATGATCTCTATAAATTGTAACCTAACGATTTAATAATATCAATCAAATCTTTACCATCTTACATGGTATCAGAGCTTTAGTGTTCTGGTTATCTTCTACTCCGTTGCACCCACCACAAAAATATACAAACCCTAGCTGTCGCCACTGAGTTCAAACCGTAGACAGGGTGGTGTGACGCCATCGCCGCCGCCTTGTCCTACCTTCATTTTATGTTTCATGTCTTATCTACTTTCTAGTTTATGTTTAATAAAGTTTTGTTATCGGTTGAGGATTCAAACATATTACCTATATTCATTCTCTTAGTTTGTTCACATCCATTCTTTTGGTTTGTTTCTAGATTATGGCTCCCATTTGCAGCGGTCACTATGATTTGTTTGTTCTTGTTTTTATTTTTCGTTTATCGGTGTTTTAGCCACATCAAGGAGCACGGTCCGCGGCCACCGATCTCAAACTACGGTTTGATATTTTTAGATCTACGGATCCAAAAGACCGCCAACTGACCACGGTCACCGGTCTTGCTTTTTTTTATATCTACTTATGTCATCTCTTGATCTACGGATCCAAGAGAGTGCCGCTTGCTCGCCTTGAGACATCGCCAACGACTACGGTTGTTGGGTCTCAACTTATTATTTCAAGAATCAAGACCATGAAGTATCAAGCAAATTATGGATAACACAATCAACCAAAATATGGATGACAACATCAAGCACAATATTGTTTGTTAGCAATAGTTTGGATAGTCGAGTCAATCGAAGCATGTTTATAAATTATTATTGATTTATGTTTTTTTTTGTTTTCCAGTCTTAGCGTACGGTTTCTTCCGCTGCGACTGCGGAAGAGTGTTAGAATATATTATTAGGGTTTGATTAGAATTAGCTCACAGGTCCAGTTAGATTTTTAGGATTTTTCGTGATCTCTATAAATTATAACCTAACGATTCAATAATATCAATCAAGTCTTTACCATCTTACAGATAGGTCTTGTAGGAAACTTTGTTTCTTTCATTCTAAGTCAAATTCTCATGTCTTTGAAGCCTATTAATATTAGTAATTGTCTCAGAAAAAGTATAGTGACTTTAAATCCTTACAAATACAAGGATGGTTGATATTTAAGAGTAAAAATATTGTTATTAAAAATAGAAAACGACAAGGAGATAACATGCATATGCAAAATTGCGAGTTTGGTTATGAAAAATTTGTGCCAGCCAAAAGAAATGCTGTTTACCAGCACGCGCATAAAGAAACCAATAATTAACGTTGTTAAATCTAGTCAGATCCTCACGTATACATTATCTGATAAACGTATCCCAATTTATAATAGGAGGAAAACAAACACCTGAAGTAACTTTCTCAGGTGAATGGGACCATGGTGATGGCTAAAAAGATGAAGGCAGCAGGCCCTAGCTAGCGAGCTAACCAACGCACCATGACAATCACAACACAAGTAACAAGTTGTACCTTGGGCTTATAAATTTATCTTGTAATAAATAGGGGACATGGGTACTGGTAGTACAACAAAGGGATCAGTTGAATTATAAAAAAGTGCACCAAAAGGTCCAGAAATGCCAGCGAGTCTATAGTGTGACTGATTAGGATGGCTCGAAGATATTTCTATTTTATTTTGTTTCATGTCGAGTTACTCCATGACAAGTCCACAACCTTGGTTTATTGCGGGAAAGGCCTGTCTATCTATTTGTAAAAGTCATTTAATTCATATAGTTCATATTATAATATATATGTATTTCAAATTAAAATTAAGACATAAAGGTTTTGTAATAATTACATTTATATATTTGAAAGATTATTATTGATTCATCTTTTGTTGGTGATTATGTATTCTTACTTCCGGTCTCGCATACCATTAATATTATTCGTTTTACCAGTTAAGAGCTCATGAAGTTGCTTTTGGTTACCCAGGTTGAAACTTGTTTTGAGCTCAATAACCATGTGATTGATGTCACCTGATCATACTTAACTGTGAAGTAATCCTATTATCTATAGATAATGCATCCCAAACCTATTGATAGCATTTTATGTAGATTGTTTTTTTTATGAATCTAACATTTCTCATATCTATGACTGATGTAAAATGTACTTTGGGTGTTACAAATATGAGTTAAGATGTTTGGATCATGACTGCATCGATCATAACTCTTTTTATTTCATAAAATAGTGAACCTGAGGGTTTAAGATGTAGAGCCCCCTGATGGGTGTTTAGGATAGCAAGATCAGGCGCAATCAAAGGGGGCTAGGTGGCAACACCCCTTGGTGGGGGTATTCGCAACAAATTGGTCCATGAGTTGCGAATGTGAATGACATCAACTACTTACTAGACGGTAATAAACAACTAATCGATGGAAACTTGGTCTCAACGTAAATTCTAGATATAAGTAAATCCAATTGATAAGAAAGAGTGATCTTTTTTAATGTATTAGCATAAGTTTGTAAGTGTAAGTAAGATCTAGTGAAAACTCATCAATATCAATAAAAATTAATTTTTTATTAAAATAATATTATTACACGTATAAAAGATTATTATATTTTATGTGTTAGTATAAATTATAAGTGTAAGCAAATTAACACTGATGTAAATTTTTCAAACTAAAAACATATATTTACAGACTTACATAAAACTTACATTAGCGTTAATTTTTTATATTTTGGAATTTACATATATATACATAAAAGACTATCGTATATATGTGTAAAAAATTTATCATAAATGGTAAAAAATGACTTTAGGTCATGATGAGTTTGGATGGTATGAACAAAACAAACAAGATGATTAGAGTAATAATATGTTGCTTTGAAAATGATGAATTATTTTCAATTAGTAAAGTAGATTTATGTTTCAACAAGACTAGTAATCAGATAAGATCAATGACTCAAATATTAACCATTACATCATAATTAAGTATGATTTCGCTCATTTTTTAACAAATTAATGGCATGCATTGATAATAAACTACCGTTACTAACCCATAAACAACAAAGTCAAATTAATTACCTGTAATTGGGTCAACTGATATAAAATTATTTAATCTAAGAAAAAAGAATAAGAAAAACTTTATAAGTGAGAGCAATACAAACACCAAACAAAGAATTGCTCATGAAAAAAGATTCAAAGTGTGAATATGTTTGTCAGTACTAGAGAAATACAAATACAAACTGAAATAAAGAAAGGAATACACAATGAATGATGTAACTTTTGAGTTTTTAGTAAATAAGATAACAACGATCAGCAAAGACTATTAAATCAATCAATGAATCAATATATCATTCATAACGTGACCTTAAACCCTAATAATGTCACAATTGTGATTAAGTATCTACGGATAAGGTGATACAGACCCAAATAAGAGCAATTCAAAATCAAAGTTACATCAAGACTCTTGTATAAAGTAGGTGAAATGTAAATTGATTTAATCTCTTTGTGGCTTTTAACTTCTCTTCGTCTTCAACTTCAATGGTTTCTTCTTCTATGATTTGGTAGATGTTAGGATTTACTGGTAGATACTGGGAGTCTATGTTTTACTAAAATTGTGAAGCAATGGTGATGAACACCTGTATAGCTTATGATTCTTTTTCACCGAAGACTAAGGAGGGTGACTCCGAAAACCAGATTCCCATGTATTCCTCTCTTTTTTTTCCAAACTCATTTTAACCCATGCACTCTTTTTTCTTGGCCCATATGGACCCGTTCCTAGCATTTTCTGTTTTTATTTGTGCCAATTTAAAATCATTTTAAAGATTAAAGACTACCCAAATTCACCCATAGGCTTTAACTAGAAGTTCAAAAAGACCCAAAATATAGCTTTCGGGTCAGGATTGTCACCCTTATTACAAAAGTTTGACACGATATATATATATTGCTATTCTTTGTTATTAAATTTTGATCATTAAAGCATTATATTATATTATGTTACATTATACTATATCATACTATGCTATGTAATTATAGGAAAATATTTTAAAAAGTATAAGAAGTTAATATATCAACGATCAATCTTTGTAGAAAAAAAATTATTAGATGAGTATTTTAGTTATAATTATTTTTGTTTATCTTATTCAAGTTCACCCATTAGTTTTAACATGCATAACTTTTATATACAAAATTAATTTTTTTACAAAAATTACACCAAAAAACAAAGCGTTACTTTTTTAAAACAAGTACAATAGCGTAATATAAAAATTACGTAATTTTTAAAAGAAGTACAATAGCGTTACTTTTTTAAAACAAGTACAATAGCGTAATTTTTTTACAAAAATTACACCAAAAAACAAAGCGTTACTTTTTTAAAACAAGTACAATAGCGTAATATAAAAAAGGCAATAAATTTTTTATGTGTTTTTAGATAATGTGAAATCTACTCGTCATTTTGTTTTTTTAATGCAGTTCATTTTGTTTTTTATAAAAAACATTGTTGATGAAATTAAATCATCGTGTACATCCAATTATAATACATAGTGATAAGATAATAACATTTTATATAATATATAAAAAGAAATGATAAAAATATATGAAATAATCTAAAACGTAAAACAAAATGATGAACATATATAACAAATAATGAAAAATATATGACACAATAACCTAAGGTCTATGACAAAATGATCAAAATGTCTCCCTTTAAAATAATAAAAGTACACACGTCAAACCCAAAATATATCATTCTTAGGTTTTCTATATTAAAGATATTTTTTACCATAACCCTACCCGATATATTATATTAGGTTACATCATTCTCATGTTACATCGTTTTATATTATATATTACATTATACGATATCATATCTTATGAATACATAACTAGAAATTAAACCCACACGATATGATATGTTGGGGTTTTGCACGTTGTGTCATAGAAATGAGTTAACATACTTTATTACGCATGTTGCAGCGATAACATGGGTAAGTATGTATATGAATGAAACATATGAAATTGCAATGACTAAAGATAAAAAAATATATTATGTCTTGCATTTTGCGTCATAAACATGAGTTAATATTAACATGATAAATTTGTTAAACGAGTTAGTAAAATAAAACAATATATATATATAAGAAATTTAATTAAAATGAATATAAAAAAGAAAAAAATTAAGGAAAAAAAGGAAAGAAGAAAATACGGTTTGTCATTCCTAGAGTCAAACCCATATCGTCAAGTTTAGCAGAAACGTATGTTTGCCAATAGATTAATGGCCAAGTTATGTTTTAATTTGTGAGGAATTGTATTTGAGAAAAACAAAAAAGGAAAAGCAAAAGCATGTGACTCCTCCTTGGATTTGAACCCTAAGTATTGGTTTAAAAAAAGAAGTAACAATCCAGCGAAGTAAGATGAAAATTATGGTTCCAGATTGAGAGGACTTGTAAATGTCAAAATTGAGATTACTAAAAAAATAAAAAAGTTGTGACTAATAAAAAAAAAAGAAAACCTATTGAACTTTGTAAATCAGTAAATGCATACATATCACACATATACTCTTGACCGTGCCTCCCTAGCATTAGCCATCCCCTTCTTTCTTTTTATTTGAGGGGGGTGTATGTATTGCGTGTTCATAAATAATTATATGATAACTAGGCATATGTTCATAAATAATTTATATGATAACTAGGCATATGTTCATATATTTTCTTACAGTAAACTGCTAGTTTTAAAGTGCATAGTAGCACAATAATCATAATAATAAGAGGAGGATGAGTAAGTGTAATAAAACTCAATTATTATAAATATTAAATAAAAAATTCTTACCGGTGTATTGTCATCATGTTTTAGTCTTAAGATGTTCAATGTACTTTTACAAGTTCGGGCCAACAAAAATAACCAAAATTACCTAACTTCCAATATGGACATACAGTACTTAAGGAGGCAAGGATCAACAAATACAAATAATGATACTTACAAGAAAGTGTATCTCGAGTTAAAACTTTGAGACTTTACCATGTGTTGTTACGTATACCCGAAAACATAGTACATTATACGATAACATAGGCGCCAACCTTGTTAACTCTCACTGTTGAGATTTAATATTCAATAACATTTTGTAGGCAAAAACTGGTAGATATTCAATTGATCAGGTGGAAAATGGCTTTCATGTGCATACATTTAATCCAACTTAGCGTAGCGGAAGAAAAGATTAAAAAATTTTGGGTGGAAGGGAGTCAAACTCAGTACCTTTAGATCACTCTTTAGCATAAGGATATACACTATCCAAGGGACTAGGGATCGCTACCATCTTAGATGTTGTCTAAGTCTTCATTCAAAGAAAACATACGGTATCCTCGTCTAAAATTATATGGTGTCATTGCACAATCATATAAAAGTTTAACACGAAAGTTTCTTTATGCTAGTATTGCCAAGTGACACCAATTACGTACTATAACATAGTTTGCCCCTTGATAATAGTATTAGTAATTTAGTAGCGGTAGTAGTAATAAGGATGAGTTATATTAAAAATAGAAAAGAAACCCTAAATCACAACAACTAAGATCGAGCTCAACCTTATCCTATACTTACATATGAATCCTACATTTATGGCTTTTTTCAATAAAAGTAATTATCTTGCTTAAAGTCTAATAGTGGCTCACAATTGTCATTAGATTTTAGCATGAGCAAACACCACATACCAACTCTCCGCATAGTATGAACATATCTTTTCCCAACATGTAATATTTGTGTATATATCTATCAAAGCAATTAATACAAGTGAAAATTAAGAGAAGTTTACATAGATATTCATGCTATTATTACAATATCAATGCTGTTTCTTAATGTTAAAGAAGCTTATATTGAGATAGTGAGGGAGCAATTCAAACCATTGACTGAATGGAATAAGATACAACTCCTAGATGATTACGTTTCACAGAATTTTGGAGGACTTGCGTGTCTACTCGCAGTCGAGAGCATGGTTACATTTTCTGAAAACTGTAAAAACGTCCATCTAAATCTCAATATATATACAAGCTGGTACAATGTTATAGGAAGACGACACTGTTATAAATATCGAGGATTATTCCAACTAAATCTCAATAAGAAGAAACTAAAACATTATAATGAAACTCAATAATGAAGTATTTTAGCATTCATATTTGAAAAATATCGGAGAAAGGAATACTTGATGCATATATTTCCACGCGAACAATGTCGTAATAAGTTAAGGGATATTGGAAAGAAGAGATCATAGTGTCGGATGCCTTTATGATGATTGGTTTACTATTTGCTGATTTCAAAGGTCCACCGCAAATGCTTTATGATGATTCCATCATTGGTCCATTCTCAAACTTAAATTTTCACTTTTTCTAGCTGTAAGGTTAGATGGAGCACCAAACGAGATGGACAAAGAGGTTTAATTATGGGTTCGTGTGATACTCAGGCCCTGGCTCGTGTGACGAGATGAACCCACAAGGTACTGGGTGACAAGCATACGAGCTCGTTGTGTTCCTTGCCTACCAATCGTTGCCAACGCCCATTATGTGACCGTTTGTTGATTTTTCAACACAAAATGTTTTATGTAAATATATATAGATTATAAATACTAAATTAACATACACTATTTTCCAACAAAAAAAAAGAAACTGATTTTTTTCCTTACTCTTATTTTATACACAAAATATATAGATCTTGGGAAGAAGAAAGCCTCAAACCCAAAAATAAAATGAGATCAAATAGCGATGATGATGGAACAACAAAGAAAAAAGAAAAAACGTTTTGAAAACATTTATGGAGCCCCATGATCATTTCAAACCATTCAAATCGATAACAATAAACAAGAAACGTGAAATTGCCAAGAGATGGGGTTGGACTTGTAAATTTTAGTTTTTATTTATTATTTTTTACATTTCTATATATTTTTTTCTGATTTAATTTGTAGTATTTATATTTTAAATTTTCTTCTTTTAATTTTTAATTTTTAGTATTTGTCTAGGGTTCAACTTTGGGGTGAAGAGTTCATGAGTGGTAAAACAACATGACACTTTGTAGGGGTTCAAGGGTTTATTTTCTAAGTCTTCCTTCATTCTAATATCTTATCTTACTATTTTAATTTGCCTAATCTATAAAACTCTAATAAACCAAAATGTCTTAAGCCACATGTTCATTTTTTAGAGTATCATTTTGACACATGACAGCTCCTAAATAAAAACAAGGGTTCAATTCCCGCTTCATTTTGAAAAAATTAAGAAACACGCGGATCCTATATACCCATGGGCTTAACCCGGATTTATCCAATACTTCACCAAAACCCTAGAGCCACATTCACTCCATCTCCCTTTTCTCTTCCAACTACAATTCTGCAGATCCATACACTTCATCGCCATTATCGACGATCTTTCTTCCGAATTTGATATACCAAGGTTACATTCTTTACAATACTTACAAAATCTTCACGCCATTATCGACGATCTTTCTTCCGAATTTGAAAACCCTAATAACACCATCTAACTAGATATTATCCTGGGTAAACAAACGAAACATCAAAAACTTTCAATCTTCTTCCTAAATCAGAGTTAACTAGAACTCTAATTCAACATCGACTCTGTTCATTTTCATTATCTTTCTTTTTGACGCTGAAGTTTGATTTCGTTTAATTTTCTACATCTTTTTCTTGATGTTCTATAAATCTATTTTTAATTTCTTAAAAACATTAACATTGTTGTTATAATCTTACACTAATTTGGTTTTATGCAAAAAAAAACCCTAGATCTACGGACTAATTCGAGGCTACTCAACGGGGAATAAATCATTGGTAAGTTTAATCCTAACTTATTTCAATCATGATTTTTATTTTTTTATTATCGATATCTCAATCTTTCGATTCTCTTTCAAGTTGTGTATTTGGGGGTAATTTTTTTGGATTTTGTTTAATATCATAGTAATGATGCAGCAGAGATTGTGTTTGATTATGAACAAGATATCATAGAAGCAGTAGTAATCATCTTTTTCAATGTTTGATTATTAACATAAATAATATACACTGACAATGTGACATGACTCCATGCATTTTCTGTTGGTTTGGTTTCTTTTGGGACGGTGTGAGCATATTTGAAAGTAACAACAATTGTTTTAATCTGCTGAATATGACTATATCTTATGTGGTTTGTTTTAGTTTTAAGGCCTTTGATAGTAATTCTAATTGTTTTTTTCTTTTTACTTCATCCGCATCCTTAAATTCTAGGGTTTTTTATTCATATATGGGATCCATGTAGCTTCTTTCTTCCTTAAGGAGAAGATCTATACTGCTCAATTGGCTCTGGCTAATGTCATCCCTGCACAATTGTAATCTTTCCATCTTTGCCGTTTCATTTCTATTGCAATATTGATTTCGATTTTTACTTTGATTTTGATTTTAAATTTGTTCATTAAATATGTTATTTTAATGGAGTATCCATGGGCACCAAATGCACATATCTTGAAGATGACATCAAAAGTAGCTTTTGAAAGTGATGATTACCTTAATCAGTTTACAATGGATATTTCTGTTTTTTTATTTATCATTTTAGGGTTCTTAGACTTTTGAATTTATTTATCCAGTTGGGTGGGATGAGCTTTGTTTAAATTGGACTGTTACATTGTCGAGTTGTTACATTTCTTAATAAGGTAACAATAGATTTTTTTGTTTGTTTATGTTTGTTAGGTTCTTAGGTGTTTAAATTTATTTGTCCCTCTAGGTAGGAATATAGGATGAGCTTTTGTTCAAAACTTCATACTGGATCATTATTTCTCACATATTGTTATTGAATTAGGACTTATACGATTGACTTATTTATTTACGGTTATAGTTTAAACTTTGATCAAAATACATTCATAACTGAATCTTTTTTTATATATAAAGCTACCTCCATTATCATAAGAGAGTGCAAAGACACTAGATTTTTTATTAATAGTTATGAAAGTTTTAATATTATTTCAGTCTTTAAAAATACAAACTATCAAAAGTGTCAAATTCTATATTAACAACTAAGATGATTTTATCTTAAAGGGGTGTAGAAAAACCAAAGTTTTCCTTTTTTATGTTTTTATATATGCTCTTTGAGACTCCTGTTAATATTAGTTACTGAAGCTTCTAATTTATAGTTGCTTACACTTTTGCAGTCAAGACTTCAAGCAAATAAGAAATCAATACTATTAATATATTGACATAATCAGACATCTAAAGTTTCTCTATTATGTTTTAGTAAATGCATTCTAAATCTAAGTTCAATTAGTGCAGGTTACTCGCACATGGTTGACATGTGATATAGAATCATTTGGATTGAAGGTATTGACTATTAACTTGATGCATTCTAGACTAATTTAATTTGCTTGATTGCGTGTACATCATGTGTATAGTATGTAGTTTATGTCATCTAATGGTATTAATTGATGCTCATTGTTATGTTGTGCAATACTTACATAGATGTTCTTATTCTTTTGCACATTGAGAATCATGTTAATAAAATAAATTGCATTTTTGTGTGTTTTTGTTTTATGAAGTGGGCATTAATTTGAATGTTGCAATTGGATACCTGAGATAACAAATGTGTAGCATGCTTACTTTTTTCTTTTTTTTTTCAAATAAAACCTAAATGTGCATTTAATCATTTTATTAAGGAATTTTTAATATGTTGAATGAAATGAGCCAGTTGCCTACAAATTTGGTTTTAGGTATGTTTGTATGCTTGGCTTCTTCATATCCATTTTTATGTTGCAGTAAAAGCCAACTAAACTGATACAAATGTTTCAGATATGTTTTATAGATATGTTTTATACTTGGCTTCTTCAAATCCACTCTTACTTTGAAATTAAAGAAATGAACATGAGGTTGTCATTGATGACATATGGTTATTTGAAACCAGTGGGACCTCTACCTATGGCAATGCTATTTGACCAAAAGAGGGAATGATAAGGAATGGTAAAGATGATAAGCATCATGTTGAATCACTAGAGTTGATTAACAAACCTTGAAGACTACTAACTCACAAGTTAGGATCTTGCCTGTTGTTCTGGACCCATATTGGTACATATCTTTCTTTTATCTTTGTTAATGTTCAAGATTCATGACCATTTGGTAGTAGCTAGAAATCAGTAAATCATATGCTAACTAGGGAATTTTAATGAATCTACAAGTCCTTTAAATTCTAGGTATTCTCTAGATTTGATTAGAGTGCTTTAATGAAAAGGTCTAATTGTTAGTGCTTAGTATGTTGAATTCAATTTATATGAAAGAAGTACGGTGTACTTATCTTTACTACTATATTAAACAAAACCAGTGAGCAAAATTGGAATTTTAACTATTTTCGTAAGACGCGCCCGTTTGACTTACTTCTTAGCCGTTCCCGTCATCTCCCTATTTACTCCGGCGAGAGTTACCCGTAACCGCTGGCGATGAGGTTGATGGTGAAGTCATTATCAGACGTTTCGTCAGTTACGTCCGTCTCCATTAACATGAAGATCATGTGAAAGGTTCAGCTTTCAGTTGATTGATGGCTTTCATCACCCGTCATTACTTGCATTCATAATCGGAAACGTTTGACTAATAATCTTATCAACAGTCCGGTCACTACATCAACATCCTAATCGCTTATCAATAGTTTCAATATTTAGTTGATATGCTTCCATTACATCACTGTCCTTTAATCCCGCTCATATCCATTTAAAGCCCATTGCTCCTCAATCATCACCTACGTTTCAGAAGTAACATTGACAATGAGGTCCAAGTACCTTATCTATATCTTCATCTTTGTTTAAAATTTGAAATTGGACTAGAACCCTTACAGTTTCTCTAAATTTTACAAGAACTTAGGGTTTTGTCATTGCAATTTCACCATCAACAATGACAGAGGTGCACCGAATCATGTATGATCTTCTTTTACGGTGTTTGTTATTGGGATTTTTGTAGTGTTAGGGTTTTGTGATTGGATGCTCCATGAACTGTACTAAAATTGTTGGAAATTGTCATCCACCTTAAATGTATAATTGAATTGCAACCTATGTTGCAGTTTGATTGAATAAATGATTTTGCATCTATGGTATTAATTTTTTTTTTGCATATTCAAGTACCTTAATAACATCAAATTGAACATGAAAGTAATGATTAGTTATCCTGAGAGTGCTGCAAGTAAGTGTGGAAGCCTTAATAGCATCAAAATTGAACTTGAAGTTAATGATTTACTCCCATTTTGTAGTTTTGCTTGTTATGATTTCATCAAAGGTTTTGTACTTGCTAGAAGCACATGACAATTCTAAGTGAGAGCAGCTACTATATGGTATGCAGAATTCATTTGTACCCTCACAGGTTGACAAGTTAAAGGTAATATATATGGTATCATTTCACAAGTACAATTAACTTTATATTTCATATAAGTATATAACCTTAGATATGCACACATGTTTGCAGGCTAGAATTGACATGATTGGAGCAACATATGAAAGTGCATGCTGGAAAGGCAATCGCTTGATACTCCAAACCAATACAACTGAAGAAAGATACAACTGCTATATCCATGCATGTTATAGGCAAGTGTGGCTAATCTATTATTTTTCTATTTGTTATTCTATAATGATTATTATTAAAGATAATAGTTAAATGAAAATGGGTAAAACAGTTGAAAGCTAGAATATTGGAAAAGCATTATGTGTTCTAAATCATGTTATTTAAAAAATAGATTTTGTTCTCAATAGTATGTTTTTTCCAATCATATCCGGTCATCCAACCCATCCAATCATCCACTTCACCACATCTACTCTATCCATTAAAATGTAATCTCTAATTAAAGGGATTTTAACCATATGTAAAAATGACACTGAATATATTAGGCTTGGTTAATAAAATGATTGACTACTACTACCACTGTAATCTTCTCCAATTTATATAATCAATACCCATCATGATTAATGAATTACCTTAGCTAAAATGAAAATTGCTTTAATGGGTCAAAGTGGTTGAATGTCACACAAAGTGTATTCACAAATCACAAAACCTCTTAAGTTAATTTTTTTTCTAAAACTCACTGATTGTTAAGAAAGGATACAAATCTTGAAGTTATTACTTGCAAGAGAGCTTTATCAGGGTAGGTTCATTCATTCTACTTTTAACATAATAGTACTCTGTATCAGTTTACACTGAGATATATATTTGAGATCTAACCTATGACATATACACAGTGTGAATAAAATTTACGAAAGTGGATAGCACGTGTTAAGAATACGACAATAGGCAATTTCTCTAGGTTATGTTGGGTTTCATAGGTCCTCGTGATAATAGTTGCGGTATATTCTAAAAATAACTACTAGAATTGAGAAATCAAACAATATATGCATGTGATCATCCGTTATAAGTGATACATTGTCATTATAGGCTTAAAAAATGTTACTAACAGAATAAAAATGTCAATCAGCCTTGGTATATGATTAAAAAGTGCTCAATTTCCTGCTTCCAGTGCTGTGATAGAACCTTAAATAATGGAACGTATTCTCAATTTCTCAATGCAAATTGTGCATTTGTTTTATGCACATTGCTCATGCCCAATTTCCTTTTATTCATGTTCAAAAAGTTTTCCAACATTTCATTCAAAAGTGGGTTCTAATTATGAAGTGGATAGCGGGCTAGAATCTAAAATGACATTTTTCATACACAGTAGCAATAATTTTAAACATGAATCTCAATCTTCAGAAAAGCAGAGAATTCACGACAAAGAGGCATTGTATCAAAAACTTCATATAACTAAATTACACAATATTATAAAGCCAAATAGTTTCTTTATTATCAACCATTATTTAGTATCATCACCCTTTGGTATGCTGTTGCTCATGGTTGGTTTTAATGGTTTTTCTATGTATATGATGATGGTAAACAAATACTCTCAAATTTGCTCAAATAAGCTCTTTTAAGCTCATTACTGGATGGTGAACCTGCATATTAGATGATCAATGAACTAGCTAAAATCTTTATTAATACTTTAGCAAGAAAAGTTATATCATAACCATTTTTAGTGTATGACACATCTGACATGGATATCTAAACGACGACCAATTTTGATTATACATGTGAGATTGTGAGTTGTAATGATGGTTTTTATCATCTTGACATTGTGATCATTTTTATTATAATTATCAACCAATTAAAAAATCAGGTAATAAGAAGATTGGTATGCTACATATGTATATTTGATAGAGTTCGATTGTTTGCTTTTATATGACCTCTATGACATATCTAGCACTGTAAAAAGTCTTTTTGAGAGATTCATTAGAAGAACATGTATACTGAAGTCAGCAAAATGTTTTCGTAAAGTTTGAGAAATGCTTTTAATTGGTTTGACAATAAATATTTTTGTTCCTGAAAAGGGTCAACGCCAGAATTTACGAGGCTTGCTTTACAAGGAAAGTTCTACTTGAAAGCATCGTCTTTTGTGTTTTTTGAATTGTCAAAATAATGATGAGAGTATTTTTTGCTTTTTGTAACCTTGTTACATTTGTTTTTCAAAACATTTAGAGTTTTGGAGCTCCATAGTTCTGTAGAGTGCAATATACGTGAATCTTAGATAACGCCATCTAAAATGATTTGAAAGTAACTCGAATCATAGTCAGCAACTCATATGTATAATTCACAATTTAAAATCACATAACGATTCATGTAGCTATTTGTTGGTTATGAAAAAGTAAACTATAAGATGGAGTTGGTATGAAGTTTTGGATAAGTATTAACCTTCTCATAGAGTAATTAATTCTTATTTAGGATTATATTATGCTATTTCATTAAAGTTTTTCTTTCTTTTCTGGCATACTGTATTCGATGGTACAATATAACTCGATCATTTTGATTTAAAGTGTTATTGTGCATATCTCTTGTGTATTATTGCTTATGCAAAGTCTCTTTAGTTATTCACTTGTTTTATTCGACGGTACAATGTAACTCATCTTGATTTGGAGTCTCTATTTATTCTACAGTTTTATATATACTTAATTATAATGTATTTGGGTCATGATTGTCTAATCACCTATGCTGTTGTGTGTTTGTTTTTTTATGTCCCAATTAACTAGCCAAAACCCATAGAAAACATTCACATTTAATCAAATATGAACATAAACAAACTAAATGACAACTCACAAGCATAACCTCGACACACCAACAACAAAAAGTCTTTAACTGCTCTTGAACAAAAGACCACGACTTGCATACCTACAACAAAAGCATCAATGACTAACTTACAGACTCTCTAAACATTCTTATAAATATACTTGGAATGACTTGTGGTTTGTAATAGACATCATAATTGAATCTGATATTAGTCGGACACACGCTGCAACACGCAAATATTCACACTACATGATATGTGAACGTGAGCCTTAAAACTAAGGCATAGAAATAATAGATATAATTGAACTTCTAGCATGTATTTTTAGGCAAGAGTTAATGCTTGTAAGTTTGAAAGTGATTCTTGAAGTAACTAAGAGAATCATCCTGGTGTTCAAATTGCTTCAGTTATGTCTGATTCATTTGTGTTGAGAGTAGTACTTGATTTGAAGAATTTAATTGTGTTACTTAAAAGGTAATAAAGAAAAAGCATATGAGTTCAGTCAGGTTATAATAGGTTATGTCTTATGATATAGGCTATGTTACGATTATGTTTGAAGATAAGTTATGATAAGACTTTTATGTTACATTTTGTTCTGTTTATCATTATATAAACACCAATTACAATATGTTATCATAAACTATGCATCTTGTTATCAAATACTTTCTACTTTTTTTCTATTTGTTGGAACAACTTTTAAACGTTATAATATTTTATTAGTTTTAATATCTAATAAACTAAATTCTAAATGCTAAATTTGGTGAGCAATTGTTTCACACGTTTTTAGCTTTTAGATGAATGACTTTTTAAAGTTTACTTTCATGTTTGTTAAAGTTTATTTTTACGATGACGATCTTTTTTATTTTCAAACGTACTGCATAGATGTGTTTTCTTTTTTACATTTGCATTTCAATGTTCAAAACCAAGCAACCATGTTTTAGTTTTACAAGTTTTTTAATAAAATTAATTATGAATAGGTCAGTGTATACTTTTAGCATCGTTTTGATGCAAGTTTTATTTGAAACCTTCGGATGATTACTATTGTACAAGTCATCAATACCGAATCTTACAATTTTTAATTGATTTGAAACGTTAGGATGATTACTAATGTATAAGTCGTCAAATCAAAATTTACGAATTCCAGCACTACCGCGGCAACGTACGGGTATACACACTAGTTTAGTTATATAACTATTGTCTTAACTATATTTAAGGTGTCAATATTTAAAGTTACGTAACTATACTATTGTCTATGACTGACTATATTCTTAATTTATGACTTATGCTACATCTTATCAATTCATTACAAGTAAATAGCTATTTTTTCATATTGTAAAAAAATTTGCAAACCTAAAATGCTAAATTCGATTATCCAACTACACCAGGATTGACCAATTAAGTGCAATGTTGACAACTTTATTATTGGCAGGTGAAATATTGTTCGCAAGCTGCACACCTTCAAATGGAGCAGCATCATGCCGCTTTTTTATAGTTTATTATTAACACTTACTAAATTATAAGATTTTAATTATATTTTAAGATATATATTATAATTTTTAATCTTCATTACTTATTGTTTATATTTTTACAAAAATTTTTATTTCTTAATATACTAATGATTGATAACATTTAACATACAATTTTTTTATAAACTAATGATTTTAACAAGTTAAATTTATTCCACCTATTTAATACATGAGCTCTAACCTACTAATTAATATAAGAACTAATTTACACAAGCATGTTATAATAAACGAAACTTGAATCCTTAACATATATAGAAAATTGACCACTCAGCACGCTTCTTTCTTTCTTGAGGTTAACACCTCATCCTCGCACTATCATTTTGTTGATAAGTAGGATAAATATGTTTTATATTTGTTTCAGATAAGTAGGATAACAAGAGTCGTTATCCAGATTCAAATCAATACACTTTTGTTGACTTGTTTCAAAATCCCTCATGTTTTTTAAACCTTGATAAATTTTTCATACAATATTATTTTTTTGAAAAAACTATATCAAAAAATCAAACATTTTTTCTCTTCAATTTGAGTATAGTATTGATATATTTTTTAAAGAAAAAAACTAAACTATACAAAATTATGTTATTTTATATGAAATTATGTTGTTTTCGGTAAAACAACACATTTTAAGAATCAAACAACACATAATTAAAACAAAAAGACACCACATTTATGTGGTGAAATACTACAAATATTATAAAACAACACTACTAAAAATACATATTTTAGTATTAAATAATATAAAAACAACACAAAAATAATATAACAGCACAAAAATAACATAACAGCACAAAAAACGTAAACTGTCACAATATATTTTATGTGTTATGAATAAAAAATCAATAACAAAACATAAAATACAACTCAACAAACAAACACAACAAAATAATATAATAAACAAACAAATCAAAACCGCAGAACAAACTAACACATCTAAACAAAACAACAATATGAAATGTATTAAAAAATTAAACTGTTTGATATTACTAGCTAGTATTTTTAATCATATTATTAGATGTTGATATAACAATTACCCAAGCTAATAAAAATATCTAAGTTAGTTGGTTATATTAATATTAATTCGTTTAATGTACATATGTGAAAAAATAGTCTCAAATAGTTTTTTTTGACAAACATACCTTTCTTTCTAGACTTTTTAGGTAAAATGTTTTTTTATTTGAAAAAACAAATTCCAATAGAATGATGACATGTTACAAAGCCACTGACATTTCCAGATAATTATAGTAAATATTTGTCGAGGCATAGATAAAAATAAGTATTTCAAAATAATGTATTCGTAATTTATAAGATATTTTAATTTACAAAGTATAAGAGAAAAATGAAAAAAAATGTTTAAACTAGATATTGTATTAAAACAATATTAGTTTTCAGGACATGTAAACAATAATAAAGAAATCATGAATAAAAACAAAACGGAATCAACAGAAAAAAATAGTGTTGTATACATACCTTCAAATTCCGGGATAGATATGGTGGAAAAGACGAAACTAATATATGAGAAAGTAGTGTTATCGTCATCGTCCAAATTCTCCACATTGCTTATCAAAATGCTAAAACCAACCTCCAAGCAACCTCTTTGAAAACAATGATACCAATTAGAAAATATATGGTAAATGTGAAAGACTAACAAAACGAGGTCAGAAAAGAGAAAAAGAGTTCAGTCAATGGCAAGTAGTAGTTGTTAAGAAAAACGATGCAAATTATGACTGAGAAGTGCGATATTATAATTTAACCTACAACAAAAAGACAACGATGATCTACGGTACTTGCTAATTATATTAGTTATGACTTTCTTTTGTGGATATTTTTATTTCACTCACAAACATATATATAGCTGATTGATAATACATAGCCTTAGTGTTTTTCTTCTTTTTCTCCCACGTTGCATCCCTCTGAGTTGGTACCACTACCAGATCTCGGTTGGTTATCAACCCTCTTTTGCCGTTGTCCCTCCTTGTGTGACAATTTTCCTTCTCTTATTTTCCAACTTATTTAGGGATAGCGAAAAAAGCTCGAACTCAACGGGAATGCCTGAAACATCCTAGAAAAAGTATCTGGGTATGGGACCATGTGAAATGTGATCATAATACCTTGTTTGAAATCATATTGATACGAATAAGATGAAATTGTAGGAAACAAGTGTAATAGTGATGAACAATCAAGAATATATGATGGTTTGGAATGATAATACAATGACAACCAAGAAGATATTGAGAAGAAAGCTTATGTCATCATAGATCTCTATCACCCCCTGGTTTACTCATCCATGTGAGTATTACACTCAATGAACCATGAACTGTACATCTACACACAAGGATATCCACTATGTTAATACCCTAAAATTACAATTTATATCAAATACAAATGTATGTAAAATATAACTTCTAGACTTCCTTTTTATATCTTTCGGTTTTTATAATACCATGCCTGATGAGTTTGCGAACACATTTAAAAAAATAGATCAACAAACGAACACACTAGCTAGGTCAATCCAAACACGACTTGGGTTGACCTAAAACTCATGAACTTGTACTATGCGGATCGGATACAACAAAAAGTTATTTCACACTTTTTTAAAATCAGTAATTAGTTGAACTCTTTATAGATGTATCATAAACTTTGTTTTTAGATTGGAAACAGGTTTTGGAGGTTCCTAATTAATGTCATATGGGAGGATATTAGACGTCCTGAAAATGTTAACCATGTGCTTCGAGAGGTAGTAGCGGCCTTGAGAATTTACAATAGACCTTGGGTTGGCCAGGTGAGAACAAAAAATAGGTCCCTATATACAACGTATAAAAAAGTTTAAATTGAATAATTTGTGTATGCAAACAATTATAATATGACGATTGTTATAACAATAAATAAAATAAAAGAATTGTAATAAAATGATCTAATTTACTTACTTAAGTAAACTAGAAGACTATTCAATGAATTGAGGGACTCTTCAAAAGCATTTGGAAGCATTGTTCTCGATCAAGTATCCGTAACATATAAAAGAAAGAACATTTAAGCATTCAGCAAATAAAGAATCTAAAAGCACATTTTTAAATCATTTTCGTACCTTTGTGGATTTTTATTTGAGGATTGATATTGTGAAGTTAAAAACTTCAAAAGTAAATATCGATGGCTTTGTTGAAAATGTGATAGAAATGTCAAAATCGATCGATCAATATTCTCACTTTTGTCATGAAATACTGAGTAGGATTTTTCTTTTTTTTGTCTTATTTCAATTTTGATATTATTAATTTCAGTTAAGTGAATAGTATTGAACTAAACTATTTAAAATGTTAAAGGATTTTAAGATAAGACTTAATAGACTTAAATAGTTAAAATGTTATCGGATTTGTTAATATGTTCAAAAATGGTTAAAAGTTTTTTTTTTGAAAAAAAAACTACATCTATGTATGTATACACACACACATTATATATTTAATTTTTTTAAAAATTTTAGAATGTTGAGTTGAATGAGTAAGCAGCAAAATACATATGAGCTTTAAAGTTTGAACGGATTGCCACTTGGGTTTTTGCTGAGCCTAGAAATTATGAAGATAAAAATCATCCTAATTATAAGATCTCACAAGTCTTCAATAACATGTGGAGATCGATATCATCTAGGGTTTGAAACTCCTGACATATTGTCATCAACCTTAGTGATCATCATGATCTATCTATCAGAAAGAATATTGAGAAAACAAGCATGCATGTTTTATCTCCTTTCCACGCAATTAATTATCGTGTTAATTAATGTGGTATGCAGGATATAGAGCAGCCAAGAAAGAGAAGTGCATTCGTGATTCTATGGATGAGGATGTGGAGGAGATCAAGGCGGTCCACTTTGAGGAATCCATGAGATCAACCTTTATCAAATATGTCAAAGTTTAGTTTGAATATATTGTGACAAAAAAGAAATACTATAAGATATTATACGAAGAATTTTTAATCCATTTAGAACTAAGCCATTTATATAAACCATTAAGTTTTGATTTTTGAATTTTATACGAAGGATTTATAATCAAGAAAAAGAAGTTACCTTTGACAACATTTTTAATTCTTTTTCCCTATCCAGCAATATTACAAATAGGTAAAATTACATGTTTTTTTAAGTTTCCTATCACTATAATTAGTAACAAGAATCCATAATCTGTCATATCCTCTACAACTAATTTAATTAAAATAAACAAATTATATACTTGTTACACACAATATATAAATTACACTATGTTACACATATATAAATTTTGACAAAAAAACACTTCTAACTTCTTTACATTAATCTACCTTTCATGGTAAGTTATAAAATTATAATTTGTCAATGTATATACGATCAGCCGATCAGTAAAGTTGATTCATCGATTACTAGTGCAAAACTGAACAAAAAAGTAGGATTTCAACATTCACAATTTACCGATACATTACATCAAACATGTTAGATATCAATATCAAGTTATAATATATATATTTTCGTAAAAACCTATAATTAACAAAGATACTAGTATATAGTTAATAATTTTCATCCATGCATACATGTAGAGACGATAACACAGATACAAACATAAAAGCAAATTCATGAAATGATTAATATCCTTGAGAAGATAGAATATATTTATTACATGGCACAAATGAATGGATTATAACTAGTTTTCCAATCGCCATTTATTCAACATAATAATAATAATAATCTCCCAACAATGGTAGAAATGTGCCTGCAAACACCCACGGTGGTGCAGTGAACTCATGCTTCACCATCCTCCGGTGACCGATTAAGGTCTGGGACCTTAACCCGCTTCGCCGGATCCTGTTCCTCAACAGGGACTGTCGCAGCCAGTGGCCGCGTGGTCCCTATGCCTGCGGCTTCTCATCTATAAAACAGCCAATCCCATTCTCATATATATTTTAAGATGACCAACATATATATTAAGGGGAATCAGAAAATTTAAAGTGTGTGACATTATCGGTTAAATCACCTCTTGATAGTGGATATGAATGATTAAAACATGATGCGTCCTTCTAATTCGTAATCATCAGGAAATTTATGAGTACGTATCATTCCTTTAAATTAACCTAATATAAACTAATTTAAGGGCAAAAGTATAATACATCAATTGATTTTAAGTAATATATATTTGGCGCCTTTTCATGATACCGTTTAACGGTCACGTTGTTTCTCTCAAATAACCACCATATAATAACCGTTAACAACGTCACCAATACAAACCTATAAATACATCTTCACACACACAAACTTCTTCTTCCTCACAATATCAATATTCCATATATAATCCTACACTCTCCGACGATGGTCAACAACAGCACCGGCGGCACCGCAGGCGGGTCAGCCCCGACTCCGCCACCGCCGCCACCGCCACCGCCACCACCGCCATCGAGTTCCGCAGGCAACAAAAGACCCATTACACCAGTGAAGCCTAAGGAGAAAAAAACTGTATGCCCTGTATGCAAGAGGAATTTGTATCATGAAAAGGCTCTTAATGGTCATATCCGTTGGCATACTGTCGAAGAACGGGAAGCGATCGCGCGTGCGCTCGCTTCCACCGTTGTTGTGGAGGAACAAGAAGCGGCGAAGCGCGCTAAGATCCCGGATCTTAACCGTTCGCCGCCACCGGAGGACGGAGAAGCTTGATGGTGTTTGAGGACAAATATATTCTACCATTGCTGGGAGATGTTTATTATTATCTTGAATAAATGGCGATTGAAAAACTACATATAAACAATTCATTTGTGCCATGTAATAAGTATATTCTATCTCAGCAATGATGATTATTATTGCTTGAATTTGCTTTCGTTGTTTTATGTATATCATCGTCTCTGCATGCATGGATGAAATTAGAACACAGATATGTTTATTGTGTAATATTTTAATTATATGAAGTTTTAAAATACTTGTTATTTGTGTACATAGTTGCAATCAGAAATTAGAAGCATTTGTTTTAACATATTTGACATATGTAAATTGTGAGTTCAATTCGTATTTTTTTGTTTATTTTTAACTATATATATATATATCTTTGCAGCCGTTCAGTGATTTTAAATGGTTTGCAGGATGTGATGTTCTTAAAAATAAATATGAAGTTCTGATTAAGAAGTGTATATATATCTTTTTGCTGTGTATCACTAGTATAAGTGGTTAATTTACGTAAGTGGAGAAAATCTGACACATCTAAATAAAATTTGAATTAAGTGAATAAGTGATGATATTGTACGTAAGTAGCAAACTACATAATGATTCCAAATAATCTATTTGTAATTCGGGGTAGGAAAATAAGAATTATGTTAACAACGGTCACTTTATTTTTTCTGACTAGTCATTCTTCAAAAAATTTAAATTTTAAACTTTAATATTTACGGGTTTACCAATTGATTAGGAATAATAACCTGATGAATTAAATGGGCGTTAATCTAATAAATTTATTTAACACATCAAATAAAAAATATCTTATAAAAATTAGATAAAGTTTTGGGTTCAAGTTTCACATATGATAAAAATAAAGGGGGTTCTAATTGGGAAAGAGTGTTTTTTTTATTTAGTGTGAGTTATATTTTGAGAATAATCTCAAGTTTCATACTTGAATAATGAAAATGATGGGGGTGGCCCGTCTGTGATCCATTTTGCCGTAAAAAAATAAAATTTTTTACTTATATAATCCACACTAGTAATATAGTTTCAAACATCATAAATATAAATAATATAATTATATTCAGAATATTAATTCTAATTACCAAATCACCATAATAATTTTAAAAATTCAAAATGATCCTTTTTAAAATATTTTATAATTTAAAAAAGGTATGCTGTCTTAGAATACATTCATAGTTTTAAAAAGATTTTGTTTTAAAAATTTGCAGTATTTAATCGAAACAAGGTTTCTTTTGATGAAAAGATGTAAGAGATTTTTTTTTAAATTAGTTATTATTTGACTAATCAATAAAGAAATAAATAGTTTTGGTGGGAAAGTATATGTGAGAAATAATATAGTGATAACACGTATGCTTACATGTAATTATTTATTAGTATTATATTAGATTTACATTATAAAAGGGAGGATAAAATTTTGAAAATTAGTTATTTGAGTTTAAAAAGTTATAGTTTAAGCGGGAAAGTAAATGTGTGAGAATATATTGATGACATGTTTAATCACATGTAATCAATTATTTGTATTATGTAATGTAATCAATTATTTGTATTATGTAATGTTTGGTATGCAGTAATGAGTGACAGAATGAAAATAAATCATTAAGGGTGAATGAATAAAAATATGTTTGGTGGTGAAGTAATGGAATGAACCATTATATAGTTGATTTCATTCTCTTAAATTCATTTCATCCATTCCCTTTTTTTCATTTCATCCATTCTTTCATCATTAGTCACCACACCACTTACTCACCCACCACAACAACCACTATCGCCCCGGGAACACCACCGCCGAAGCCCGCTGAAGCCTGCCACCGTCACCGCTGGAAACCACTGAAGGCCACCACCGCCACCGTGAACCACTGCCGACCACTTTCGTCATTGGAAACCATGGCCACGGAAACTACCGCTAGCCACCACCGCCGCTGAAAACACCCTTGGGCCACCGCTACCGCCGCCGTCAGAAACCACCCTTGGGCCGCTATCGTCGTCGCTGAAAACCACCCTTGGGCCGCCGTCACCATCGCTGGAAACCATTGCCGGTCGCCGCCACCAGAAACCACCGCCGACCGTCGTCGCCTCCGGAAACCACTGCCGGCCTCCGCCATCACCGGAAACCACCAACGGCCACCACTAGTACTCACCATCACCATCATAACCATTTTTACATTTCATTGATTCATTTTTTATACTTAACAAACAACACAAAATAATGATTAATTTGTTAATAAAGGGTAACCAAATAGGACAATAGAATGTAATAATTTATTTCATTCTCTCATCCATTCCATTCCCTCGTTCATTCCATTTCTTCATCCATTTCATTACCCGTACCAAACAAACCCTTAGTGTTAAACCCTTAGTGTTCTTCATTTTATAAAACTAGAAGGGTGCCCGCACAATGCGGCGGGACGACGTTTTATATCGACACATATTTTTATTATTTATTTATTCTTGTAGTATTTTTACAAAGTTTATTGTGTTTTTTCTAAGCTAAAATTTAAAACACGAAATAAATGGGTTCTACATAACGACTTGGACATTTACACATTAACTTATTATAACTCGTAAAATACAGATCAGTTTAACAAAAAGTTTACACAAACAATTAAAAAAACACAGGTTACAATGTAGTATTAAAAAGTTTTTAAACGTGATAGATTAAAAGACATATTTAAAGTTTTTAAACAACTTAAGTTTTTTTATTTATGAGTAGATAATATAAAACTTTATATAATTGTTAGTAAGTGTAAGCTTATTACATAACTAATTGTAAGGAGTAATATATAAATAATGTTATAAAAACTATTTTACCCTCAAAATTGGTTACGTATTATGCATTAAATAAAATAATTGTTCTTAATTTTATGGTATTTTAAAATACCACTTTATATACTTTATATATAATATAAATTATTCAATGGTAGTATCTTTCATTTTTAAAGTTAGTATATGTGTACGGTTAGTATAAATATATAAAGTTGTTTATTACTCAATGCTATATATGTGTAGTTAGTATAAATACTTAAAGTTGTTTTTTATTCAATATTATCTCAAAATTTAAACTTTATTTAGTATCTATTAGTTATAATAAAAAAAACTTAAAATATCACGTGTCAACAAATTTAATATTTTTATTTTCATTTTTTCGCATCTCTTAATAAATGATCTAGTCCATAATGATATAATGAAGCGTTTTTTTATGTGTCATTCATACATTAAACTTTTCTATAATCTTGATAAGTTTCATTTCTCAAAAGTCTATTTTTCTCCAACTTGCCACTTCTCAGACTTTCACTTTATTTTTCGCCACGTGGAAACTTTTAGAAAACCTCAAAAAACATAGCTTTAATTCTTTGGTAATTTTTTTTCATGTCAGTATTTTTAGACGGAATTAACTTGGAATGTTTTGATTTCAATTCAAATTTTGAATTTTGAATTACAACATTTGTTTCATATTTGTGGTGGATTAAATTAGAATGTTTTGACTTCAATTTTCCTGGTCCTATTCTTTGATCGCAAGGTTTTTCTAACATTAAAATTGAGCTATTTTTGTGTGAGCCCAAAAAGGCAAAAACCATCTATCGGTAAGGTTATTTTGCCTCCTCCGTTGAAAGTTTTCAGAATCAAATATATGTTACTTTTTTCTAATGTGGTCAAGTGCGGCGATTGTGTTTGAGCGGAAGAAGTAGCTCAACAATTTGATAGTTTTTCTGATTATCATTTAGACGCGATGTTGCCATTGATGAGTTGCAATTGTTGGCCAATCAGATCGATAAATTGAGTGTTCAGAGGTAACATCAAGACTGAATTGAAAGATAATTTACATAAACGTATTTAGTAAAATCTCGATTGATTCAACAGGTTTGTTTTTGTTCTTCGAGTAATTATTTGTTTTGTTGTGAAACAAGCCTATAGCACAACATTATGACAAATATATAGAGCGAGAAAGTTGTTTATATAATTGATTTGTGTGTTTTATAATAAGATATATGGGTTATATTTACAGGAATAGAAAACCCACTAATTATTTTATAACTCCAACAACCCATAGAATAATATGATATTATATAATTCAAATAATATGATAAATATTTGTGTCATACATGTCACACTTAAATATTAAATACTCCACGAGTACATATTGTTGGGTTTTGACTAACCCGTGGGTTCTGTTGTGTTTGGTATGGTTGTGTTGTATTCTGATCGGGTCCGTGGGTTTTGATCCAGACCCTAAACTAGAACATGCTGACCAAGAAAAGTGGTGTTGCCCCTCCCTTCACTGACGTCTACTCTGGCGACGACAACTCCGATACGAAGAAGCTAACTCCAAATCGAAACTACGACGACGGCGATGCGGCCACCTATTGTTTAAAATAAAATTCACTTTGATTTCATTCACTTCCAGCCACCTATTTTTTATAAGATATATGTTTGATTTTACTACTTGATTTTTTTTGTTAAAAATAATCATTTTCCTCAATAAAATTAAAAATGTCAATTTACCTCCAAAAGTTTTATAAGTTGTTTCAATTTTAGTCGAAAAGTTTATTATTTATTTTAATTTTATTCAAAATAATGAAACTTTTAAAGTGAAACTGAAATAACATATGAAACTTTTAAAGAGTAGTTGATGTTTTGAATCTTTTGAAGAATATAGTAACTTCAGGAAACAAAATTGAAATTAATTATTTTTAAAATATTCTTAATGCAAAATGTATCTTGTCATTTACTTTCTTTTTATTCACTTCCACCCTCCTATCAGGAATCAATGATTTTTATAGTTTTAAACATTATCAAATGTATCTTGTCATTTACTTTTAGTCATGCAAAATATTTGTTCACATCACAAACAGGGCTGGCGATGAGCCTGTATTTAACTGGGCTGGTCATATATTATAACCAAGTGAGATCTGTTGAGCCCATATCAAACATGGCGGGCAATAAACACTTTTTTCCTTTTCTCTTTTATTTTTAATGTATAAAGCGGTAAATGCACCTACAATGGGTCTGTCAACCCTCGAAATATCTAACATAATACTAACATATATGGAAGAGAAAAGGATGAGGCAGAGAATACAGGTCGTAAACTTTAACGAGTCAATCTGTCATCACATACGCCATACAGTATAGTCTGTATACAATGGGATATTTTGTGAGGAGGGGAGGAGACAAGAAGGTTCATGGATCCTGGTACGCAGAGTGGTTTTCAAGATAAAGCTAAGGTTTTGAGGTGGTGTTAAAATATATATGCATATTTACTAAATACACATTCTTACATCACGGTTGATTTGGTTTGCTCATTTTGTAGTGACTTTATATGAGAAAGTAAAGTTGAGAGACTGAGCTTTGGAAGATGAGTGTAGCTGTGGAAATCATCAAGGGTTGAACGTGAAAGTTGTGGATTGTCTTATAAAGTGAATAAAGTTTGGGACTTGTTGTGCACAACCTCATGAGAATCGATCACTTTCAACTTAGGGTTTCTTCGTGTCTTCATCATACATTTTCCTTAGAACTACTCAAGATTTGTTGCATCTAGGGTTTGATCCATCTGATCTTCCTTTGCACATCAACTGTTCAATGTCGTCTGTACAACAACTCTTAAAAGAAGGTTATTCATCTCATGTGTTTAATATGCAACACTCTTATAATTTCTGTTCTTTCTGTATCAAGTAGTTATTGTTCTAATTTTGTATCATGATTTTTATGATCTTATCACATTGGTTGCCACACCCGACCGACGGCGGAATCATCAGGGCGGACGAATGTGAAACGATTGTTCATAGCACATGAAACTAAATAAGTTAAAATAATATTAAATGTCATTATTCATTGAACATTACAAGACAAATAAGTCATTACATAACAATCAAGATACAACTAATATCATAAGATTTTCAATTAATCTAAGTCCAAATCCTATATGACCACGAAGAGGTCTACAAGTAGTAAACCTGAAACATGATAAAAAATAAAGGGTCAACTATAAAGTTGGTGAATCCCATGGTTTAAACATACGCATACACACACACACACACACACACACACACACACACACACACACACACACATATATATATATAATATATATATATATATATATATTGTCACACCCCAACCTTGACGGCAGAAACGTCGAGATGTGAGGGTTAAGATTGTTCACAGCCACATAACGCTATATTAAATTGTAAATATTATTATCATAAGTCATGAAATGGAAAAAATACAATCATAAGTCTTATACAAGAAATAAGTTCAACATAACATAATATAATGTAACTTTTTATTTCATTATCTAGGTCCAAGTCCTAGATTATAGCATGCTTCAAAAGGTTCACTTTAAACTTGAGGTTGACCTGAAACATGATAAAATAAGAGTCAACTAAAAATAGTTGGTGAGTTTCCAAGGTTTTTATACATAATAAGAAAAAGGTTAAGAGTAGCAATTAATGTCATAGGTTATAAGCTAGTAAGGTTATAGAACACATAACGTTACAATCAAACCTCGACTTGATTACAAGTATAAAAGATTGGCTAAGTGTATTGGTTCCCTAGTGCACAAGCATACGGCTCCTAGGAGTCGGCAATACATCGACTTAGCACCAAATAGGCTTGTCAGGCCCAAATATCTAAGACGTCGCCAGGCTAGCAATAGTTAATGATTGAAACAAAACTATGTATCTCATATAAACACTTACAATACACAAATAACCATGACATAATAATAAGATGAATTGTATGTGCTTACAAGTCTCAAACGTTAATAAGTGTACAATGTATAGATAATCATGTTTCACCCCAAAGTAGTGTGAATAAAATAAAATAGGGGCAAGGAAAACTCACTTGATCAATAAGTATATAATAAGGATCAATAAGAATAATTATGCCGTTCCAAGGTAAAACGTCACAAGACACCTAAATATAAATATACAATATTTAGATCAATATTTATCAATTAAACATGAACTAGGTTCCTTGGAATTTAAGTGAGTTTTGTTAGCCAATTTAGTTTATTATAATATATTTATATGTATATATATTATATATATATATTGTCACACCCCAACCTTGACGGCAGAAACGTCGAGATGTGAGGGTTAAGATTGTTCACAGCCACATAACGCTATATTAAATTGTAAATATTATTATCATAAGTCATGAAATGGAAAAAATACAATCATAAGTCTTATACAAGAAATAAGTTCAACATAACATAATATAATGTAACTTTTTATTTCATTATCTAGGTCCAAGTCCTAGATTATAGCATGCTTCAAAAGGTTCACTTTAAACTTGAGGTTGACCTGAAACATGATAAAATAAGAGTCAACTAAAATAGTTGGTGAGTTTCCAAGGTTTTTATACATAATAAGAAAAAGGTTAAGAGTAGCAATTAATGTCATAGGTTATAAGCTAGTAAGGTTATAGAACACATAACGTTACAATCAAACCTCGACTTGATTACAAGTATAAAAGATTGGCTAAGTGTATTTGGTTCCCTAGTGCACAAGCATACGGCTCCTAGGAGTCGGCAATACATCGACTTTAGCACCAAATAGGCTTGTCAGGCCCAAATATCTAAGACGTCGCCAGGCTAGCAATAGTTAATGATTGTAAACAAAACTATGTATCTCATATAAACACTTACAATACACAAATAACCATGACATAATAATAAGATGAATTGTATGTGCTTACAAGTCTCAAACGTTAATAAGTGTACAATGTATAGATAATCATGTTTCACCCCAAAGTAGTGTGAAATAAAATAAAATGGGGCAAGGAAAACTCACTTGATCAATAAGTATATAATAAGGATCAATAAGAATAATATATGCCGTTCCAAGGTAAAACGTCACAAGACACCTAAATATATAAATATTACAATATTTAGATCAATATTTATCAATTAAACATGAACTAGGTTCCTTGGAATTAAGTGAGTTTTGTTAGCCAATTTAGTTTATTAATAAATATATATGTAATATATTATATATTATACTTATTTTGCAAAAAAAAGGAAATATTCTTACAAAATTGTAAATATTGCTTTTGGTTTGAGTATCATAACTTTAATCGAAGAAGGTGTACGATTTATTATTAATTCAAGTAACAATTTAATTTTACATAAACTCATTCTTATAACAATAATTAAAATTTAATAATTAAATATTAGGTATTTTTATAAAAATAAATTTACAGAAAAATCATTTTGTTAATTTAAAGGTTAAAAGTTTATGAAAATTATTTTTTTGTAATTTATAGAAATTTTAGTAAAGAAATAAGGCCTAAAAAGGCTTTTAAAAAAAATAAGAGGGTGCCCGGGTTCGAACCCGGGACCTCTTGAATGCAAGGTGTGTTGTGAACTGGTGTACCATGGCTTCCAGCCGCGGTATAACTCGGTTCCATTACCTTTTAACACCAAGTCCCCAACCTCAAGAACCCTAGTTTAGATCCGATCAAAATTGATCATCTAAACGATGTTGATAGCCAAATTAACCATGGGGCTTTTGTTTCCCATGGTTAATCGAGCATAACCATGTATGTAATTTACCCGAATAAGTTCGAATTAAAGCAATCCTAATCGAAGAACAAGTCGCGGTCGTCGAACCCAGTGGATGAGAAATCCCCAATGATAATCCAATTAAACTTGCAGATAGTCTCGAATGATGATCCCGATGCGAAGCCCTATGCTGATTCTGGTTCAATTCGTTCGTAGATAGGATTTTGGCAAGGTTACAGGTCGCGAAAGAAAACAGAAATTGGATTCGTTGTTTGTGTTGTTTCAGGTGCAATTGGAATTGATAGAAGCTTTGACTACTTAGACGTTCGATTAAGAATCATTTAATCTAGTTATTATTGAGTTTTAATGGCCGAACGGCTATATGGTTAAAAACGCTCGATTAATCACTCGATCGGTTCATAACCGACGTTTAACGCAAATCAAGTCCATGATTGTGTCGAATCGTATTCAAGAACGCTTTGGGGACGGTTTCAGATAAAAAACATCGTTTTTGGTGGTTTTGGTGCCTCGCGGACTTGGCCGGAGTCCGGCCGGCGAGGCACCGGAAAAGCGGGGATGAGAAGGGGGGGGTTGGATTTTGATAAATTACACCTTGGTCCTCAACTTTGATTTTCTATTATTTTATGCATAAAGTTCTATTTCAAGTTTCTAAAATGACAAATTAACCCTCAAACTTAATTTAAGTTTATAATTAAATATGGTTAAGTTTATTAATCTTTATTAATAGTAATCTTATTATTACTAATACTATTATTCAATATTATTACTTATTATTATATTTACTTTTATTAATATTAACCTTATTATTATTATACATACTTAACAATTCATGAAACCCAATACAATAAATAATAAACACAAACAATCACGCAAGTTTCAAAATTGACAAAAATGACCTTGTAAGAGTAAACGAAGTTAACTTTTAGTTAACGAAAATACGAAATGTTACAGTCTCCCCAACTTAAAAGAATTTCGTCCCGAAATTAAAAGAAATGAAACTATACAAATAAGAATGGGTATCTCTTCTTCATGTGCTCCTCACGTTCCCAAGTAAATTCAGCGCCACGTTTATTTTCCCATCGAACCTTGACGATTGGGGTTGTTGTGGTTCTAGTCTTCTTCATTATACGATCCATGATCTCTACAGGTTTCTCGACAAAATGTAATGACTCGTCGATCTGAATGTCTTCCAGCGGAACATACAGACTTTCGTCGGCCAAACATCTTCTCAAATTTGAGACGTGGAACACAGGATGAATTCCACTAAGGTCGGAAGGTAACTCTAGTTTATAAGCCACTTTCCCAATCCTTTTCAGGATTTTGAAGGTCCTACAAATCTTGGAGCCAGTTTGCCCTTCTTTCCAAAGCGAACCACACCTTTCCACGGTGAACCTTGAGAAGAACCATCTCCCCAACTTGGAATTCTAATGGCTTACGTCGCTTGTCAGCATAACTCTTTTGACGACTTCTCGCCACCTCAAGGTTCTTGTAAATAATAGAAACTTTATCGGTCGTCTCTTGTATAAGTTCAGGACCAGTGATGAAGTTTTCACCAATGTCGGTCCAACAGATCGTGAACGACATCTTCGACCATAAAGTGCTTCAAACGGTGCCATCTTGATACTCGAGTGGTAACTATTGTTATACGAAAATTCCGCAAGCGGTAGGTGCGTATCCCAATCGCCACCAAAGTCAAGAACACAGAGACGTAGCAAGTCCTCCAAAGTTTGGATCGTTCGCTTGGTTTGACCATCAGTTTGAGGATGGTAAGCCGTGCTTAGATCTAATTGTGTACCCAAGAGTTCTTGCATAGATGACCAAAAATGTGAAGTGAAACGAGCATCTCGGTCGGATATAATGTGCAGAGGTACCCCATGGCGACTTACAATCTCATCAACGTATATACGAGCTAACTTTGATGTCTTGTAGTGTCGCGTATGGGTATAAAATGTGCCGACTTGGTCAATCGGTCAACGATCACCCATATGCTATCATGTCCTCGAGAGGTTCGGGGTAGTTTTGTTATGAAGTCCATGGATATGTGTTCCCATTTCCACATAGGGATCTCGGGTTGCTCAAGTAATCCACTTGGACGTTGATGTTCGGCTTTAACTTTCGTACATGTGAGGCACTTAGCTACATAAGTCGCTATGTCTTTCTTCATTCCAGGCCACCAATATTGACCAAGTAGGTCCATGTACATCTTATCGGAACCAGGATGAATAGAATAACGAGTTTGATGAGCTTCGTTCATAATAAAGGTACGAATGTTATCGCGATTTGGAACCCAAATACGATTGGCGAAGTACATCAACCCGTTGGGTTTCGTTTCCAATTGGGTTAGGAGATTATGCTCCAACTCATCCTTCATTCTTCCTTCTCGTTGAACCATTTGTTGAGCCTCCAGGATACTAGACTCGATGTCACTATCTATTCTCAGGTTTTGTAGTAGTACAGTGGTCTCATTGACATCTAGTCGGATTTCGGTATCGAACTCACCCAAGGTGTCAAACCATTGACGTCGATCGCGAATTTCTTGGAATGAGATCATCTTGTTGTGAATCTTTCGGCTCAGTGCATCGGCTACAACGTTTGCTTTGCCAGGATGGTAACGAATGTCACAATCATAGTCACTAATCAACTCCACCCAACGACGTTGTCTCATATTGAGATCTTTTTGATTGAAAACGTGTTGAAGGCTTTTGTGATCGGTGTAGACTATACATTGCGTACCATACAGGTAGTGCCTCCAAATCTTCAAAGCAAATACAACGGCACCAAGCTCGAGATCATGAGTTGTGTAATTCACCTCGTGAACCTTCAATTGCCTTGATGCGTAAGCTATGACCTTCCCTCGTTGCATAAGAACACAACCAAGGCCTTGTTTAGATGCGTCACAATACACAGTGAAATCATCGTTTCCATCGGGTAGGGTCAAGATAGGAGCATTGCATAACTTATGCTTTAACGCTTCAAAAGCTTCTTCTTGCGCGGAACCCCACTCGAAGGGTTTATTCTTTTGTGTCAAAGTGGTGAGTGGTTTCGCGATCCTCGAGAAATTGGCAATGAATCGCCGATAATAACCAGCAAGACCAAGAAAAGAACGAACTTCGGTAGGAGTTGCAGGAACACACCAATTCTTCACAGCTTCCACCTTTGCAGGATCAACGTGAATTCCTTGGCTATTCACCACGTGTCCTAGAAATTGAACTTCCTCGAGCCAGAAATCACACTTTGAGAACTTTGCGTACAATTGCTCTTTCTTTAACAACTCAAGAACCAATCTCAAATGCAGCTCATGATCGTGTTGGACTTGGAATAGATAAGTATGTCATCAATAAAGACGATCACAAACTTGTCTAGATAAGGCTTGCATACTCGGTTCATGAGATCCATGAAAACAGCAGGAGCATTGGTTAAACCAAAAGGCATCACCATAAACTCATAGTGTCCATAACGAGTACGGAAAGCGGTCTTTGGGATATCATCATCATGGACTCGCAATTGATGATAACCAGAACGTAAATCAATCTTCGAGAAAATAGCAGCTCCTTGAAGTTGGTCGAACAAGTCATCGATGCGAGGAGAGGATAACGATTCTTGATGGTAAGCTTGTTAAGTTCACGATAATCGATGCACATACGAAATGATCCATCTTTCTTCTTTACGAAAAGAACAGGTGCACCCCAAGGCGAAGAACTAGGACGGATGAAGCCTTTCTCGGACAGCTCTTGCAGTTGACAAGAGAGTTCTTGCATTTCCGATGGTGCAAGCCGATATGGTGACTTGGCCACAGGGTTTGCTCCCGGTATCAAGTCAATTTTAACTCGACTTCACGCACGGGAGGTAAACCACTAAGGTCATCGGGAAATACTTCAGGAAAGTCTCGTACAATAGGGACATCCTTAAGTTCTTTCCCTTTGACTTTCGTGTTGACCACATAAGCCAAAAAGGCCATATACTTCTTGTTTAAGCACTTTCGGGCTTGAGTGCAAGACATGAGTTTAAGCCCTTTGGAAGATTTTTCACCGAATACCTTCAACGTATCTCCAGAGGGTAACGGTATACGAATGCACTTCTCGAAACAAATGATCTCGGCATGGTGTTTGGCTAACCAATCCATACCAATGATGACGTCAAAGCTTCCAAGTTTCATAGGGATAAGATCGATAAGAAAATCATGCGCGTCAAGACTTAAGATGCAATCACGAATGATAACGTCAACGGTGATTGGTTCTCCATCGGCAACTTCAACAGTAAGAGGTCTTTCTAGTTTCGTATGTGGCTTAGCAAGTATGGGTTCAAACTCTAAAGAAACAAAACTTTTATCGGCTCCAGAATCAAATAGGACATATGCATAAGTTTTGTTAATAAGGAACATACCTGTTAATTTTTAAGGTATTTAACGATACAGGTAAGGTATGAAATGAATCGGATCACAAAAGCTAAAGGTGAGTTAACGTACCATTCACCACATCGTTGTTTGCTTGTGCTTGGTTAGCGTTGATGTTGAAAGCACGTCCTCGGGCTTGTGGAACATTACCCACAAGACGAGGGCATTGTGGGCGAAAATGGCCAGGTTCCCCACAGTTGTAGCAAACACGGTTCGTAACCACAGCGGCATTGTTAGGTGCACGGTGGCAAGTTGCCACCAAATGACCATATTTACCGCATAATGTGCAAATGCGGCATGGTTGATTCCCCGGATGATGATACCTACACGTGTTGCACATCGGCTGAGGACCAGCATAAGCCCTAGCCCCAGGCACTTGTGCCACAGGTGTAGCCGCAGGTACAAGTTGTCTTTGGGGTTGTTTGGGTGCAGCCACGGCATAGTTACGCGCCGGGGTGAACTTGCGCTTCTTGTTGTTGTTGTTTTTGTAAGACAGTTCAGCTTTAGTCTCCTTAACCGCCTCGGTAGCCGTCTTCTCTACCTTCTTTGCACCCTTCACAGACATGTTGCCCGCTCGTATATGGTTTCGGTGAGTTGAGCGGTGATAGTAATGGCTTCTTCCAAGGTTGTGGGTCGGCTACCCACCACAGCATCTTGAATTTGGGGTGGTACACCCTTAATGAACTTCTTGATGTTGCGGGGAACAGTGTCGACCATATGGGGCAGCAGTATACTCAACTCATGATGCCTAGTTGAGTAGGCCAAATGATCACCATCATTTTGTTTCAAATTCCAAAATTCCTCCTCCAGTTTTTGCAGTTCGCTTCTCGGGCAGAACTTCGCGATGGCGATGTTCTTGAAGTAAGTGCTAGAATAGCATCGGGTCCACGATTCCTCCTCTCGCTGTTCCACCAGGTGAGAGCCCTTTGTTGGAACATGCTAGTGGCATAACGGACTTTGAGTGCATCGGGACACTCACAATTGATAAAGGTATTCTCCATGCTTTCAAACCACTCAAGAAGACCAGTGGCTCCTTCCTTGCCACTAAAACTAGTGGGCTTGCAAGAGCTGAAGTGTTTGAAGGTGCAAGTTTGATTATTCCCATGTTGATTGTTCCCGTTTTGATTGTTGCTATTCTCTCCATGACCATTTCCATTGTTGCTAGCGTTGGTCATTAAGGTGCTATTAAGTTCAGCAACCGTCGGTCGGAATGACAGCAGCCATTTGTCGAGCAATCATGGCGGCTAACTTACGATCGGAACTCCCACGCTTTCCATGATGACGAGACATGCTGGAATATACAAATGAGTTAGATATGAGAATTGGAATAACAAGGATTAATGTTCAACAAGGATAAGGCAAAAAGTTGTAAGGCACATGGAATGGTTCCATTTGGTAACGCATTACCATTTGGAAACGTTGACACGTCAAGGTAAGTTGACCCACTCGCCTTAGAAATTTGTGTATGTTGACCATGGTTTATCACTCATCCCAGAAATCCCTAGGTAAGCATAACTAGTCCCGTAAGATTTATGCGATATGCTTGCCTTGCCCGAGGGCCTTTTGCCAGGAAATCCAGAATACAGGTGTCCATGTGTCACACAAATTTCTTAGGTTTATGAAATCAAAACCATGATGAGATTTACATAGATTAGACATAAGTCCAAAGATTCAATTCTTAAGCATAAATATACGATTCCACGTGTTGACGAGAATAAGATTAAGAAGTTTCATTTGTCGGGGAGAGTCAATGAGTCAAAGTTAAGTTTAGGGAGACAAGTAACAAAATTTAGACAATTACAAGGCAACCTATGCTAAGGCATCAATTTGCACGTAAATAAAGTATAGCATTATGTAGCATGTAACAATATATATATTTCTAAGAATATAAATATTATCCTATGAGGTTCATGCATAAGCTATAGTCTAGGTCACCATTACTAATAACCTAAATCCCTATAGTTATGGGCTCTGATACCAATCTGTCACACCCCAACCTTGACGGCGGAAACGTCGAGATGTGAGGGTTAAGATTGTTCACAGCCACATAACGTATATTAAATTGTAAATATTATTATCATAAGTCATGAAATGGAAAAAATACAATCATAAGTCTTATACAAGAAATAAGTTCAACATAACATAATATAATGTAACTTTTTATTTCATTATCTAGGTCCAAGTCCTAGATTATAGCATGCTTCAAAAGGTTCACTTTAAACTTGAGGTTGACCTGAAACATGATAAAAATAAGAGTCAACTAAAAATAGTTGGTGAGTTTCCAAGGTTTTTACATAATAAGAAAAAGGTTACGAGTAGCAATTCATGTCATAGGTTATAAGCTAGTAAGGTTATAGAACACATAACGTTACAATCAAACCTCGACTTGATTACAAGTATAAAAGATTGGCTAAGTGTATTTGGTTCCCTAGTGCACAAGCATACGGCTCCTAGGAGTCGGCAATACATCGACTTTAGCACCAAATAGGCTTGTCAGGCCCAAAGATCTAAGACGTCGCCAGGCTAGCAATAGTTAATGATTGTAAACAAAACTATGTATCTCATATAAACACTTACAATACACAAATAACCATGACATAATAATAAGATGAATTGCATGTGCTTACAAGTCTCAAACGTTAATAAGTGTACAATGTATAGATAATCATGTTTCACCCCAAAGTAGTGTGAAATAAAATAAAATGGGGCAAGGAAAACTCACTTGATCAATAAGTATATAATAAGGATCAATAAGAATAATATATGCCGTTCCAAGGTAAAACGTCACAAGACACCTAAATATATAAATATTACAATATTTAGATCAAGATTTATCAATTAAACATGAACTAGGTTCTTGGAATTTAAGTGAGTTTTGTTAGCCAATTTAGTTATTAATAATATATTATATGTATATATATATATATATATATATATATATATATATATATTATTTTGCAAAAATAAGGAAATATTCTTACAAAATTGTAAATTATTGCTTTTGGTTTGAGTATCATATAACTTTAATCGAAGAAGGTGTACGATTTATTATTAATTCAAGTAACAATTTAATTTTTACATAAACTCATTCTTATAACAATAATTAAAATTTAATAATTAAATATTAAGGTATTTTTATAAAAATAAATTTACAGAAAAATCATTTTGTTAATTTAAAGGTTAAAAGTTTATGAAAATTATTTTTTTGTAATTTATAGGAATTTTCTAGTAAAGAAATAAGGCCTAAAAAGGCTTTTAAAAAAAATAAGAGGGTGCCCGGGTTCGAACCCGGGACCTCTTGAATGCAAGGGTGTGTTGTGAACCGGTGTACCATGGCTTCCAGCCGCGGTATAACTCGGTTCCATTACCTTTTAACACCAAGTCCCCAACCTCAAGAACCCTAGTTTAGATCCGATCAAAATTGATAATCTAAACGATGTTGATAGCCAAATTAACCATGGGGCTTTTGTTTCCCATGGTTAATCGAGCATAACCATGTATGTAATTTATCCGAATAAGTTCGAATTAAAGCAATCCTAATCGAAGAACAAGTCGCGGTCGTCGAACCCAGTGGATGTGAAATCCCCAATGATAATCCAATTAAACTTGCAGATAGTCTCGAATGTTGATCCCGATGCGAAGCCCTATGCTGATTCTGGTTCAATTCGTTCGTAGATAGGATTTTGGCAAGGTTACAGGTCACGAAAGAAAACGGAAATTGGATTCGTTGTTTGTGTTGTTTCAGGTGCAATTGGAATTGATAGAAGCTTTGGACTACTTAGACGTTCGATTAAGAATCATTTAATCTAGTTATTATTGAGTTTTAATGGCCGAACGGCTATATGGTTAAAAATGCTCGATTAATCACTCGATCGGGTTCATAACCAACGTTTAAACGCAATTAAAGTCCATGATTGTGTTCGAATCGTGTTCAAGAACGCTTTGGGGACGGTTTCAGATAAAAAAACATCGTTTTTGGCGGTTTTGGTGCCTCGCCGGACTTGGCCGGAGTCCGGCCGTCGAGGCCACCGGAAAAGCGGGGATGAGAAGGGGGGGGGGGGGGGGGGTTGGATTTTGATAAATTACACCTTTGGTCCCTCAACTTGATTTTCTATTATTTTATGGATAAAGTTCTATTTCAAGTTCTAAAATGACAAATTAACCCTCAAACTTAATTTAAGTTTATAATTTAAATATGGTTAAGTTTATTAATCTTTATTAATAGTAATCTTATTATTACTAATACTATTATTCAATATTATTACTTATTATTATATTTACTTTTATTAATATTAACCTTATTATTTTATACATACTTAACAATTCATGAAAACCCAATTATAATAAATAATAAACATAAACAATCACGCAAGTTTCAAAATTGACAAAAATGACCCTTGTAAGAGTAAACGAAGTTAACTTTTAGTTAACGAAAATACGAAATGTTACACACACACACACACACACACACACACACACACATATATATATATATTATATATATATATATATATATATATATATATATGTAAAAAGGGTTACAAGTAGCAATTCATGTCAATGGTTACGAGTTAGCAAGCTTATAGAACACATACAGTTACAATCAAACCTCGACTTGATTACAAGTATATATGATTGCTAAGTGTCTTTGGTTCCCATGATGAACAAGCATACGTCATCAGGAGCCGGCAATACATCAGCTTTAGCACCAAATAGGCTTGTCAGGCCCAAAGATCTAAGACGTTGCCAGGCTAGCAATAGTTAATGATTATAAACAGAATATGTATCTCATATAAGACTTACAATAACACAAATAACCATGAAAAAAAGGTAAAGATGATTTGCATGTGCATTTACAAGTATCAAGATGTTTACAAGTGTAAGTTTATAAGGTTAACATGTTTCACCCCAAAAGGTATGAAATAAAGTAAAAATGGGGCATGAAGAACTCACATGGAAAACTCACGTGCTATAACTTGTAACATCTTGTTTTTTTTGGTTAATTAAAAGTTAGCATCGTTAAATTCTTCTAAGGACCATTGTTGCCATATGTGAAACTTATGAGCCGTTTATGCTTTTTGCCTTAGTGTTTTATTTCTTTAACTTGAAAGCTTATGGTGTTAAATATTTACTTAATAAATAAATAATGTTTCTAATAATACCAATTACAATAATTATACTAATAATAACAATATTAACAAAAATAATAATAATAACAATGTTGTTATTAGTAATAATGATTTGTAAAAGTTTATTAAACTTGGAAATGTTTAAAAAGTTGAATTTAATAAGTCAAGGGGGCCTTAATGTCATTTTATAAACTTTAATTGAAAGGTTTTGGCATAAAATAATAACATTTTGGAGTTGAGGGACCATTTGTGTAAATTACCAAAACCCAACCCCCCATCCCGATTCTTTCCCTTCCCGTATTTCCGGCCGCCGGCCGGCCAAATCCGGCGCGGCGCCGGTAACCCTCAAATCCACCCGAAACCCTTAAATTTTGGTACCAAATCATCCCAATCGGTTCGTATATACGTTTCGAACTTGTACACATCAATTAATCACCTTCAAACACCGGTTACAACCTCGAATGATTGAATAACCGAAACCCATTAAACTTCATAACCATTTGATCCCTAAATCCTAGTAATAATCTAATCAAACGAACATAAACCATCCTCTAACTAATCTTAAGCGTTCACCACTCTCAATTGCACCTGAAACAAACAAAATCATAGAATTCGAGTGTCCTCTCCCATTCGCGACCTACCACAATTCGAACACCATCTTCAACGGTTCTAAACTCGAAATTTATAGAGGGCTTTTCGTCTTGGAGTCCATTAGACACTATCTATGCAGCGAATTGAACTATAGTCGTCGTTTGAACAACAATCGAGCTTCACAGCAGTCGCGGTTTGTTCTTCGAGTCGAATCAGTGATGTTATACAACTTTCGGGTAATTAAACTTACATACATATTCGTTTTGACATGATGAATGAAAACCCTATGAATTAAGCATTAACTATAACGAATTGATATCTAGTTTGGCAATAATCAAAACTAGGGTTTATATTATTTGGGGGATTTACTTAGATTATGTTTTTAAGAATTAAAAACAAGGATATCTCGCGGCTGAGGCCATTGGTTCACTGATTAGTTATTTGCAGCCCCACCTTGAGGTCCCGGGTTCGAACCCGGGCACCCTCAAACATTTTTTAGGCTTTTTAGCCCTTAAATTAATTATAGAAAATGTCTAATAAATAAAAAAATGGTTTTGTAAACTTTAAATATTTTAAAGACACCAAATAATTTTCTGTAATTTTCTAAATTTAAATAACTAAAATTCTTTTTAATAAAACATTTTAAAGATTATTCTGGGTTATTAATATTAAAATGGATTTTAATAATTAATAAATTATTAGTGGTCCAAACATTTTCTTTAAACATTCATCATTTAAATCACGTTATTTTAAACGGAGATTATTCTAAAACATTATAAATCTATATGTTAAATGTACAATTATTCAAATAGTTATTTAAATAATTTTTAAATAATTATTTATTTATTTATTCATTTAATCATGTCATTTATAATTAGTTAATAACGTTATTTCTTAAACTTTATTTAAGTTTTTGGAACTTATAAAACAATATAATTTTCTAGTACTTCCTTATTATTGTTTAAAGTTATGATATTATAAGATTTTTTACAAAGATCATTTAAAACGTTTAAAAACCTTATAAAATGATAGTTTTAAGATCATTAATTGTTTTACCATTATCAAATTCCAAACAATTAATTATTGAATTAATTATCTCTTTTCACGTATCATTATTAATTCAATAAGTTAAATCATTGAATTCTTATTTTTAATTGATTGATTCCAACATTATGAACCCAAAACAGAAACGTTTGCTTTATTTTATTTTGCTTGATTTATTTATTAAAAACCCCCAAATTCCAATTGGAACCCTAGTCCATGTCCTATTGAAAATCTTATTATTGAACATAATCTTGAAACATATACGTTTAGGCACCTTGTAAAAGAAATCGTTGGAGCCTCGTTTACTGTCTTATCATCATTTTATTTATTTCAAGTGAGTATTTCTATACCCCTTTTTCATATTTTCATACTTTTGGGGTGAAACATGTTACATTATAAACTTTGCACTTGTAAACACGTTTGATTCTTGTAAACTTATGGCAATTTACCTGTATGTTGTGGTTAGTTGAACTTTGTGGCTACTATGTAATGTCAAATATATATACAATCATTAACTATTGCTAGCCTAGCGAAATCATAGATCTATGGGCCAGACAAGCCTGCTTGGTTGATCCAAGTACACTTAGCTAATCGTATATACTTTTAAACGTTTGAGACTTGTAAAACTTTGCCGAGGTTTGATTGTGCATTCTGTCTTACATCCCTCGTTTACTTTGTTCTCTAATTTACAACATGAATTGCCATCTTTTATATACTTATGTATTACAAACTATGGAAATCTCACCAACATTATTGTTAACCTTTATTTTTAACATGTTTCAGGAAATACTCAAGCTTGATCGCCACTTTTGAAGTTCTTCACACCTAGGAATGGACCTAGTTAAATAAATGAATAAGCTTGTTATGTTTTCTTTATTTGAGACTTATGTTTGTAATATTACCTTTGAAACTTATGAATAATATATTTGTATTTAATAATAGCGTTATGTGGCTGTGAACGATCTTAACTCTCACTCCTCGACATTTCCGTCGTCATGGTTGGGGTGTGACATAAGTTGCACTTAAGATAACAAAAAGAAGATAAGATGGTTCCAACGATTCTTCACGATTCAACCTAACTGTTGATGTCTCAGAATTATAACAAATATGAGATTTAAGAATAAATATGAATTAGGGTTTCATTTGGTATTTGAGGATTTTTAATAAATAAATCAAGTAAAATAAAATAAAGCAATCGTTTATGTTTTGGTTCATAATGCTGGAATCAATCAATTAAGTTTAAGAATTATAGTGAATGATTCAATAATTAAATTTATTAAATTAACATGATGTGTGAAAGAAGATAATTAATTTAAAAAAAAATTGATGAAGGTACTTAATTGAATATTTATTTAGATGGCTTTAAAATCATTTAAAACCGTTTTATATAGTTTTGAACTTCTAAATGATTTATTATAGAAATCTTATAATACAACTTTTAGTAATAAGTATAATATATTATTTTACAAGTTTCAAGAGTTTAAGTGATAGTTTAAGGAGTAAATCTATAAAGTAATTATGATATAATATGGTTAAAGGAATAGATAAATAACTAATTATTTAAATGATGATTTAAATAACTAATTATAATTATTTAAATACCTATTAAATAATTATTCATTTAACATATTGATTTATAAAATGTAAATAAAATCATAATTACTCTATAATTAAAGATAATGTAATGACTAGAGATAACTTAGTGATTTTAACTATTTAAAGTTTATTTTTATAAAAATAAACTTATTATAACATTTGTTATTAATATTTTATATGAAGATTGTTAAGGTGTTTAAAGAAATAATTTACAGAAATAACTAGATAACCTTTTTAATAACCAAAGTTTATAAAGCTGAATTTTTTATAATTTCTAAAAATTTTATATACCCTAAACATTTGAAAAACATTAAAGAAAAATGAGCTGAGGGTCCCCGAGTTCGAACCCGGGACCTCAAGTCCACACAGCACGCACATTACCAGTAAACCAAGGCCTCAGCTGCGTTAGGATTGTGTTTTAGTTCTTATAACCAAGGTTAATTAGGTATCACCAAATCCTTAAGAACCTAGAATGCAATTGTTCCAAATTAAACTCCAATTCATGATTGTTAAAGAAATTAAACTTGGGGCTTTGATTCACCAAGTAAAACCGGGTATAAAGATGTGTTTAATTACCTTCATTGAATCATAATTGAGGATGAACCCATGGTTAAAGAGTGACGCCTGTTGTGCGTATGATTCGAGTTGTAAAAGTTGATGATAATCTAATTAAGTTTGTGAGAAGCTTCTGCAGATGATTAAGATTCAAAGCCCTCTTTCATTTTGGGTTAAAGGCGCTTCGAACATGGATCTCCGTTAAGTTGTAGGTTGCGATGAAAGTGATGATTGAATTCAAGGTTTGTGTTTGTTTCAGGTGTAATTGGAGGTTGTAAACGTTTAAGTATAATTAGATGATTGTTTGGGTTTATTTGATTTGAGTATCATTAAGGTTTAATGGTCGAACGGTTTACGTTTGATGATCAACGGTTATTTGATGTTTGAGGTTCGTAACCAATTAAATGAAACAATCAAGTTCGAAACAGGTATACGAATGAATTTGGAACGATTTAGGATCGTTTTCGCGGTGTATCGCGGCCACCGGAGCTTGGCCGGAGAATGGCCGCTTCCGTTGTCGGAATTACGGGAGAGAGAAAGAGGTGGTTTGGGTTCTTAAGAAATTTACATGTTTAGTCCCTAAAGTTTTAATAATCTATTATTTTATGTCCAAACTTCTAAATCAAAGTTTCATGAATTACATTTTGGATCCTTAACTTGTTAAGCCTAATTAAAATGAAATTTTGTTACCCACTTGAACTTTATAAAGTTCATAATTATCATAAAATACTTTTCTTTTTAGTTATTAATTTTAATTAAATCACAAATCCCATAAATGGCAATTAACCTTATAAGTTTATAAAGATTACTTTATAAGTTATAAAATTATTATATATTGTTAAAATGGTTTAATAACTTAAATAATAATAAAAATTTATGTTGCTTATATTTATAATCCCTATAATTCTTTAGATTAAATAAGTTTAATAAAGAAATTTATATCATATGAAAATTCAAAATAAATTCGGGTTCGGATTATAATTTGAAAATTGACGAATGTTACATTGGTGAAGATCTAGATATGAATTAATTGCACAGATTCAAATGGAAAATCTTTAAGTTGTTTACGTTACTATTATTTTTAGTCTAGTTTAGTTGGATTCTTGTTTTATGACAGGTGGGTTGTTTGGTTCTCTTAGCAACATGCTTAGGATCGGAAATCACATAGCTACAGTGGATTTAAGAATTAATCTAGCTAATCTAATAAATCATAATCTCTATGTGACACATAACTATTTTCAAACATGTTTACATTATCACCACCTAGGCTTATTGTTCATGTGCGTGTGCCATCACCACAATAAACCACAATTTTCATAAAAATCTAGACTTCAAAAAATAACATAATAATTTTCAATTAATACCATATTAATCAAGATAATTTCTTTCTAAAAATAAATAACATTTATTAAAATAATTTAATGAGACTTAGTTTTATTAAAATATAGTTTAATTTGTAGCTAATCATTGTTAAAACTAAAATAATTTAAAAAGGTGTATGTATATATATGAATAATAATAACTTTTTTATAATATTGTTTATAACTTAAATATATTTGTTATATATAATAATCTCATTGATATATCTATACTACCTTATAATACAAAAATTAAGGTAAGATAGTAATTTAACATCTTTTGTAAGACTCGCTCTTTTATGTGCCTCTACTATCGTTCGAATCCTTCATCTCTTCCTCTTCAATGGCTTAACTTCGTCGGTTAGTTCCACCAGAATTGATGACCATGCCCCCATCGGTTTGCCTTGGAACATTCAATGCCCTTTGCGTTGATAACGATGATTTTCATAACCCTAATCGCCTTTCATTAAATCATATGCGAGGATTCACCTCAATTGCATCCACTCCTGTTTATAAAGAGCTATTTACTTCTTCAAATCATAATATGGTATGTGTATGATTAACTTTCCTAGAAATAATAATCTGTTTTCTTACTCAATTCGCTTATTGTTTCTATCTCCTCCATGTATGAGCAATTTGATTCGGCCGTCAGATCTCAGGTTCGACTTTGTCTCTGGCAGCGACAATGGAGGCTTCGCCAGAGCTTGAACCGGCACTCTTTCAAACGCTATTGCCAGGGTTTCATCAATTAGGTGCGGTTGCTTCCTTTTTTGTAGTGTTTGGGTTCATTTTTTAGGTCGGTTTGCTTTCAATGTTGTTAATTCGTATTATTATATTTTGTGTTCATAGATCACAATTAATATAGTATTATCCATGATTAGCAAATTTGAGCATTCTTTCATTTGTTTTTAAAAAAGCTAAGCAATTTTGTTTTCAGACTAATGTCAAAGTTGTAGTTGCTTAAGGAGATGCATCAACCGATCCTCGGGTTTATATATTGTTTTAAATTGTAAAAACCATTAACAAATTCTATTTCTTGATATGTCTAATCATGATTATGAATATTTTAATCAGATTATGACAATGTAGTTAAAGAGTGTGGACTTTTTAGTTGCTACTCTAAGGAGATTGACGTATTTGATTGTAAGATCAAAGTTTCTTAATAGGTTGCAATAATTATGACCTAAATTTGAGCTGGTCTTGGTATTTTCAAGTACTTATGTTTGTTTCATTGATTTGGTTTGTATCATTATTTAATAGTCTTGAGTCTTTAAAAGGAGCTTGCAATTTAGAATTCTAGGCATTTTGAGGCGTTTGAACCATCATATTGTAGCAGATAGAGTAATTGAAGTAGCTTGGTTAAGTATTGAGAAATGGCATTTGCAATATTGATGATTCCACTTTATATGTAAATTTCCTCTTCAAATTTATTATGCTCCCCTATTATTGTTTTTTGATGTTCATCTAAAGAACCTCCTATAATAGTTATGGTGAAATTTGGATCTATATTGAAACGAATTATTCAAACATAAATCTAAAATATCGCTTTGGTTTAATCTAAATAGTAAGCATCTTAAACTTAATTCTATTTTTTTCTATTTGAAAATTTTATTTCGTTTGTATACCATTAAATCTACCAAAAACAGCTACAGTTTGTTTCTTGCTGTAAGTTTACATTATATGCTAGAAGTCTAGAACCAGTGGTGAAATCAGGGAAATATCAAAAGAGTTCATAGACCCTTAGTTAGCTAAATGTCACGATCCGCCTAAAAATAGGTCGCATTACTTGGAATCCGGAAGTTTCTGGACACATAAAGATACACTTAGAGCTGCCCGGAAGTATCCGGAACAACCCACACGACTCCAGAACAACAAAGCTACGTTTGAGCACTTGGGAGCAGCCCTAAAATGTCCAAGAAAGTCCGGAAGTATCCAGCCTTAAAGCTGCCAAAAAGCTCTAGAAAAACCTTGAAAAGTCCATGGAAATATCATGGATATTTCCACAGAAAAATCTAGATATAACCTTGTAAAAATCTTGGATATTTAGTTGTTAGAAATCTCTAGATCATGAATGATCTAGAACCATATGAGTAGTATAAATAGGGTTGAACCCCCTCATTTGTAGGCACCCCAAAGCTTTTACAAGTCATAGTGTCAAGCACTTGTAAACAACTCTTGTAAACAACCTTGTAAGTATACAAGCTATTTGTATTACTCGTTTGCAAACGCTTCCACATTATTACTTCAATTACTACATCGTTTGGGTCACAAAGGCTGAACTTAGATCGAATCTAAGTTCCGCACGAGAGTTGAAGAAATCACTCCATGACAAGTGGTATTAGAGAAAGTTTGGTTCATTCGAGAATGACAACGAAACAAGCAAACTCGTAACAATGGAAGAGAAACGAGGACGAGATGAATCCCAAAAGGGATCAAAGAAAGATCGAGGTACTTCCAAAGATCGTACATTGAAAAAACAAGTCGGTAACATGGAAACAGGTCTTGTTGAGATATGAACTCAAGTAGACTTGTGTTTCCAACGAACATGTTAGATATCAACATTCACAATTTACCTATACATTACATCAAACATGTTAGATATCAAGTTATAATAATATATATTTTCGTAAAAACCTATAACAAATATAATAGTATATAGTTAATAGTTTTCATCCATGCATGCATGTAGAGACGAGAACACATATACAAACATAAAAGCAAATTCATGAAATGATTAATATTCTTGCGGAGATAGAATATATTTATTATATGGCACAAATGAATGGATTATAACTAGTTTTCCAATCGCCATTTATTCAACATAATAATAATAATCTCCCAACAATGGTAGAAATGTGCCTGCAAACACCCACGGTGGTGCAGTGAACTCATGCTTCACCATCCTCCGGTGGCGGTGACCGGTTAAGGTCCGGGACCTTAACCTGCTTCGCCGGATCCTGTTCCTCAACAGGGACCGTCGCAGCCTGTGGCCGCGCGGCCCCTATGCCCACAGCTTCCCTCTGTGCAACCGTGTGCCACCTAATGTGACCATTAAGCGCCTTCTCATGGTACAGGTTCCTGTTGCAAATAGGGCATATTACAGAATTTCGGCCTTGTTTTTCATGGCGTAAGTGCACGTTTTGATCCCGCGGGGCTCGGTGGGGACTTGCGGTGGTGGTGGCGGGACGGGGTTCGAACCCACCGCTGCGGTACCGCTGGCGCCATTGTTGTTCACCATCGTGGGTTAATGGATTTTTTTGATGATATTATTATTATTATTATTGGGAGTAAGAAGATGTTTGATGGAGATGATGGTGTATTTATAGGTATTGTATACCGGTGGCGGTTGACGGTTATTCCGGTGGTTATCGGAGAAGAGGTGTGACCGTTAATCAGTGATGGTTTTTAATAATGTTTAACTTTTATATGAAAAAATTAACAATTTTTTTGTTGTTTATTGTGAATAAACGATTTGGAGTGAAACTAATTAGAACTTTAATCAAAATGAATGAAAGATAAAGGTTTATTCGTATTGATGTTTAAATATATATGATATTTTTTAATTAAATGTGGGTAAGTTAAAACAAAATAGAGGTACGTTGTTAAAATTCAGTTAATTAGTTATTACCTATTATCCGTATTAAAAATAAAAGTTTAAGCAAATATATTTCTTAAAACTTTGTTATACAATAATATATAATTTTTTTAAAACTAATACAAAATTTTAATATTTTACTTTAAAGATGCAACGAAATATATTTTATTGTTTGTTGTGAATAAACGATTTGAGTCTATTTTTACACTAAAGATGAGTTAAACTAATTAGAAGTTTAATCATATCAAAATGAATAAAATATAAATTAAGCTTTGTTCTTATTGTTTAAGGTTAAGTTTATAGGTACTTTTCTAATTACATTTAGGCAAGTTAAACCAAATAGAGGTACGTAGTATAAAATTCCATTCTAGTTTTTATTTGTTGTATTAGAAGTTAAACAAATGTCTTTATTAAAAGTTTTCTTAGACGTTAAAATAAAAATATTTTTCTTAGTTTTAATAAAAATATTTTGATTGAACCAATACAAACTTTTATACATTAAATAAATAAAAGTCAGGCCAAGGGAATGTCATGGTGCAAGGGGCATGACAATCCGTAGTCGAGCCCTTGACGCGTCACACATATATAACCTTACTAGTTTTATTAAACTTATTAATTATAAAATGATATTTTAAGATATAATATAATTTAAACAATAAAACAGTGGTATCAACTTTTTAAAAAAATTATTTTTTTAAAATAAAACAAACCGTATAAAAATGTCATTTTCTGAAAAATTTCTTATTACTCCTAGATTTGATTATTTTCTTTAAAAAATTAACTTTAGAAAAATATCAATTTATTTAGAAATAACCTTAATGAATATATTTCTTTTTTAATTAAATATTAAAAAGTATTAAAATAATATTATTAGTAATTAAGATAATTATTTAATAAGAGAGATAAATAGAAAAATTTTGATGAGTATGATTGTGATGCTGACACGTGACACCGTATTGACTTTTTTGTTAGAGTAGAAATTATACGTGACAAGAATTTATTTGTATAATCATTTATTTAACTTCTAAAAGGTTTTAGGTAATCATTTTAGTTCTTACAAAATAAAACAGCTAATCTAATGCCATTCTCATATATATTTTAAGATGACCAACATATTTACAAGAAAATTGATTTATTGCGACTAGATTTTTAGAGACGAAAACAGTTACACTTATAGCGACTAAATATAGTCGCAACAAGTTTTCCATTTTTTTTTATTTTTTAGGACCTTTCCGAGACTAAGTTTACTCGCTACAAGTTTTGGTAAAGTGGAGAGAAAGGTTGGCGGTAGTGAAAAAATTATAGCGACGATGTTTAGTCTCGATAGGATAAAATTAATTTCTTTTCTCTTTTATATAACAAATGTTCATATAAATAAAAATAAAAAAAGTATAAACAATAGGTGAAAATTAATTTCTTTTCTCTTTTTATACAACATATGTTCAAATAAACAAAAAATATAAAATAACATTTTTTAATAAAACCCAATAGAGACAATTTTTAGTCTCTATAACTTAAGAATGAATTTTAATAATGTCAGTTTCTTTACCAAATTCCCCAAACCATTACCTTCAATCGACCCACAAACCACCGCTAATCCTTCAATCGACCTCCAAACCACCGCTGCATCACCGCCGGCGCGCCATCAGCGCCTGCGTCCCATCACCATCGGCCCCATCACTGTAGAACCCCATCACCATCGACCTCACCATCACTGTAGAACCCCATTACCGTCGACCTCACCATCACTGTAGAACCCCATCACCGTCAGCCCCATCACCGTCGACCTCATCGTAGTTGTCGACGGCAACTGTCTTCTTCTCTTACTATCACCGTCGGTATGTTGTCTTGAGTTTTTAGGGTTTAGGTAAACTTCTGTCTTCTTTGGAGTTGTGCAAATCAATCGAAATAATAAAATAGACTAAGGCCTTATATTTCATTATATTTTATAAAAGTAAATAACTTCTATCTTTTTGGTGTTGTTTTATTAAATTAAAAAAGTGAAGCTTATCTTCTCTAGAGTTGTGAACATCAACTGCATTATTGTTTGCAATGTTTTTTGTTCATATCTTTTGTATTGCATTATTATTTTATAAAAATAAATTAGTTTGTTTTATCTTATAATTTTAAGTGTGCTAATTTAAGTTTTATATTTAAGTTTTAAGCAATATGATTTTAAACTATTTAAACTTTAAAGTATTAGAACTACTATGTTTTGTGAGGTAAACATAACAAGGTACATTTTACTAATAAGAATCAAATTTATAGGTTTGTAATGTATGCATAACACTTTATCATCTATTAATTAATTGATGTAGTATATGAAAATTTTATCTCATATTTGATTATTATGGTGGTTAATGTATCATAGAAGCTAATGATTAATTGATGTAGTATATGAAAATTTTATCTCTTATTTGATTATTATGGTGCATAACACTTTACCATCCATTGATTAATTAGTTTGGTAGTCTAAATGTGCATGCTTGTGTATAATTTACAAATAAAAGATGTTTTAGAGCTTTCCAGATTTGATTATTAGTCTAAATCTTATTAATGCAACATTTATGACAACTGATAAAAGTTGGATTACGTTACGAAATCAAAGATGTCTAGAGTTCTTAAATGGTCTTCATAACTTTATGGAGATTGCCAAAAATCATGTGAATAGTGAAGGCAAAGCATATTGCCCGTGTAAAAGTTGTTCCAATTCGAATAGGTTGCTTCAGGAATTGCATACTATTTATGCCCACATACATGATCGTGGATTTCTACAATCATATACTGCATGGGTCTATCATGGTGAGAAATATCCTCATGCTTCTGAGATAGAAGCCCTTTGGGATCCAGAGACACGTACTCCAGCAACAAATAATGAGATGTTTGATATGCTTATGATGTTATGGCAGAACAAAATACAATTGAAGAAAATATAAACGGAGATAACTATAAACAAAACATGTTAGATTCAGAATTTGATGCTTTGTTTAAAGAGCTCAGTACGGAGTTATATCCTGGATGTACTTGGATGTCTTCTCTAAACTTCTTAGCAAAATTGATGCATATTAAAGTCATTAACAAGTGGATGGATAGTTCATTTAACCAACTTTTAGATTTTCTAAAAGTTGCATACCTAAAGAAAATCATATTCCAGCCTCGTACTATGAAGCTAAAAAGAAGTTAAGAAAGATTGGGTTAGGATATGAATCTATTCATCCTTGTATTAATGACTGTGCTTTATTTTGGAAAGAGAATGCGTTGATGCAAAACTGCCCTGTTTGTAAGGAGAGTAGATGGGTTGATAAAAACACTAAAGGAAAGAAAGTACCACAAAAAGTGTTACGTTACTTTCCTTTAAGTTCACAGCTTCGACGAAAGTATAGTTCTAGATTCACAGCAAAAGATATAATCTAGCATAATACTGGTTGCTAATGACCTGAGAATAGCATACTAAAATGTCAACACAATGGTTGGTGAGTTCACGAGATAATCAAACATAAACAGTTTAGTAACAGAGATATACAAGTAGCGCATTGTAACAGATAGCTAGTCCATTAACAATAAATATTATTTCATAGTGATTTCGCAATTGAAGCTGACTGTGTTACGTTGTTGCCTCCTGCCACGACCTAACAGGTCGTGACAATGTTCATTAGGACAACTTACACCCGGTTGACCTCGGGTCACACAGGTGGGGCTCGTCAGACCTAGTAGTACTACCCAAATTTCCCCGCTATTCAATATTAACAATTCAAAAGTGTGAGGACTTTTCCATGATATCAACACTATATAATATTGTACACAACTTGAATATATAAAGCGTTCGTGATTTACCAGTATGCTATCTCCCCCAAAAGAGATTAAATAAAAAAGTGGGGCATGAACTCACCTGATATGCGTATAGATACTTAGAGTTTGACTTGTCAAACAGAATAGACAGACAACCTTCAGAGGTTACCTAGATCATATAAGTACATGAGTACGTGTAATCAAAGAACATGTGAAATCCTAAGTACACTACAACCAAGGACTCAAGATTTCAAACAAAACAGACATGTTTGACCTAGTTGACCCGTTTGACCCATTGGTGACTTTATGTGTTGTAAACCATTCAAGTAATCATACACACATATCATACATAGTTAACATTCAAACAGATCATATGTATGCTATATCATCCAGGTGTAACACTTAGATCATCATACAACCAAGTATCATACAAGTCATGCGAATCTAGAACATTAACATAACCACTAGTTATGACACAACTAACATGACACACAAAGATCAAACCACTCACCTCATGCCATGTGAAACCACTCACGACTTCACATCCTAAACCCTGCCAATCCTACTAAGTAGGGGCCTCAGATTCGCACGCGTGTATGATGATCATAATCACATTCATTAGCCATGTACATTGCATTCAACACATCACAACAATCAATTTCCAGTCCTAAACATGATGTCCTAACTACTAATCAACATCAACATCATACATGATCATAAATGTCCAAATATCATTCATGATTACCCTGGCATCTCATACAACCAAATTACCATGTTCTACCACATTAGAATTTATCCATGATCATACTAACATGCTTCTAACATCCCAAACATGTTCAAACTACCATTTTTCAGACTTAATGCAAATAAGTTTCCCTTTTGGGAAAGTACATCCCAACATCTATCAACCACCCAATGTATTCATGAATTCATCATATTATACCATCTCAAGCTCATAACAATATCTAGACATGATCAACAATACCTAATCATCATAATCTAACAATCTTCATGAACAAAAGTTTCTACTTTTGGCAAGCTATGAACAACAACATCAAATTAAAGATTTCTAGCATTCACAACAACAATCTAGCATCTAATCATCATCATGAACACATCCATAACATCATATCATCAATAATTCAACATTACATGCAAAATAAAGTTACTATTCTTAGTAACCTATGAACAATGCATCAAAATCCCAACTTTCTTGCATAATCGACGTTAACTAACATGTATACAATCTAACTAACATGTTAACATCATCAATTGATCAAAACTCAACACCAAGAACATCAATTTCGCAACTAGGGTTTCGGCCACATCAAATTTCATGCAAACAAAACACAAATAACCTTTAATTCGTGAAAAGTAACAAAATTGAGACTTCTAATGTGTTGTATGCCTTCAAATCGACCAAAATCCAATGCATGATGCTTGTTTTAAGTTGAAATCGCAAAGGAGAGGGTGTGGGGATAGAAGTCGTGGCCGAAGGGTGGGAATTAGGGTTTGGGATTTGTTTTGTTTAATTTAATTGACACATTTACCCTTTTAACCCTTGTAATTTGTATTTTATAAAAACTAAGCTTTAAACTCTTTGTAAAGTGTTTTTAACTTAATAATATAAAGATATAAACTAATGAAAATCATTATATATCTTATCTTTATAAAAACACAAGACATACGAATAAATAGGCGTGTTTTCGCGTTACGTGATTAATTTTCTAATTAGCATTTTAAAAACATGCAAACACATAAACATAACACAATAATCGCATAATCAATTAGATCTCATTAATTTAACATTATTCATTATTATTAGGTCACCAACATTAAACGACAACTATGTGTGTTCACGACACGTGTATGCAAGACTTAACGGAACTAACGGAGTTTGGTAACGAAAATTTACCGGATGTCACATATAGTATGTGGCCAGTGGTGTTAATAACATACAATACACCACCATGGTCATGTATGAAAGAGTTGTCTTTTATGTTAACTTTGCTAATTCCTGGCCCTAAATCACCTTGAAAGGATATAGATGTTTTCTTAAGGCCAAGTGAGGGCATCCACTGAAACTGTGTTTAAAGCATGCCTTACTTGTAGAATTGAAGATGTTATGGTCTGAGGGCATCCAAGTGAGAGATGCATCAACTGAAACTGTGTTTAAGATGCGTGCGACACTTTTATAGGCTATAAATGATTATCCTGTTCGTAGCAGCTTGTCTGGATGGAGTGGCCAAGGTTATAAAGCATGCCTTACTTGTAACACAGACACACCTTCATGCCCTATAACTAATAAGATAGCTTATGTTGGTCACAGGCGATTTTTGGCTAAAAATCATAAGTGGAGGGATGATTTGTTATTTAATGGCAAAAAAGAGGCCAGAGCACCTCCTAAACCACAAATAACAAAACAACTACAAAGTCTTCCTATTCGTGTTCCAGGTAAACATCCAAGTTATGGAGGTGTGAAAAGAAAGCGTGTTGAGTCAGAGTTGAATTGGACCAAATGCAGTATCTTTTTTGAGCTAGATTATTGGTCTTCTCTTCTTTTAAAACATAATCTTGATGTTATCCATGTGAAGAAAAATGTATGTGAGAGCTTGTTAAGTACTTTGCTTATGAATAAAAATCAAAAGACACACCCAAAGCAAGACAAGACCTGGAAAAGATGGGTATTCGACAAAATTTATGGCTAACAAAGAACAACAACAAGGTCTATCAACCACACGCTCCTTACTGTTTCACACCCAGTGGTCGAGAACATTTTTGTAATTTCATTAGAGGAGTGAGACTACCTGATGGTTTTGGATCAAACTTTAAAAATAAAGTGCTTTCTAATGATGCAAATATAGTCGGACTAAAGTCTCATGATTATCACGTTCGCATGCAACGATTGCTACCGGTAAGGGTCCAAGCATGCCTTCCCGTGAATGTTTCAACATCAATCATTGATCTTTGCACACTTTTTCAAAAAATTTGTGCACGCTTTTTAGATTTGAAAGACATGGAAAAGGAAAGTAAGGAAGTGGTCAAAATATTATGCAAATTGGAATTGATATATCCTCAGACATTTTTTGACATAATGGTTCATTTAGTTGTTCATTTACCAAAAGAAGCTATTCTTGGTGGACCTGTATATATGAGATGTGTTGATACATATATGTACCTAGATCCTGATATGAGTGTAATATGTCTTACACTTATGTAACTATTGGGTACTTAATGAAATACAAAATGTTTGGTTGTGTTTATAATGTTTAATATTTTATTAATGAGTTGTTTAATGCATATTGACTTAATTATATAGGTTTGTGATTGTTTGAAGTGTTATGCATAATGTTAGAATATTGAATACACTCAAACTTGGTGAAGTGAAGTTCTCATGCGTCCGACTGGACCATGCATCCCAATAGTGGTCATGCGTCCGAATGGCCATGCGACTGAGTGTCCATGCACCTAAATAGTTCATACGCCTGAACAACTTCATGCGTCTGACTCAGTCACACGACTGAAATTGTGAAGTCGGTTTTCGGATCGATAAACATCCGAGCATGTTCTTGACGGAAGGATAAACAAACAGCACAAACCAAAAAGTCAAATAATAATACGAACTATAATCGAATGGTTTCATTGATAAAACCTAACGATTACAAGCTCGTTACAACATAAGAATCAGGACTCTTGGCAAGGAGAAGATCAAGCATGATCTCCCCTCTCATCCGGCAGCCCTAGGCTTCCGGGCACACTCTCTCTAAAAACCCTTTAGAGAATCCTTTTTCTCTCTACACATTGAAACTGCTATATATAGGCCTTGGCCCATATTAGATGCGACTAGGCCCATTCGTGCGATTGGACCATGCGAATGGTTCAATCGTATGACTGGACCATGCGTATGGTTCAATCGTACGACTGGACCATTCTTATGGTTCAGTCTTACGAATCCCCCAATCGCATCTCTCAGTCGCACGACTGGTCCATTAGCATGGCTCAGTCGTATGACTGAGTCTCATTCGTATATGCTCCTACGAATGAACCAGTTTCATGTGTTTACAACATATCAGGTGTATAACATTAAGCCTAGACTATTCGACACGCGACGGACACACTATATATGACTATATATGCTCCAATAAGATGGATGTATCCTTTTGAAAGATACATGAAAAAGCTAAAAACGTATGTCAGAAATAAAGCTAGACCTGAAGGATCGATAGCAGAAGCCTATATTGCAGATGAGGCATTAACATTTTGCTCAATGTATCTTGAGGATATACAAACAAAATTCAACCGTCCAGATAGAAATGCAGATGATGATATTCCTCAAAGGCAGTTGAACATATTTTCATCACAATGTCGACCAATTTCAAAGAACAGAATTATATCACTTTCTGAATAGGCTAGAAAATCATTGGAATGGTTTGTACTTAACAATTGCGATGAAATTATAGATTACAATCGTAAGTTTTAGAAAGTTTTATTTTTATTTTAGCTATTATGATAAACTAATTTAAACGTTTATACTTTTATATAGTGAATTTGAATATGAATTTCCTGGACGTGATATGAAAACCGAATTTTCGTCATGGTTTAGATATAAAGCAAATACGTCATCGTCATGATCATATTTGTCTTCAGAATGCAATACTGAATTAAAGGCATTGGCACATGGGCCTTTGAATGTATCTTCTTACACTGCGTGCATAGTCAACGGTGTTAGATTTGTGGTACATAGTCATGATGTCCAACGCACCACTCAAAACATGGTGTTGTTTTAATTGGAGAAGATGGTACTCCATATTATGGTCGATTAGAGGAGATTATAGAGTTAAACTATATAGATGGTTACTCGGTTGTACTATTTCGCTGTAAATGGTTCAAAACATCTGGCAAAGGACGATTAATTAAGAAAAGCAATATCCTTTTTATCGACACCAGCCGGGAAATGTATCCCGCAAGTGAGTGGTATGACAGTCAACACTACATTTTAGCCACACAAGCTAAACAAATTTTCTATCTTTAAGAACCTTCTCGAACCACCAGCTATTGGAGGGTTGTGCAATATTTTACCATCGGAAACTTTGGGATCATCCGAGTATGGGTGTTGTTAATGAGATAGATGTATTACACGACACTCAATCATCCAATTATAACCTTCTTGTTGAATCACGTCATGATGTTGGTGAATCAAGTGCACAATTTATTGATGATGAGACCAACGACTTACGAGATCCTCAATCATATCTATGTAACCTGGTTGTTGACTTAGGCTTCTTGCTTATGAGAACAAATTTAGGTGATGGTGGTGTCCTTGTTGCCTCGGTTATTGATGATGAAACTTTCATTAATGATGATGAAGATGATGTGAAGATATATATATTTCAGATGAGGGAGAAACAATAAATGATGATTCCAATGATCTTTTAGACACAAGTTATTGTAGTGATGATTCTGATTAATTGTATGTTTATTTATGCTTATTATATCTTTATAAGATATCATTCTTTGACTTAGTAATTGTTAAGATTATGTTTGCTATTTGTTTTGTTTGTAGACATGACAGATGTTACTAGTTCACATGGTGGAGATGAAGGGAATGACCCACCTCATGCTTCTCATAGGATCCCTACACATTGCTAGTTGTGTAAGTTAATTACTTGTTCTAGTTAATATATGTCTTAACCTTAAACACCTTTTAAAGTTTCTAACTCTTTTGTTTCATGTGTTAATATAGCTAAACCCAAGAAAACCTGCTCATATGGAAGAAATCTTAATTTATTTGAAGAATTCTAAAAAATGGTAATAAACCAATTAGCCTAGAATATGATACAACAAAGGGGCAGTTTAGGGCCGTGTGAGAAAATTATGAGATGTATGTGAGGCTCATATCCAATGAGGTTGATAGGCATGTTCCTTTCTATTATATTAGTTAGAAGAATGTTCCTATGGAGTACAAAAGATCCATACTTACCACAGTTTTTGTAAGTATACGATTCAGTGTTATCTTTTAATATCATAACTTGTAATTATTTTATAACTTATTTTTTTGTAGCACTATTTTCATTTTAAAAGTTTCCAAAACTCCGATCAGTGGAAAGGAATCAAGATAGGGATCCAAACACACTGTGCAAACCGTTATAAAGACAGAAAGTCAAAATTAAAAAATCATTTTGATAAACATGGAGGTTTGAAAGATGTTGAAGAGGCAAAGAGAAACCCACCAAGATCGATGCATCCGGATGCATGGGTTCGGCTCATTGAGGAGTTATCATGGGAGTCAATCTCTTGCCAATAGACGATACAAGGAGGTCAAAGCCTAGTTTTGTTTAATGATTTATTAATAGATATTTGAAATCTAAATGTTTTCTAGTTTATAGATTAAAGAAACCGGAATGACACACCCTGTTAAAGTTTGGAGAAAAATGCATTGCAAGGAAGGCAAGTGGTATAACAACAATGCAGCTAAAGATTGGGTATATATATAAACTTTTAGTAGGATGTTTTGATCCGTTTAAACTTTTAGTTGTGTCGTTTAAGTATATTAAAATAGGTTTGGATCGTATTGACCCGTTTAAACTTTTAGTTAGATGTTTTAAGTATATTATAGAGGGTTTGGGTCGTTTTGTCCCGTTCAAACTAAAAGTTTAACTTATAGTTGGATGGTTTGAATATATTAAAATGGGTTTGGGTCATTTTGACCCGTTTATGCTACAAGTTTGATGTATTAAGTTTATTAAAGTAGGTTTCGATCGTATTGACCCGTTTAAACTTCTAGTTAGATGTTTTAAGTATATTATAGAGGGTTTGGGTCGTTTTGACCCATTCAAACTAAAAGTTTAACTTATTAAGTTTATTAAAGTGGATTTGGATCGTTTTGACTCGTTTATACTACAAGTTTGATGGATTAACTTTAAAGTGGGTTTCGATCATTTTGACTCGCGTAAACTAAAAATTGATGTATTAAGTTTATTAAGTGGGTTTAGGTTGTTTTGATCCATTTAAACTTTTAGTTGGATGGTTTGAATATATTAAAATAGGTTGGGTCATTTTGACCGTTTATGCTACAAGTTTGATGTGTTAAGTTTATTAAAGTAGGTTTCGATCGTATTAACCCGTTTAAAATTCTAGTTAGATGTTTTAAGTATATTATAGAGGGTTTGGGTCGTTTTGACCTGTTCAAACTAAAAGTTTAACTTATTAAGTTTATTAAAGTGGATTTGGATCGTTTTGACCCGTTTATACTATAAGTTTGATGTATTAACTTTAGTAAAGTGGGTTTTGATCATTTTGACTCGCGTAAACTAAAAAAATTGATGTATTAAATTTATTAAGTGGGTTTGGGTTGTTTTGATCCATTTAAACTTTAGTTGGATGGTTTGAATATATTAAAATGGGTTTGGGTCATTTTGACCCATTTATGCTACAAGTTTTGATCCATTTAAACATTTAATATGTGTATATTTTATTGCTTAATGCAGGAAAAAATTAGTGAGCAATATAAGAAATCAGTGTCAAGCTCGGGTGGAGATGAGACATCGGTGGATGAGTTCTTATGCCTTACAGAAGCTTTAGGTTCTCGACGTTCACATATACGAGGCATTGGTCGAATAGTGAGAAGTGTAACTCTGGATATGTTCCCTAATGTAAATAGGGATGAAGAGAATCAACAAGCGAGACACCGTTTTGAGAGACAAGATCAGGCTATAGCGGGATTGCGACAACAAAATGCGCTTTTACAAGAACAAATAAATCAAATACTACTATTAACCAAAACGCAACTTTCAGACTCGTCCTCTCAACCTAATGAAGATGATGATGAAGATGATGATAAAGATGTTTGACAATTTATGGAATTTTGTATTTAGTCAGTTTCGAATGCAGTTTGTTTGACAATTTATGGAATTTTTATATTTAATTATATTAGTTTTGAATGTAGTTTGTTTGACAATTTATGGAATTTTGTATTTCTGAATTTTGTATATTTATTTATTTTTATAATCTGGAAAAAAATTAAAAAATTAAAAAAGCTATTAAGACGAAATTCCGTCGCCATAGGTCTCCCTTATAGACACTATATTTAGTCGCAACAGTAAATTTCTCATAATTAAATTTTATTTTTATTTTACGAAATATATTTAACGACAACACTGTTGTGACTAAAATTCGTCGTTAAAAGTTCATTTTGTGACATCCGGTAATTTTCCGTTACCAAACTCCGTTAGTTCCGTTAAGTCTTGCATACACGTGTCGTGAGCACACAGCAGTTGTCGTTGAATGTTGGTGACTTAATAATAATAATCTATGATAAACAATGATAATCAAATTAATAAGGTTGATTATTAGTTGTGATTATGTGGTTCATGATTTTATAGAATTTTAATGTTTGTTTTATAAATTTTACGTGATAACGTGACAACGTGTAATATATATTTTGTGTGTTGTGTGACTTGTTCTAAATGTTTAGGATTATTACTATTGGTTAATAATACTTGTGTTTATGGTTAAAAACTATTTAAAAAGTATTAGAAAAATTAGTTTTTATAAAATATAATTAAAGGGGTTATTTTGTAAATAACTTTTTAATCAAATATTACCATAATTAACCCAACCCTAGCCTCCCAAACCCCATTTGCGGCCGAAACCCCCACCCACCCTCATTCTTGCGAAATTGATCCATAACACACATAAACAAGTTGATTTTGGTCGTTTCAAGTGTTACAAGTTGTTTTACAAGTCCAATTTGATTCTACACGTTTAAAGGTATGTCTTGTCATGTTGTTCATAGATTTTGATTCAAAATGAACCCTAATCCAAAATTGATGATGATTATATGAAATTGATGATTGTTAGATGTTAATATGATGTTAGTTAGGTTGTATGAATGTTGAATGATGTTGATTATGCAAGAAATCTAGGGTTTGATCATCTAGTTCATACATTGATATAAGAGGAAAGTTTTTGTTCTTGGAATTCATGATTTGATGATGCTAAGATGTTAGATGTAATGCTTAGATGTTAGTTTAATTGGATTGTACAAGAAAATCCATGAAATTGAGATGTTGATCATGACTTACTAAAAGTAGAAACTTTTGTGTATGACGTTTGGGAATTTGGATGTTTTGAAGATGATTAACATGTTAGAATGAATGTTATAAACTTGATTAGGTATAATATTGATGAAATTATCATTGGATTGGATGCTAGAACACTTTTGGGTGTTACTTTCCCAAAAGAAAAACTTTATTTTTGTAGAACTTTGGATGTGATAAATTGGGCATGCTTGTGATGTTAAGATAATGTTAGAATAATTGTGGATGATGTTTGTTGAGATAGAATGTGTAATTGAGTGTTATGGTGTTGGTTGATCATGTAGGAAGTAATGTTTTGTTGATCATACATGAGAATGAATTATGGTTAGTGATTAGGAGAGAATTTTTAGGATTGAAACTGATGGTAAATGTGTATGTTGGTTGGAATGAACTAAATGAATGAATGTGATTATGATTTTCATACACGCGTACGAATCTAAAGCCCCTACTTAGTAGGATGGGCAGGGTTTAGGATGTGAAGTCGTGAGTGGCTGCACATGGGATGTGGTGCATGATTAGTCTTCGCGTATGAATTATTGTTGTGATGTGTTTATATATATATATTAAGCATAATAATTGTTGAGATTTGCATAAGTGTATGATGATCTAATGTGGCATGATGACTTAGGTAGAACCTAGGTTGATAATGTGATATACATGGATAAATTGCATGATACTCTTGTATGTTAAGTTATCATATATGATTAAACTATATTTCAACTAATATGTCATCAACGGGTCAAACGGGTCAACTAGGTTAACCTAGGATTATTGGGTTCTATGTGTACACGTACTTATGTACTTGTGTGTTCTAGGTAACATTTGAAGGGATTGTCTTTGCATCTATCACGAGTCTCTTTATTCACTATCATTACACACCAGGTGAGTTCATGCCCCTTTTTTATAAAAACTCTTCTGGAGGAGGTAGCATACTTGTACTCAAACGCTATTTTATTATTATAAGTTGTGTATGTATTAACATAGTGCTTAATACCTTGAAAAGTCCTCACACTTTCGGATTATTAATAATGGTAACTAGCGGAAAATCTTGGGTAGTACTACTGGGTGTGATGAGCCCCACCAATGCGACTCGAGGTCAAACTGATGCAATATTATCCTAAACACAAACATCGTCACGACCTGGTAAGTCATGACGTGAGGCAACAACGCAACACAGTCAACTTCGATCGCGAAACCACTATGGTTATTACTTGTGAATATAGACTAGCTATCTTATTCAATACACTTCTTATGTTATACAACTGTTAATATTTATGTTAAACGCAAACTCTTGAACTCACCAACCATTGCGTTGACACTTTTAGTATGCTATTCTCAGGTCGTTAACTTAGCTTGCCATTAGTAGCACAACACGGGTCCAGCATGCATCCTAAGGCTTTATTTCATAGACAAGTGTTTGTCTTTTATATATGGGTTTTAAACATTGGGATGACACGTTTTGCCATATTATATTCATTTACTTTGGTTTGTCTTATTTTGTAAAACGCTTTCGCATTGTTTTAAACTTTTGAATTTTGGTTGATTTTGTTTTGAATGTGGCATATAGTGTCATTTTGAGTAACTAGTGACTGTGATCCTGGTTTGTTCACACGCCTTGCGGTAAAACTCCGCACGTGGATTTTGAGGGTGTGACACCTTTATCGCGACGAAAATATTGACCTGATACGACGGAGAAATGGCGACGAAAGTGTGGAGACTACTTTCGTCGCAATAGGTTATTGAGACGACATTTAATCGCTAAAAGTGAAAATCAGTTAGTCGCAAAAAGTCATATTTCTTGTAGTTTCTTGTAGTGTCTATATTAAGAGGAATCAGAAAATTTAAAGTGTGTGACATATCGGTTAATTCACCTCTTGATAGTGGATATTAATGATTAAAACATGATGCGTCCTAATTCGTAATGATCAGAAAATTTATGAGTACGTATCATTCCTTTAAATTAACCTAATATAAACTAATTTAAGGGAAAAAGTAAAATACATCAATTGATTTTAAGTAATATATATTTGGCGCATTTTCATGATACCGTTTAACGGTCACGTCGTTTCTCTCAAATAACCACCATATAATAACCGTTAACAACCGTCACCAATACAAACCTATAAATACATCTTTACACACACAAACTTCTTCTTCCTCCCAATATCAATATTCCATATATAATCCTACGCTCTCCGACGATGGTCAACAACAGCACCGGCGGCACCGCAGGCGGGTCAGCCCCGACTCCGCCGCCACCGCCACCGCCGCCATCGAGTTCCGCAGGCACCAAAAGACCCATTACACCAGTGAAGCCTAAGGAGAAAAAAACTGTATGCCCTGTATGCAAGAGGAATTTGTATCATGAAAAGGCTCTTAATGGTCATATTCGTTGGCATACTGCCGAAGAACGGGAAGCGATCGCGCGCGCTCTCGCTTCCACCGTTGTTGTGGAGGAACAAGAAGCGGCGAAGCGCGCTAAGATCCCGGATCTTAACCTTTCGCCGCCACCGGAGGGCGGAGAAGCTTGATGGTGTTTGAAGACAAATTCTACCATTGCTGTGAGATGATTATTATTATCTTGAATAAATGGCGATTGAAAAACTACATATAAACAATTCATTTGTGCATGTAATAAGTATATTCTATCTCAGCAATGATGATTATTGTTGCTTGAATTTGCTTTCGTTGTTTTGTCTATCATCGTCTCTGCATGCATGGATGAAATTAGAACACAGATATGTTTATTGTGTAATATTTTAATTATATGAAGTTTTAAAATACTTGTTATTTGTGTACATAGTTGCAATCAGAAATTAGAAGCATTGTTTTAACATATTTGACATATGTAAATTGTGAGTTCAATTCGTATTTGTATACCCGTTCAGTTATTTTAAATGATTTGCAGGATGTGCTATTCTTAAAAATAAATATGAAGTTCTGATTAAGAAGCGTATATATATCTTTTGCTGTGTATCACTAGTATAAATGGTTTAATTTACATAAGTGGAGAAAATCTGACACATCTAAATTAATTTTGAATTAAGTGAGTAAGTGATGATATTGTACGTAAGTAGCAAACTACATCATGATTCCAAATAATCTATTTGTAATTCTGGGTAGGAAAATAAGAATTATGTTAACAACGTTCACTTTATTTTTTCTGACTAGTCATTCTACAAAAAATTAAAATTTTAAACTTTAATATTTACGGGTTTACCAATTGATTAGGAATAATAACCTGATGAATTAAATGGGCGTTAAAAAATTAAAATTTATTTAACACATTAAATAATAATATCTCATAAAAATTAGATAAAAGTCTCGGGTTCAAGTTCCACATGTGATAAAAATAAAGATGTGTCTAGTTGGGACAGAGTGTTTTTTCATTTAATGTGAGTTTTATTTTGAGCAGTGGCGGAGCTTGAACTATCTCGTAAGGGGGTGGGGGCGAAATTAATTTTTTAGGGGGGCGAACTTTATATTATATAAAAAATTTTACACTACGGGCAAAAAATTTATACTTTCAAGCTAAAATTTAACAAAAATTTAACCTATTGATGCTCCGCCCCTGATTTTAAGAATGATCTGAAATTTCATACTTGAATAATGGAGATGATAGGATGGCTCATTGTGATCCGTGAAAAAAAAAAAATTCTTTACTTATATTAATCCACACTAGTAATATAGTTTCAACATTATAAATATAAATAATATAATTATATTCAAGAATATTAATTCTAATTACCAAACCACCACAATAATTTAAAAAAGTTCAAAATGAACTTTTTTAAAATATTTTATAATTTAAAAAAGTTATGCTGTCTTAGAATAAAATCATAGTTTTAAAAAGATTTTGTTTTAACAATTTGCAGTATTTAATCGAAACAAGGTTTCTTTTGATGAAAAGATGTCAGAGAGATTATTTTAAAAAAATAGTTATTATTTGACTAATCTAAAAAGAAACAAATAGTTTTGGTGGAAAAGTATATGTGAGAAATAATATAGTGATAACATGTGTACTCACATGTAATTTGTATTATATTATATTTACATTATAAGAGGAAGGAGAAAATTTTGAAAATTAATTATTTGAGTTTAAAGAAATTATAGTTTAACCGGGAAAGTAAATGTGAGAGAATATATTAATGAAGGAATGAGTGACAAAATGGAATGAACCATTAAAAATGAATGAACAAAGACATGTTTGTTTGCTGAAGGTAATAATAAACCATTAAGAGTAAATGAACAAAGACATGTTGTTTGCTGAAGGTAATGAAATGAACCATCAGATAGTTGATTCCATTCCTTTAAATTCATTTTATCCACTTTTTTTTTCATTTCATCTCTTCTTTCATCATTAATCACTACACCACTCACTCACCAACCACAACAACCACTATCGCCCCAGGGACACCACCGCTGAAGCCCGTTGAAGCTTGCCACGCCACCGCCGGAAACCACTGAAGGCCACCACCGCCACCGTGAACCACCGCCGGCCACTTTCGTCGTCAGAAACCACGACCATCAGAAACTACCGCTAGCCACCGCCGTCGCCGGAAACCATCCTTAGGCCGCCGCCAGAAACGACCTTAGGTCGCCGCTACCACCGCTGTCAGAAACCACCCTTAGGCCGTTCTCGTCGCCGCCAAAAACCACCCTTGGGCCATCGTCGCCACCGATGGAAACCATCGCCGGGTGCCGCCACCGGAAACCACCGCCGGCTGCTGCCGCCTCTGGAAACCACCGTTGTCTCCATCAAACCACCACCGGTCGTCGCTGTCGCCGGAAACCACCAACGGCCACCACCACTACTCACCATCACCATCATAATCAATTTTACATTTCATTGATTCGTTTTTTATACGTAACAAACAACACAAAGTAATGATTAATTTATTCATAAATGGTAACCAAACAGGACATTCAAATGTAATAATTCATTTTATTCTCTCCTCCATTTCATTTTATAAAACTAGAAGGGTGCCCGCGCAATGCTGCGGGACGACGTTCATATCTGCGCATATTTTTATTATTTATTTATTCTTGTAGTATTTTTACAAAGTTTATTGTATTTTTTCTAACCTAAAATTTAAAACACGAAATAAATGGGTTCTATATAACTACTTGGACATTTACACATTAACTTAATGTAACTCGCAAAATACAAATCGGTTTAACAAAAAGTTTATACTAAAACAATCAAACACACACAAGGTACAACTGTAGTATTAAATTTTTTTTAAACGTGATAGATTAAAAGACATATTTAAAATCTTAAACAACTTAAGTTTTTTTATTTATATTTAGATAATATAAACTTTATATAACTATTAGTAAATGTAAGCTTATTACATAACTAATAGTAAGGAGAATATATAAATAATGTTATAAAAACTATTTTTCCCTCAAAATTGGTTGCGTATTATGCATTAAATAAAATAATGTTCTTAGTTTTATGATATTTTATGATATTTTAAAATATCACTTTCATATGTTTTATATATAATATAAATTATTCAATGGTAGTATCTTTCACTTTTAAAGTTAGTATATATGTACGGTTAGTATAAATATATAAAGTTGTTTATTACTCAATGCTATATATGTGTGTAGTTAGTATAAATACTACTTTATTTAATAGAAAGAAAATAACTTCACTTGTTAGTAATTTAAATTTGTTAAAATTTTACAACAGTAGTTAGTATAAAGGTTTAGATGTTTCTTTTTTAATTCACTATTACGTTATAATTTAAAGTTCACTTAACAAAAAGAAAATAACTTCACCTATTAGTAATTTAAATTTGTTAAAATTTTATGTAAGTGTTAATATAAATGTTTAAAGTTTGTTTTTATTCACTATACCTCAAATTAAACATCATTTAATAATTGGTTACTAAATTCCTTGAATAATGGATAGGGTTGAATAATTAGTTTTTAAATTTCTAAACTAATGCAAATTTAAAATATCAAATAGTTTAAATTTGTTAAACTTCTATGTAGGTGTTAGTTAGTGTAGGGTTATTATGTAGTTAAATTTGTTAATTCTATGTAGATATAATTACTATTCATTATTAAAATAGTTGTATATTATGCGTTATGTAAATTATATGTTTTAATTTTAAGATATTTTAAAATACTCATCCTCAATTTATATATATATAGATAAAATATTAATCTATATCTATTAGTTATAAAAAAAACTTAAAATCACGTTTCAACAATTTAGGGCTTTCTATTTTCATTTTCATTTTTCCGCGTCTCTTAATAAATATCTAGTCCATAATGATATCATAAATCGGTTTTTTTATGTCTCATTAAACTTTTCTATAATCTTGATAAGTTTCATTCTCAAAAGTCTATTTTTCTCCAACTTGCCACTTCTCAGACTTTCACTTTATTTTTTGCCACGTGGAAACTTTTTAGAAAACCTCAAAACAAAACATAGCTTTAATTCCTTGGTAAAAAAATTTTCATGTCAGCATTTTTAGACGATTAACTTAGAATGTTTTGATTTCAATTCAAATTTTGAATTTTGAATTACAACATTTGTTTCATATTTGTGGTGGATTAAATTAGAATGTGATGACTTCAATTCTCCTGGTCCTATTCGTTGATCGCAAGGTTTTTCTAACGTTAAAATTGAGCTATTTTTGTGTGAGCCCAAAAAGGCAAAAACCATCTATCGGTAAGTTTATTTTGCCTCTTCCGTTGAAAGTTTTCAGAATCAAATTTATGTTACTTTTTTCGAATGTGGTCAAGTGCGGCGATGTGTTTGAGCGGCGGAAGAAGTAGCTCAACATTTTGATAGTTTTTCTGATTATCATTTAGGTGCGATGTTGCCATTGATGAGTTGCAATTTTCGGCCAATCAGATCGATATATTGAGTGTTCAAAGGTAACATCAAGACTGAATTGAAAGACAATTTACATAAACGTATTTAGTAAAATCTTGATTGATTCAACAGGTTTGTTTTCTTTGACGAAAATGTTCTTCGAGTAATTATTTGTTATTGTGAAACAAGCCTATAGCACAACATTATGACAAATAAATAGAGCGAGAGAGTTATTTATATAATTGATTTGAGTGTTTTATGAGATATATGGGTTATATTAGGAGTAGAAAACTCATTAATTATTTCATAACTCCAACAAACCATAGAATAATATGATAATATATCATTCAAATAATATGATAAATATGTGTTGTTGGATCAAGAATAATGCTAATGCAACCAAAACTATGTCACCTAAGTTATTTTGGTGCTGCATGCAAAAGGCTTCCGAAGCTTAACATGGAACTACGAATGTTGTAGAGTTCTTCCGAAGATAAAGAAAAAGACCAACTTCCGAAGACAGAAATCTACTTCCGAAGACAGAAATCTACTTCCAAAGACAAGTGCATACTTCCGAAGTTCAAGACTTAGAAGAATAAAGTAAAGACCAGTTCTGAAGTATGATGATAAGAAGAAGTCTCCAAGCCTTGAAAGAAGCAGCCTCTTCCGAAGTATAAGTGGCTTCGGAAGTACTTACTCTTCCGAAGCCATTTAACCTTCGGAAGACACTGCTATGAACCAGTGGACACAAGTATGGTCTCTGACACTCAGCTGCAGATTTCTGATACAGCATGGCTTCTTCCTAAAGAGCCATGTTGTTGACCATACTTTATTCCATTATCACCTTTTCATGATAGTATATGTTACCAACTTTAGTTGGTGACAAAAGGTAAGTCAGGGACATGTCCTGACTACCAAATCTCAGATAAGACTTTATCCAAGATACCTTAATCTTTAGTCTTGTAGTATAGACTTTAGCTATAGGATCCCAGCTGATATCAAAATATATCCTGCTGTAGATAGTATTATATATAGGTTCTCCTTGTAACTCATAGGAACACATCATCTGCTTGAAAGAGTTTTGTATTTTGAGTTGAGAATCAATATATAAAAGTATCTTGAAAACTATCTTACTGTGTTCTTTATTATTTTCTATATTGTGATCAACTCTTATTGATTCTTCATATACCCGAGTGTTGTTCTAGGTGAGTTTGAGAGAAAAACATTGTGTTTAAGTGACAAACACCGATCCTACATTTGGTATCAGAGCTCCGCAGGCTCTTGATTGCGTGATCTCACCATCCAAATCAACCTGTTTTTACTCCTCCCTACCACTCACTCACTCAATGGCCCTTAATAAATTCGAGGTAGAGATGGGAACAATGACAAAAGCTCCCATCATTACCCTGAAAACTTCAGGTCTTAGAGTAGAAGAATAGAAGGCTTCATTAGATACCAAGACAGAAAACTATGGAACTCCATTGTCAATGGACCGTATAAGCCAAAGGTGGCATCACCTGGTGGAAACGGTGCCATGATAGAGAAGGCTGTCGAGGACTATTCTGATGAAGACAGAAAGAAGATGGACATTGATAGCAATGCTATGACTATTCTCATGACTGCAATACCGAACTCTATTATGGCGGGGTTCGAGCATTGCAAAACTGCCAAAGAACTGTTTGATGCACTTGCTCAGATGTACTCAAGCTCCAACGACTCAAAGAAGGACTCACTGGAGCAGCAGTTCGAGAACTTCACTCATATTACTGGAGAGACCCTCAGCCAGCAGTACTTCAGATACATGGATCTATCTCTTCCCTTCAGTCTGTGAAGATCACTCCTGAACTCAGAGATCTTACCACAAAGTTCATGAGTGCTCTTCCCAATGAGTGAACATTCTACTGTGTCTCTATCGAGAGAACAGAAAACTTGAACACTCTTTCCATGACTGAACTCTACGACATCCTTGTGGATATCGCCTAGAGATGGAGAGTAAGAAGGGCCACCAAACAAGAAGACCCATGAGTCTTCCTACTAGCAACGCTTTAATGGTTGTTGAAGGCTCATTATGACTTATCAGCAGTCATCCTGCTCTTCTGGACCTTACATCACTTTCCTGAGACTTCAAGGTCTCAACAGGCTCAACACAACTCCTTCCAAGAAAGTTGTGCATTTGTTTCAAGAAGTGTACACTCAGGAGATTTTCAATACTGTTTTGATGATCTTGAGTGTTTTAGTCCAGATGATGTGGAGTACGTGGACATTGTCCAACATATGGCTCTCTTAACTTACAGAGCGAAGAAGTTCTTTAAGAGAACTGGAAGGCATTTCCCTCAAAACCCAACTACCAGTAAGTTCGGTTTGACAAGACCAAGGAAAAGTGTTACAACTGTAACCAACTGGGTCATTTTGCAAGGTAATGCAAAGCTCCCAAGACCAATCCGGGAATCCCATAGGCATCCACACATCCCTCAACCTTAAAGCCCACTGAGAGGTCAACTGAAACAGCTGCAATGGCTCAAGAAGTTGACTGGAGCTTCATGGTACAGGATGTGACTCCTGCTCAAGCTCTCATGGCCGGAACAGATGATGCCCATGTATATGAACATCTCTACACTCCAGCCTGTATAGCTAAAGTTAAACTTTATCAGGATTACAATATGGAAAAGATCTGAATTAAGTCTTTAAATATTCTAAATCTGATTTTAAAAGAGCTGAATCTGACTATCAAAAGAAAATTGATGAGTTAGAGAAAACTGTATCTCTTTTAAAACATGAACACCAACTACAAGACTCAAATCAAGGATCTGATATCCAAATTGTCTGAGGCTCAAGCCCAGCTTGTCACTACTGAGGCTCAGGCCAGGAAGTATGCTATTTCTGAGCAGAACTTCCAAGCTATTCTTGCATCATCCTCCCATTCCAAACTCTGTTATCATAACAAAGTAGGGTGGGAACCAATGAAATCGCTCCACCACATTCCTATGAGTCTATTAAAAGCCTAGATGTGGTACTGAGGAGCAAGAGGTTCCAAATGCGACCTTCCCTTCCAGAGTCGAAGGACGAGGCATTAATAGAGGCCACCACAGGGAAGGAACAGGTAGATGTACCCATCTCCTCTGTGAAGATCAAATCCTAACCACTAAAGCCAGAAGAAGCAGAGCTAAAGCTGCTAGAAGAACTGCTAAGAAGGTGGCTGAGTCCAAACTGAAAAATGACCCCAAGCAGAAGGGTGTCTTTATCTCAGCTAGATTCCAAGTGTTAGGTACTTCTGATTAGGAAAGAAATGTAATACCAGCATTCCTGTCCCCCAAAGGATCAGAAGTTGAAGGGAAAAGTTGCTGATAAAGAAAAGAAGCCTAAGAAACAGCAACCCTCATTTCCCAAAAGACTAACATTGCATGCATCATGTGTGGCTGCAAAATCACATGGCAAAAGATTGTTACTACAATCCTGCAAGCACACATTATGGAAATAATGTTAGGAAAGAAGGAGTCAAGGAAGGTTTCACATTGGACCTTTTCAACGGTTCAAGTGATGAAAAAGGGAAGGCTAGTCCGGAAGCCAGGTTGCTTTCGGAAGAAACTCCTTCTTCCGAAGGGAAAATGGCTTCAGAAGAAAAAGCTACTAAGGTTCGAAAGAACAAGAAAGCTCCCTTGAAACATCCAAGAAGAAGACTGCTTCGGAAGAAAAGGTGGTGAAGGCTTCTTCCAAAAAGAAAGAAGCTTCGGAAGAAGGCAATGCTGCAAAAGCTTCAACAAGCTCATCCTCCAAGGTCAGCCAAAGGGTGGACTGGAAGATCAAGGAAGATGCTATAGCCAAACCTCTTCTTCAAAGATCTCTATTGAACCCCCATGCATAACATTGGTTCAATCATGTCATTATCTTTGGAAGAACCCAAGACCAGCAAGGCTTGGGCTTCCAAACAAAACTAACAATCTCATCTTATGTGCAGGGACATCCATTTGACAAGAACAACAATGTCTAGATTGTAGATAGTGGATGCTCCAGGCACATGACAAGAAACAGATCTCTACTTCAACAGTTTCAGAACTATGATGGAGGTCCTGTCCAATTTGGAGGTGAGGCCGGAGGATATATTTCTGGCAGAGGGGAGTATCCAACGGTAAATTAAAAGTGACAAAGTTCACTTTGTCAAACAGCTTGAACACAATCTTAAGTGTTTCTCATTCTGTGATCAAAAGCACCAAATGCTATTCACAGAATATGAGTGCATTATCCTCAAACCAGGGATGACAATTCCTCTAGAATTGGTGCTTCTTAGATCTCCCAGGAAAGGGGATATGTACAAGCTGATATGAACAATGCTTCCCCAATGGGTGAAGTATCATGCTTTCTTTCCAAAGCTGATAGTGATGAGTCAACACTGTGGCATAAAGTATGTGTCATGTAAATTTTAACACAATGAACAAATTGGCTAAAAATAACTTGGTACATGGTTTGCCTAAAAAGGAGTTTTTCTGCAAAGATAATGTTGACATGCCTGAAAGGGAAACAACACAGGACATCTCATAAATCCAAATGTGTTAACTCTATCACTACTCTTACACTTATTGCACATGGATCTATTGGTCCCACAAGTATAATGAGCATTGGAAGGAAATCATACTGCCTTGTGATAGTTGATGATTTTACAAGATTCATATGGGTATTCTTTTTAAGAACTAAAGATGAAACTGCTGAAACATTAAAAACTTTTATTCTTAAAATAGAAAATCAAATTGATCACAAGGTTTAAATCATTAGAAGTGATCAAGGGACTGAGTTTAAGAACTTCGTTCTTGACTCATTCTATAACTCAAAAGGGATTGCCAGACAATACAGTGCTCCCCGAACTCCTCAACAAAACGGTGTTGCTGAGAGGAGGAATAGGACACTTATTGAGGCTGCTCGAACTATGTTAGCTGATTCAAAGCTACCTCTAACATTCTGGGCAGAGGCAGTCAGCACTGCATGCTATGTGCAAACAGAGTTCTTGTAGTTAAGCCACATGGAAACCCCTTATGAGCTATGGAACAAGAGGCCACCGTTCATTGGCTTTCTAAGGTCCTTTGGCAGCAGGTGTACCATACTTAACATAAGGACAATTTAACAAAATTTGCTGAAAAGTCGGATGATGCTATCTTTGTTGGATACTCTTCTAGCTCCAAAGCTTACAGAGTATACAACATTAAGAATCAACAATTTGAGGATCATCCACATAGTTGTTAATGAGCACACTCCTTGTGTTAGGGGGAATGGCCCTGATCATATTTTTGATTTAGATTGTTTCCAAACTATTCTAAACCATCTTATGAGAATGTTTCAGTTGGAACAGGTGCTCAAATGATGCTGATGCTACTGCTAATGATCAACTGTTTGAGCTTCCCAGACCTAGTCCAAGTTCTCCAAGTGCTGCAATACATCAGCTTCCACTATTCCTAGATATGATAGTTTAACCATATCAAGGAACAGTGAAACTTCAACAAGTGAATCACTTACTGAGCCTCAAAACTCATCAGGTGATCCACCACAACACCAGGCAGAAGGAAGTAGTATTTGAAGGAACAGCAACTGTTAATACTACTTCACAGCCAACTATTGATGATGTTTCCTATTCATTCAATCAGTCCTCATTGAATGACTTTGAAACAGCACTGGACAGGGTGTTCCAGTTCTGAGCAGAATATTCCAACCTAGATTTATCTCTGCAACTGGAAGTGATTCCTCGTCTTAGGATTCACAACACTCATCCAACTGAGAACATCATAGGGGATGTCATTGAGGGTGTGAGAACCAAGGACAGACTCATCAAGGGAATGTCTGCTTGTACTCATGCTTTCTATCTCAGATGGAACCCAAGAAGGTAGAAGATGCCTTGAAAGATAGTAGCTAGCTTGAATCGATGCAAGAGGAGCTGCTTCAATTCAAGAGACAGAAGGTATGGAACCTATGTCCGCTACCATCTGGTCAAGTACCTATAGGCACCAAATGGGTTTTCAGAAACAAGAAGATGATAGAGGCTTGATCATCAAGAATAAAGCAAGACTTGTATTCAAGGATACACTCATAGGAAGGAATCAATTATACTGATGTCTTGCACAGTTGCACCAGTTGCAATACTTGAGGCAGTAGGATCTTCCTTGCTTATGTACATCCAGGACTTCACTGTCTATCAACTTGATGTCAAGTGTGCATTTCTATATGGGGATATAGATAGGGAAGTCTATGTATGCCAACCTCTAGGATTTGAAGACCCACAGCACCCCAACTATGTGTGCAAGTTGGATAAAGCTTTATATGGGTTGCACCAAGCACCTAGGCTGTGGTATGAGACTTTGTCTCAGTTTCTTCTAAAGAATGGCTACGCTAGAGGTACTATTGATAAGACTCCCTTCATCAGAAAGTCTGGAAAGGACATCTTGCTCGTTCAAGTCTATGTTGATGACATCATATTTGGTTTCTCAAATGATCAAATGTGCAAAGACTTTGAGAGCATTATGAAGAAAAAGTTTGAGATGAGTTCCATGGGAAAAATGACTTTTTTCCTTGGAATTCAGGTAAAGCAAATGAGGAAGGTTTTTCATTATCAATCTAAGTATGTCTCTACATTTAGAAAGATTTAAAATGAAAGATTGCAAGCCTGCCAAGACACCATACCCAGAACATAATCTTTGTCCTGATCTTGAGGGGAAGGATACTGATCAACATCAGTATAGGGCAATTATTGGTTCTCTGATGTATCTCACAGCTAGTAGACCTGATATCATGTTTGCTACTTGCATTTGTGCAAGTATCAGCTGCTCCAAAGGTGTCTCACACCCTCTACTGTTAAGAATCCCTATACCTCAAAGGAGCACCTAATTAGGTCTCTGGTATCCCAGAAACAAGGATTTCAATCTCTATGGTACTCTGACAGTGACTATGGAGGTGCAATGTTGACAAGAAATCAACATCAGGAGGATGTCAATTTCTTGGTGGAAGGATCATCTCATGGCAATGCAAGAAACAATCCTGTGTCTCTACATCACTGCTGAAGCTGAATACATTGTTGCTGCTAGCTGCTGTGCTCAACTGCTATGGATTCAAAATCAGATGTTAGACTATGGATTTAACTTTATGAGTACTCCTATCCATATTGACAACAACAGTGCTATCTCAATTACTGAAAATCCGTTGAAGCACTCCAAGACAAAGCATATTGACATCAGGTATCATTTCATTAGAGATATTCATGAGAAAAATCTAATAAGTTAATCAAAGTTGATTCAAATGAACAATATGCTGATTTGTTCACAAAGCTTTTGATGAACAAAGATTTAAGTATCTCATAATAGCTATTGGGATGATAAACATTGATTAATTTAATCTCTTTGAAAACCTTTTTAATATGTAAGTCTTGTGTCAATACAATTTAAGCCTTGTTACAAGAGTTCTATCTAAATTTTCTAAGTGTAAATTCCTTCCGAAGAGAAATTAACCCTCGGAAGACATTTCATATCTTCCGAAGCAAGATTTCTCAAAGGATAACTTTCTTCTCGGAAGAATTTTTGGCCTCGGAAGAAGCAATTGATTGTATATCAGATCTACTTCGAGACTTAAGATTCTCCATTCGGAAGCAACTCTAACCTTCGGAAGCAAAGTTTTGGCTTCGGAAGTCGGAATTGCGGGAAGACAAGTTACCTTCGGAAATGTTTTCCACTCGGAAGAGAGATTCTACTGTGTAACGTAAATCTTGGGCCCCACACTGTAAAAAGCAAAGATTTTGTTAATGATGTCGGATTATTTAACTGATTTAACCTTACGCCACTATCATTTCTTCCACTTAACCATCACATCACTTATCCTAACCTCCATTACCGCCTTACCACCCTCTTTTAAATAATCTCGACTGTTCAATTTCATCTTCTTACTTGCAACTTTACTGCTCTAGAAATTCTCCTCTCCAACTTTACCCAAGCTCAAAATCATCTATATTCACCTTTCCTAAATGGCACTTAAACCCTCAGCACAACCAAGTCGCACTTCTTGATTCTTCAAGAGATGTTGACTTCTTTGACATCATCTCCTTTCTCACCCAATCAACCTACTACACTGCCCTTATCGTTAACCCCACTGTTTACTCCAACCAAATGGCTGAATTTTAGGGAAATGGTCAAGTCGAAACCCTAAATGGGATTCGTGTACTACGGTCCAACATCTGTGGACAGGAGTTGATCGTCACTGAATAACTCATCAGGGAGCACCTTGAGCTTCATGATGAAGGAGCTCTTACTGAATTCCCTAAGGAAGATTTGGATAGCACATATATCCTAATGGGATATGGTGGAGACATCAGCAGGTCAACTGTTTACAAGTTCAACTTCTCCTACAATTAGAAGTTCCTCCTGCATGTTGTTCTTCATTGCTTGTCCAACAAATCCGGAGGATGGGATCAAATCCCTTATGAACTAGGATGCTTAGTTCATGGACTGGTGAGAGGCCTGCGCTTCAATTACTCACGATTTGTGTTTTCAAATCTGATAGGAAATCTGCAAAGGGAGACATTCTTCATGTATTCTAGGTTCCTTCAACATATAATCAACTGTGAATTGGACCAGAGCATGCTTGTCTGTGCAGCTGCTCTGACTGTCCCCCACATGCGGCCTACCATCTTCAAAACATTAAAGAAGGTATCCACCAACTTCACTGGAAGGTATACCACTCTGCTTCCATGTATGATTGAGCGCATAGCTCTTAGTGACATCCCTGTTCACCCCACAGGTGATGAACCCACACCAGCAACCACCTCCACAATGCCAAAACTACCTTCTCCACCCATCACCATCACTTATCAAAGACGCCCCAAACGAACCCTTGTTCAATCTACTCTGATTGAACAAGCCCCTCCTGTTCAATCCAAAAAGACTAGAGTGGAAACATGGGCTCCCACTCAGTCAGAGGTCTCTCCATCCTTCTCTTTTGACCTCAATTGGGTTTTGAGTCTCCTCAGTCTCAAACCCAGGAGCCCGATACCCAAACCAACAACCCTTAGAATGAGTATCACACTCTTTGAGCAGCCAACAAGGACAGCCCCACCAGAGGCTCAATGCCTGTAGACATTGACCAAGTCCCGGGTCAGTAGGCTTAACCTCCCTATCTTTCACTGACCTTCTATTCAAAACTGATGAAGAGATAACATCTCTCCATGGCAATGAAGTTGATCTACAATACCCTCTTCAAGATCAACAGAGCCCGAGAAATCCCTTATCTCTAGCCCCCATCAGCAACCAATAACTGAGTTGAGTCCCACTGATGTGGAGGGGACTCATGTAGATTCAGCTGCCACTACAGAAGGTGCCTCAATGGACCTTGTGGACAGTGGTAACATTCTCAGACTGAATCTACGACAACCGAGCCCTTTGATGACTCTGAAAGAGACATCATTGAGCATGGGAAACCAGGGTGCCAAGAAACCACATCTGGTGGTGAGGCTGAACATACTAGGTATGTTACCTCATCTCCCCATGATTCTTCAAAGAAGATGAGGGAAGCATGCAACTCCTTGTTAAAACCTTCTATCTAAAGTCTCAAACCTTGAATCCTTGGTTAGGACTTTAGAAGCAAGGTCTGCCACTCAGCAACTTGAGATTGACAATCTCAAGGCTCAACTAGCTGAGAAACAGACAGAGAGGTCTGTTAGGCATGTACCTATTCAGGTCTCATTGACTTCTTCCTCGAGCTCATCTAGCTCTCAAGATGATGCTACCAAAAAGGGGAGAATGTTCAAAGACAACACATGAGGAACCACAAAGCCGACCTTCAACTTCAACATCTTCTTTTCCCATCATCACAGGCTGACTGAGCCACCTCAAGTCATTCTTCAGATTGACCCAAGGATGCTCAGTGATCTCTACAGACTCTTTACCAAGTTTCTATTGAGATCCTCCTTTTAGTAGCCAAGCCATGATGCTGCAATGATCTACTTTGGAGCAAAAGAGCTTCAAAGGCTGACTGCACCTTCTACTACTGTGGAAGAAGTTGATCAACCTAAGGTCCACATGGAACCTAAGATTCAATTCGAATGGGAAATGGGACTGATGGCCCAGCAACTGAAACAGTTGGGACAGAATCTGCATCTCCTCTGCTTCCGAAGCTGAAGTTAAAGCCTCGAAGAACAAGCTGAATCTTCCGAAGCTGAAATGGAAGCTGCGAAGGATTATTTTAAAATGTCCGAGGAACTGATCATCAAGATGCAATCCTTGAAATGGCATCTGAGGTGAACAGTGAGGACTTTCTGATGCCACCCCATCCTCAGACACCATCTCTGCCTCTCTCACAATCAGAAACCTCTCTCCAAGAACCACCACAGTCAGGATCTTCAAAGACAAAGGAAAAAGGAAGATGACTGCGGAAGAGCTTCAGAAGAGGAGAAGATTGAGAAACTCAAGAAGAAAGGAAGACTTCAAACTGAGAAGTTGCTAGCTGCCAGTACAAAAGCAGCTGCATCCAATCAGGAGGCTGTCATCAATAAAGGAGAGAGGAGATCATTGATCAGCTCATTGAGTTGGGAGCTGCCAATGAAGAAACACTCCTGCTACCATTAGAGGAGTTGGTGGATCTGGAGAAGGCAACCAGGCTGAAACTTGAGGAAGAAGCTAGGTTGGCCTTGGAGATGGAAGAAGAGAAACAGAAGGAAGCTGAATTGCAGCTAAGGAGAGACAGGTGAACTTCATACTCTTCAGAGGCTTTGATCTTCAAGAACTTTCTCCACACAATGATGATACGATCCTCTGGCTCTACAACAAAGAGCGGGATCAAATGGAGAAAGAAAGGAAGAAGGCTGCAAAAGAAAAGGCAAGAGAGAAGAAGAAGAAGGAAGAAGAAGCCAGGGTCACTGCCTCCAAAAAGCTCACTGAGAAGGCCTGGATGAAGGACTATCTTCGGGCTCATGGCTTCTCTGGAAGGCAGGTGGGTCCCATGTCTGAAAGGACACTCCAACGGATTGTCAGTGAAATTAAGGCAGACATCCGATGGGGAAAAGGAAAGAGATGTATAGAAGGGTAAAAGGGATGACCTTCACTGCTACCACCCAACCACACCTAACCTGAACCTTTCACCCTGAACCCACATCACTACCCACCTACTCCCTCACCTCAACCACCCAAACTTCCCATCATCCAACCCAAAACACTAGCCAGAACCTCTGAACCTAAACCTACCCAATTACCATCCAAACCATCCCTTCAGCCTTCTCAACATCTCTCTCTTGAGGAGTTTAAGGCAATCAAGATGAAGCTCACCAACTGCACTACTCTGAGCGAAGTCTCTTGTGTAGAAGACTCTGTTAGCATCACCTATGTTGATGGTTCTTCAAGTTTCCTCATAAGAGATAAATTCCTTGATCTGCCTAGAGGAACTTTGGACCAGGCTGTGAGACTTCTGGGACTCAACTCAGACTCTTTGAATGATGAAGAGAAGAAGCTCAGAAGGAAACTGGTGACTTTACTGGATACAAAGAAAGAGGACAAGATTCCTAGTCAGTCTCTTACGCCCAAAAGGAAGATAATCCAGTGGAGGTTCGATGAACCTTCTCACAACTTTGTTGTGGAAAGAGAGAATGGTGAAGTCAATAGACTCAATGCAACCTCTCTGCTACACTCCAGCATGTTCGACCTTGCTGAGCTAGCAGAGAAGCCATTCTCCAACCCCTCCAACTCTGAAACTGCTGCACTCATCAGAAATCATCTCAGCAGTCTTCATCTAGCTAAGTAACTGCAAAGGCAAGGATTGAAGAAGAGTTAAAGTTGAGAAGACAGGAAGACAAGGAAAGATCTCCCACCAAAGATGCTGCCTTTCTACAGATGGTGGAAGGTCCTGAATTAACCTATAGTTTGATGGGAATATGATTATAGTTCCCATCAACTAACTCTTTTCAGAGGCAACAACAAAGGGTACATGTTATCCAAGGTGACAGACTGGATTTCCTGTCTACCAAGGATCTGTACAAGCTTCTCAGCACCACATCAGGAAGAACAAGGAGACAGACAAATATTTACTCTCCTTGGTGCTGAAAGTTTTAAGAAGTCGAGACAAGTGAAGTTTTGGTAGCATCAGCCTAGGGGGAGTTTGTTGGATCAAGAAGAAGGCTAATGTAACCAAAACTATGTCACTTAGTTATTTTGGTGCTGCATGCAAAAGGCTTCCGAAGCTTAACATGGAACTTCCGAAGGTTGTAGAGTTCTTTCGAAGACAAAGAAAAAGACCAACTTCCAAAGACAAAACTCTACTTCCAAAGACAAGTGCATACTTTTGAAGTTCAAGACTTAGAAGAATAAAGTAAAGACCACTTCCGAAGTATGATGATAAGAATAAGTCTCCAAGCCTTGAAAGAAGCAGCCTCTTCCGAAGTATAAGTGGCTTCAGAAGTACTTACTCTTCCGAAGCCATTTAACCTTCGGAAGACACTGCTATGAACCATTGGACACAAGTATAGTCTCTAACACTCCGTTGCAGACTTCTGATATAGCATGGCTTCTTCCTAAAGAGCCATGTCGTTGACCATACTGTATTCCACTGTTCACCTTTTCATGATAGTACATGTTACCAACTTTAGTTGGTGACAAAAGGTAAGTCAGGGACATGTCTTGACTACCAAATCTCATATAAGACTTTATCCGAGATACCTTAATCTTTAGTCTTGTAGTATAGACTTTAGCTATAGGATCCCAGCTGATATCAAAATATATCCGGTTGTAGATAGTATTATATATAGGTTCTCCTTGTAACTCATGGGAACATATCATCTGCTTGAAAGATTCTTGTATTTTGAGTTGAGAATCAATATATAAAAGTATCTTGAAAACTATCTTACTGTATTCTTTATTACTTTCTATATTATGATCAACTCTTATTGATTCTTCATATACCCGAGTGTTGTTTAAGGTGAGTTTGAGAGAAAAATATTGTGTTTAAGTGACAAACACCGATCCTGCATGTGTGTCATACATGTCACACTTAATATTAAATACTCCACGAGTACATATTGTTGGGTTTTTACATTCAAACGTACCAATAACTAGGGTGCTGTGTGATTTTAATTAAAATATGGATTCTGTTATGTTTGGTATGGTTGTGTTATGTTCTGACCGGATCCGTGGGTTTTGACCCAGACATTAAACTAAAACATGCTGACCAAGAAAAGTGGCGTTGCCCCTCCCTAACATCCACTTCGGCGACGACGACTCCGATTACGAAGAAGTTAACTCCAAATCGAGAAGTTCTATGACGACGGCGATGCGGCCACCTATTGTTTAAAACTAACATTCACTTTCATTTCATTCACTTCCAGCCACCTATTTTTTAAAAGATATATGTTTGATTTTACTACTCGATATTTTTTTAAATAACCATTTTACTCAATAAAACTAAAAATGTCAATTTACCTCCAAAAGTTTCATTGTTTATTTTAATTTTATTCAAAATAATAAAACTTTTAAAGTAAAACTGAAACAACATATGAAACTTTTAAAAATAAATTGACATTTTAAATCTTTTGAAAAAATATGGGGAACAAAACTGAAATTAATTACTTTTAAAATATTTAATGCAAAATCTATCTTGTCATTTACTTTCTTTTTATTCACTTCCACCCTCCTATCAAGAATCAATGATTTTTATAGTTTTAAACATTATCAAATGTATCTTGTCATTTACTTTTAGTCGTGCAAAATATTTGTTCACATTACAAACAGGCTGGCGATGGGCCTGTATTTAACTGGGCTGGTCATATATTATACCAAGTGAGATCTATTGAGCCCATATCAAACATGGCGGGCAATAAACACTTTTTTCCTTTTCTCTTTTATTTTAATGTATATAGCGGTAAATGCACCTACAATGGGTCTGTCAACCCTCGAAATATCTAACATAATACTAACATATATGGAAGAGAAAAGGATGAGGTAGAGTAGAGGTCGTAAACTTTAACGAGTCAATCTGTCATCACATACGTACGGCATACAGTATAGTCCGTATACAATGGAATGCTTAGTGAGGAGGGAAGGAGACAAGAAGGTTCATGGATCCTGGTTCACAGAGTGGTTTTCAAGATAAAGCTAAGGTTTTGAGGTGGTGTTAAAATATATATGCATATTTACTAAATACACATTCTTACATTACAGTTTATTTGGTTTGCTTATTTTGTAGTGACTTTATATGAGAAAGTAAAGTTGAGAGACTGAGAAGATGAGTGTAGCTGTGGATATCATCAAGGGTTGAACGTGAAAGTTGTGGCTTATAAAGTGAACAAAGTTTGGGGACTCATTGTGCACAGCCTCATCAGAATCGATCACTTTCAACTTAGGGTTTCTTTGTGTCTTCATCATACATTTTTCTTAGAACTACTCAATATTTGTTGCATCTAGGGTTTGATCCATCTGATCTTCCTTTGCACATCAACTGTTTGAACGTCATCTGTTCAACAACTCTCAAAAGAAGTTTCATCATCCATGTGTTTCTCATTTTGTATCATGATTTTTATGATCTTACACATTGGTGAAGATCTAGAATAGGAATTAATCGCATAGATTCAAATGGAAAATCTGTAAGTTGTTTACGTTACTATTAATTTTAGTCTAGTTTAGTTAGATTCTTGTTTATGACAGATGGGTTGTTTGGTTCTCTTAGCAAGATGCTTAGGATCGGAAATCACCTCGGCAAAGATTAATTATCAAACTTTTGATTCGTTTCATGCCAACAGCTCACCAACAAAATTTAAAAGTCAACGTATCAAATTTCCCTCCTATATCTAAAAAATAATAACACTTTCAGACTTACAAAAATTTAGGAGAGAATACTTAGGAGTTTATCATCGAATTGAGTATATTGATGCAATAAAATTACAATATAAGTGATTTTTAGGTTTAGGTCTTCATATAATGCTAATCTAATAAATCATAATCTCTATGTGTCACATAACTATTTTCAAGTATGTTTACGTTATCACCACCTAGGCATATTGTCTATGTGCGGTGTGCCATCACCACAATAAACCATAATTTTCATAAAAATCTAGACTTCAATAAAAATTTCTTAATAATTTCAATTAATACCATATTAATCAAGATAATTTCTTTCTAAAAATAAATAAAATTTACTAAAATACTTTAATGAGACTTAGTTTTGTTAAAATATAGTTTAATTTGTAGCTAATAATTGTTAAAACTAAAATAATTTAAAAAGGTGTATAAAGATGTTATGGATATTCATGAATAATAATAACTTTTTTTCTTTTTATAATATTGTCTATAACTTAAACATATTTGTTATATATAATAATCTCATTGATATATTACCTATTACATATATTGGATTAACATATGTATCATCTATTATATAACTTTTTATTTCAACCTGTGTAACATACGCGTATTTCACGTAGTATCAAATGATAAATCTACTTATATCTTGGGCGAAATATGAAGTATTAGAAATCTTTTTTAATTATATAATAAGCATAATTGATCGATAACTAATATATCATTAAAAAGTTATAACATAACTTTCCTAACGTATAATATATCATAAAAGAATAAAAGAAATAACGGTTGGTTTAAATATGAGTTTGGTTGATTAATTTGTTTTTTTATAAAAATATAACCATGGGTAGGTTATACTAAAAAGATATTTAATTGAAAAAGTTTAATAATAATTGTGAGCTTGACATGGCTTTTAATTCTTTTAAATAGGATAGTCTTTTGGTTGTTGTGTTGAATACGTCAATTCATTGTTATTTATATGTTCATCGTATCAATATTAATTTATTGTCTCACATATTTTACATCATTTGTTATATATATATATATATATATAGATATATATAGATATATATATATATATATATATATATATTATATATATATATATATATATCTATATATATATATATATATATATATATGTGTGTGTGTGTGTGTGTGTGTGTGTATAAATATATAGATATATTATATATATATATATATATATATATATATATATATTATATATATATAATAATTTGTTATCTATCACTGTATATTACAATTATAAATATACAATATATAGTTTCATCAATTAATTTTTTTAAAACTTATAATGGTGAAAAAAACACAAACTGTTTTTTTTTCATTATTTGTGAATAGATCATATAGTTTTTTTGTTATCTATGATAGTGTTTTACGATTAGAAGCACCCAATAATGTTATTTCACTAATATATTTTTCAAAAGTTATATTGTTTAATATAACACACTGATGATAAAAAAACACAATGAGATATTATGCTATTTTGTTATTGTTTTTATTTTATTAGATTAAAATTTTGATAATTTATTATTTTGTGATACATAGTAGAGATATACAACAATATTCTTTCACCATTATATTTTAAAATTTTATCATTTAAAACCATAATTGTATTTAGAAAAACAAAATAATAATTAATAAAATACACAATAAACTGCACTAAATACGTAATGAAGATATATGAGCTTAAAAATAATAAAATATAATATCTTTTTATGTAGTGATATTATACTTGTTTTAAAGATAAAAAATATTTATTTTATGTGCTATTTTATTAAAAAAATAATATCATACATAACTTATGAACATTAAAAAATGATTGGATTATAAAGAATAAAAAATGGCTATTTTCTAAAATACTTATCTAACAAACTTTTTCTTTTGATCTTAACTAATGATTAAGAAGATTGATGGTTGGGATTACTTTTACACTTTTAAGTTTAAGGAATTTTTATTTAAACATTTTCCTTTAACCATGTAATTATTATTAGAATAATCATAATCAATTAGTTATTTACATTATAGTTTAACTAGTGGAAACGTCCGCGTGTTGTGGCGGCACGGTTGTTGCACGATTTTCTGGGAATTCGATTTTAGTTAGTATTGGCTTGGTGCGATATGACGTAAATTAAGAAATCAAAATATAATTATTGAAAAAATTGAATGAAAGAAAACAATTACACATATTACAAGAAGTCTTTAATACAAATATATTATCACAACAAAATTAGTAAAAGCATGGGTGATATTTATGATCGAAAATAACTTATTACCTAGATTTTAGGGGGGTTACGTTTTATGAATATATGTTACAGTTTTATAATCACCGGAGGCATCATTCGGCGATGATTTGCATAGACCGGAGAAATTAATGGAAAAGTTGTCACCACAAGTTACCATATTGATTGTTATTGAACTCTTGACGACTGACAAAGGAAATGGGAAGAGGGGTTAATGCTTAATCACATTGAATGAACGATATTGAAAGTAAATGACGGTTTTGTTTGGCCACATGTATGCTTTAACATTTGTATCGTAAGCATGGTATGTTATATTTTATTGTAAAAGCATAAATGAAATAAAATAGTTAATCTTTTGAAATTTAAGCATGTTTTTTCATATAGGTGTCTTAATCTATATGTACAATTATCATTCTATCCTACTTTCACTTTTATTATAAAAAATATAGATAAATATTAAAATTACTAAACTCATAATATGCCCTTAAAAATATTAGTATTATAGTTATTATAAATATAAAGATATATATAAGTTGTATACTTAAATATTTAAATAAAATAATACTTAGTTTAAATAGTATTTAGTTAAAAATATAATTAGTAAATATAAATTTAAATATCAATTTATAGTATCTTAAAAATAAATAAAATTTAATGATTGAATTAAATAATATCATATTATTAAATAATGTATTAGTAATATTTATAAATACATAAAAGCGACAAGGATAAAAATATCAGGTATATAAAATTTAATGGATAAATTTTACTATATTGTCCAAAAGTATTTTAAAATCTCAATCACTTTCCTATTCTACCTCTTTTAATGTCCTTGTACTTTTTGTACATGTTGCTTCAAAACTTACATGTTGGCAAAATTAAATCTCTATCAAAAAAATGTATTACATAATAGTATACATATAAGTATTTAAATAAAATAATACATAATTAAAAATGTATTTAGTTATAAAAATATTATTAGTAACTATAAATTTATATGTCAATTTATATTATTATAAATAAAATAAAATTTAATGAAGTGAATTCAATAATATCATATTAGTAAATAATATATTAATAATATGTATTAAATAATACAATAATTAGAAAAAGTTAATTAAATAGGAAGAAAACTGAAACTATTGCATAAAACACTTCTATGCTTAAAATGTTATATAGGTGTCTTACACTTTAAATAAAATTACAATTTTATTCTTCTAGTATCTATATATTTATATATAGTACTAAAAAAGTAACTTTGGGGGACGCTTGACATATTTTTAGATAATTTTAATAATAAAAAACTATTGCCCCTTAAGTTTGTTTTTCTCGCATCTCTCTCCTCTTGAATAATTATTTAAAATAATAAATATTAAATAATTTTTATTTTTTAGATTAAAAATAATTTTTAATAAATTAAGAAAGATATCTTTTATAATTTATTTCTAAAAAACAATTTTTTATAAAATAAGGTTTTTCTAAAACATCATACTTTTATAAAATATGAAATATTTTAAATTGTTTTTTTAAAAAGTAAATTTTTATAAACTAAAAATAAATAAAACTAGAAGTTATAGTAAGAAACTTTTAAAAATGACATTTTTAATACGATTTGTTTTGAAAAAAAATGACTTAAAAAGTTTAAAAACAAGAGTTTAAATATTAAAACCATTATTTTATTACTTAAGATTATTACATAGTTTTAGTCATATCTTATTTTAGAATATCATTTTATACTTCATAAATTTTATTATATTTAATATTTTATTTTTCAACATGTGTAATGCACGAATTTACTAAATTTAGTATTAAATAAATGATAACCAACAACTAATCATAGATATTACGAACATTTATAGCCCGATCTGATCCAACTCGATTCAATATTATATCCCTATATCCGATTACAAGGTCAAAACAATTCGAATTGATCTCATTATTGCACATAACTTTTTGGTGGATATTATTCAGATCTTAATTTCTTCATACTAATATCCTCACAACCACCCACTATTTAGCTCATGATTTGACTTGTAATGACTTGTACAATAGTATCTCATACTCGATCACCTTTTCAAAAGTATTAATTATCAATCTTCTTATAGTTTTGTATCACTTTTATGATCTATATATGTTGTGATCTCCCTTCAACCTACAATGTGTAAGGTTTTTATTCCAATTGCATTAATTTTGGTTGATTTATGTAATTTTCGTTGCTTTTAGTCGGTGTTTGTGATTGTTGACAACTAGAAGAAAATTTAAGTTTTTTTTATCAAAATCTCATAAATTTGAGCTATGGTTCTTTCTTTGATAATCTTTTTTAGTGATGAAAATTAAAAATTAAGTTCATTGATTACTGTGAATGATAATATATTGTAAACACATCATTAAGTTTTTCATATATTTGGCAAAAGTGCAAGGTACATATCCTCACAAAAACATGAGATTAACTATTGGCCCCAGCATATGCAATATTGAAGAAACAAATAACTTTGCAAATTGGTTATTAAAATTAGGTGAATGTGACCTTGGTGAATCGAATGATGGGGAGGCTATGATAGATATACCATACGATCTTCTTGTTAATAATTTAGTCGATCCTGTATCGGATTTAATCGAGTTTGTGTATCCTTCTATCCTTAGTAACTCTGAGAACCCAAATTTCTTTCATGATAGGGCGATTCTTGCTCCAAAAAACAAAGTTGTTCAAGAAATATTTGATCATTTACTTTTGTTGTTTCCAGGTGACAAAAAATAGTACCTCTGTTTTGATTCTATAAGCCAAGAAGAGTATATTAATGATACAATCGATAAGAATTTATGTTATTTGTATTTTCTAAATGGAATAAAGGTTTCTGGATTACCAAACTATTATTTAGTATTAAAGGTTGATGCTCCCATCATGCTTCTGAGAAGCATTGATAAAAAGTGATTTGTGAATGGAACTATACTTAAGGTTATATCACAGTGCAATCATGTTATAGAAGCTGGGATTATATCAGGTAGCAATGTTGGCACCCGTATATTTATTCCAATATTGAGTTTAACAACTTCTGAAAAAAGAATTTATTTCAATTTTAAAAGAAGACAGTTCCTTTGTGTATGTTTCACTATGAGAATAAACAAAAATTAAGGTCAATCTATGTCGAGAATCGGTTTGTACTTAATAGCGCATGTTTTTACGATGGTTAGCTTTATTTCGCCTCGTCACAAGTTAAGAGTAGAGATGAATTGAAACTCTTAACTTTAGATAATTATGACAAACCTATTAATGTTACTATAAATGTAGTTTACAAGGAGATTTTTGCTTATTTGTTACCTTACGATCGAAAGTTGTTATGTCTTACTTAATATAAACGCATTTGATTTTATTTAGTTATTGTGTTATTAATAATTAACTATTCCCCTCCCGTGTAATACATGGATAACTAAATATATGTATTATATAGTAGTATAGATTAGTCATGTTTTCTATTTATATATAAGCATGTATAAAGACACATTAAATAATGTGTTTTGTTTATATTACTTTCTTTCTATATATTTGGTTAAGAATACCAAAAATTCAATGATGCGTTACTAGCAGCAACAATAATGTGTTTCTTTCTATATATTACTTTCTTTCTATATATATTTGTCTTTATCGTTTCTTTTCCAGAATTGAATGAACTTCAATTTGAACTATTGTATTATTTTTTTGTTGTTTTTACATGAACTATGTGTTTGTAGAAATTGGATAGGATTTTGAATTGCATTTTTAACATTTGTATTAAACTTTAATTTCCTGTAAGAAAATTTTATATCAACGACACATCGCAATAGACTAATATTAAAATATTTCCTTACAAAAACATTTATAGATATCGTTTTTTCATGAACGATGTGTTGTTAGATAAACGTGACTGTCACTTTTTCTTTTTAAATAGTAATATTTCTTAATTTATTGAAGATCAATTGACTATACAACTAAAAGAAATAATATATTCTTCTAAAGATGTATCTAGACGTCTTCCCGGAGCACAAATCTATGAGATCACCAAAATGATTTACTTTATGGCATTATCATGAATTTATGCCTCATGGATTTATGTAAAATTTTCTACTTTATTAAAAGAATAATTATAAAATACATATGGCATTTACATTCTTATAGAAAAATCCCGGAGCACAAATCTATGAGATCACCAAAATGATTTACTTTATGGCATTATCATGAATTTATGGCGTTATCATGGATTTATGTAAAATTTTCTACTTTATTAAAAGAATAATTATAAAAGACATATGGCAACACTAAATACATTCTTATAAAATTTATTTTGTTTCTTTATAAATAATATTATTTAAGTCTATTTTAGATTAAAAATGGTTTTCTAATAGATATCTTTTCATTAATCTTATTTTAGAAAATATTTTTATAAAATAAATATTTTACAACATCACACTTATTTAAAAATATTAAATAATTAAATTTAGTGTTTTTGAAACATATATCTTTTATAAACCAAAAATAATAAAATTGAGAGTTATAATAAGAATATTTATAAAAATGAAATTTTTTAAAACAAAATGTTTGATTTTTTTGGAAAAAATAAAAAAAGATGATATCGTTGTTTTATTACTTAATTTTAGTGTGTTTAATATTTTATTTATTCCTACGTAACTTATTCAACCCGTGTAACGGGTTTACTAAAACTAGTTAATGTTATATATTAAGATCATCTACAACCACAAGATAAGTAAAGCTTGGTGCATGAATCTCGGGTGATTGTTTGGTTTGTTTATTAAATTAGCTTCAGTTTTGATTGAAACTTATTTAGTTTGATTTGATTTAAGCTTTTAGCAAAAACGAGCAGGTCTCACTCATACTCAATATTGATCGAAAATAAGTTATTATTTGAGAAGTAAATTGAATGTTACTAACACAAATTGTAATCGAATAAAAGTTATAATTTTAAAACGCAGACCCATTCTAATATTTAGCGATCCCAACCTTGTTGGAATATAAAATAAAATTCATTGAAATGAAGTTTCGTGGCAAATTCAAGTGTTTGCCCGTACTGTACTTTGGGTGGTTGATGACCTAAAGTACAACTACTGACTTTGGGACATAAATTACGTAAGATCCTTGGATTATTCGAGCGACTTTGTACAACACAATTTTAAATTTTAATATTTAAATAGTCGGTTTTAATATTCTAGAGAGTTGTCATTAATATTATTATAAATAGTTAAAGGTAATTATATACGAGTTTATGTTAAATGTACCACCCTTAAGTTTTACTTTTTGGATCCACTTTAACTTGTAAACTCAGTAATATTCTTTAATTTTTTCTCATTATAAGAAAAACTTTAATAAATGTTTTTACATGGTAAATTGAAACTTCAGGGGGTTATATTCAACCAACATTGTGCTCCATTTTAACTAGTTTTAACAAGATATCCGGTAAAACTGTGATACAAAAATGTCATGTCAAAAACAAGGAGGCTAAGATGGGTGGGGCAATCAAAGCGTCACACAAATCCTTTAGGTTTGTTTGGCAGTTAAGCTAGGGAAGGGAGTGGCTTGGTGATGGCAACGTTCCCAACTTAGCTCTCGGCGCCAGGAATGACCATCCCCACTTGATCACTTAAATGAGGGCTAGACAATGGGTTATGTTGATTGAGGCTAGGCACGAATTCGGTACTCCATCTCTCACATACACAAATTTGAACATTATGATACAAACATGTACATTGTGCTAGAGCAGGAAATTAAAGGCATTTTCATGGTTACACGAGAGTTGGTGAGAGGATAGAATAAAACGACAGGCATGACATCGACGTGAAAAAATGATAATGCTAGATTGCTTAGAATATCTTTTAATCTACTTCTATTAACTACACATACTTAACCTTCATAGATTTAAACACTTAACATCTTGAATATAAAAGAGAGATTCCACCGGAATGTTCACTTGAGGAGTGAGCTAGGTGAAAGATGATCCCTCCCCTCTTTACACCACCAAAAAAAATTCTTTTTAGAGTTGTATTTCTTTTAAATGTTTAGAATGTAAATTGATAACATTAAGAGAGCAAATTGTAAAAATATAAAGATAAGATATTTCCATAACAATGACAAATATTATAATAAACAAGCAATATGCATGCTTGGTTTGACAGAGATTCACCTGTAGCTTAAATGATGACAGTGAGAGGCCAGTTGACTTCAACGAGCGCCTGCACTTGCTATTCAAATTTTTTTTGTTTTCCCCTTAACATCAATTACTATTCATCTGATAGATTATTATTAAAATGTTGTTTGTTTTTTTACCAAAAGTTATTTCTCACTTTTTTATCTATGCGTACGCAAACGTGGGAAGAGTTTTTAAGTGCGCAGACCGTTTGATTTTTGAAAATAATTTCATTAAAAAACGTCTTTCTAAGGTCTGCATAGAGAAAATATGGACTTACCACTTCTGAGTTCTTCTAACCTCTTCTTCATCCTGAAATCCATCTTCATCTTCCCCATCTTACCTCTCCTCTCACCACCACCACACCACCTCCCCTCAACCGCCGGTGCGCCACCAGCTCCCTCCCCCAACCGCCGCCGTGCCGCTCCCCCTCCCCCAACCGCCGTCGTGCCGCTCCCCCTCCCCCAACCGCCACAGCTACCATCCCCTCTGTTGCCGTCTCCATTCGTTGCATTCCCCCTTCGCTGCCCTACCCCTTCGCGACCATCCCTACACCCGCCTACCCTCCGCCATCTTCATCACCATCTTTACTCATCACCATCTTCAATATCAAACAACTTCGAAATCCACACTCACACCGCCATTAATGCTCTGCGATTGGGTGTTGGGGTTTTTCGGTGACTGGCCAACGCCGTGTGCGGCGGAGGACCGGTGAAAGGAGGTGGAGGTTGACGAAGGAGGTGGAGGTTGGCGGAGGACCGATTGCGTGTTTGGGGTTTTGATTTTTGTTCAGGAATGTTTTGGTTACAGACTGCAGATGTTAAAAACAAACGATCTTTTTCTTGTAGACTGCAAACATTTGGTCCACATCTTCTGCTGCACATGTCTTCAAATGTTTGCAGACTTGATCTGTAGACTGCAGACGTTTTCCTGCAGAAAAAACAAACAACACCTAAGTGTTGTTTGTTTGCGAAACAAACCCCTATAAAGTGAATAAAGCACATAATATAAAATTTTAAGCCCTATACAAGTAGAAAAAGACAAAACTCTATTTCAATCATGACCTTTTATGTTTGGATTGTTCTTTTACGACCCACCCGAATTGCAAATTATTTTGTTTGAATTTTGAAATGGGTTTAATTTTAGTAATAGGTCAATGGTAGTAGGCTAAAATAATTAAAAAAGTAAATTTTTATTTACATCCTTACGTTTGTATATCTTAACTACTTACAATCATTTTGTGTCAAAATCTCCATTTGCACCCTTACTTTTCATTTTTATAAATATCCGAGTCTCGATAATTCATAGAAGCAATGTTGTATCAGACAGGCCGGTCCGACCGAGAATCGGAAGTGTGGTCGAACTAGTTCGCATCAATTCGTTTTGGAGGGCTTTGAACGGCCGATTCGTCCCGAATCGGTGGTCGACCAGGAACTGGATTTGGATTTTTTTTCTTTTTGGATTTTAGTTATAACATCTCATATTTTTTGTTAACTAATAGTTAGTTTCGTTTATTATGTAAGGACCATTGTTTTCAATTATGAAACTTATGGTTATCTTATGGTTGTCATTAAAATTAATGTATGAAAGTTAAAATTTTATTATTAAAGTGTATAATAGTAATAACTACAATATATAATTAATAATAATAGTACCAATAAAAAGTTATAATAATTATACTCTAGTAATAATAGCTAAGATAGTAATACTAATGATAATAATAATTATATACTACTAATAATAACAGTTTCTAAATAATATAAGATGTTAAACTAAACTTAATAAAGTTAGGGGGTTTGTCTTGCCATTTTACAAACTTTAAAAGAATGTTTTTACATAAAATAATAACAACTCAAATTTCAAGGGACCAACGTGTAAAATTTAAAGTTTCAAACCCAACCCCCGCCCACTTTAAACCCGGTGGACTCCGGCCAACTCTCCGACCGAAGTCCGGCGATGTTGAAACCTCCAAAATCCTTCGAATTGTGAACCCCAATCATTTTCAACCGCTTCAGGAACAAGAATCGAACCTGTTACTACACTTTAATTCGATTTTAAGGGTCGTTATGAGCATTCAAACACAAAACCGAAGTTCGACTTTAACATAAAGCCGTTTGAGCATTTAATCCTAATTATAATCCAATTAAACTAACATAAACAATGACCTGACTACCGACAATCGAATACAACTTTATATTGCATCTATAACACACAAACACCTCTCATTGGATTCACTCCGAAGTCGCGACCTGCATTTCAATTGAACATCGCCAATTCGTCAAATTAAAATGATATTGATAAGGGGATTTGGATCCAGAGCATCACTCGAAGCTGTCCACGAGTTTAATTTGATTTCCATTGTCGTTTCCATACCAATAAGATCTTTCTCCAATACAATATGAACGAAGCTCCAATTGTTTATTATAATTATGTAACAAATCCCAAAATTCATTTAAAACCTTTGTGCCCATTAATTCATTATCTTATTATTGAACTTAAAACTTGTAAATATATATAGGTTCCTTGTGACGTTTTACGTTGGATCAACGCCTGTTATTATTCTCATTAATCGTCATTCTTATACTTACTTGTCATGTGAGTATCCTTGCCCATTTATATTATTTAGTACTATTTTAGGGTGAAACATGTTACCTTGTCAACATACTGTAAGACCTCGCTTCCGGGATGCCTACAGCTAGTAAATCATAGCAAATAAAACATATAACTTTACATTTAACATTCATAAAACATTGCAGCAAAAATATAGAAATAACTTTTCATATCATTACAAATGCTTTTGCAAGTTAATACAAGCGTTCTTTTCAAAACATCGTTCGTTCGCATTACAATTTAAAACATTAAGCAAAAGAATGTCATCCAAAAGAGTTGAGTAGCCGCCCCGTGCCATCCTCAGCAACATTACCTGCGAACTGGATAACACATAAAAGTCAGCGTTGTGAGTGAGTTCTAGTTTTATAATAAAACATACTTTATCTCTCATTTAAAAACCGTCCATTTCTTTCTTTCAAATCATACAGTCTTAAAACGTGATCACACATTATACGTACACATAGATAATAGTTATGATCTTCATCATCGTTCATTTCGTACTTTTATTATCTTTCGTTTTCATCTAGGTCCTTTCATATGCTTAACCACCCTCTAGAGCACCAAGCAACTCATCTAGGGTTAAGCGACAAGGACCCCATACATCTGGTCAATCACAAAGACTGAACCCCTGTGTGCATCCTCATGGGGTATTTAATCCGCACATAGTTGAGCTGACAACCTCTCATTGGGTGTGAACCTCCATACATATGCTTGATCACACGGATCAAGCCCCAGTGTGCATCGTCATGGGGTAGCTAACCCACACACGGTTGAGCTAACACTCCTCATTGAGTGTGAACCTCCGTACATTTGCTTGCAAGACTTTCTTACGTTCGTTCGTTCATTAGTGCAAGCATTCTTCATTTCGTTCCTCTTTTTATTATCTTTCACTTTACGTTACATAATACTTTTCATTTCATTCATTAACATTCAATGCAAAGCCAAAGGAAAATAATCATACATAATAATAAGGAACATCAACATACACAGTCAGCATCATCATACATGGCACCATCATAAATACATAACATACATCATGCATAATCACACAACATCATGCATCATCACCATCATGCTCAACATAACCTCTATGGCCTCAAAGGTCATCTTACTTGAACCCCCGGGAATCTTCCACATCAAAACTTACATCTACACTTTCCCTGAAAGTCAGTAAGTAAACTATGTTCCCTCGGGTACACAAGCCCTACTTGGGCGTATAGGCACCCTTCAGTCGCATGGCCTCCCATGCGACTAAACACCATACGAATGGACACCAGGCGAATGGACACCAAGCGAATGAGCCCTATGCTAATGGACCCAATGCGGATGGGCATTAATGCGGATGAACACTAATGCAGATGAGTCCCATGCGAATGGAACTAATACGAATGAACACTTAGGCGAATGGACCTCAGTCGCATGACTCTCCATGAAAATGGCCCTTAGTCGTACAACACATAAGCGTATGGACTCCAGTCGCACGACTCACATGCGAATGAACCTCAGTCGCACTCTTTTCGGTCGTATGGCCTCCATTCGGTCGCCTAGCACTAGCTGATGTAGAATGCAATTAATCCCGAACCCAATCTGCAATTTTCGGCCTCCAAGCCCTCCGAAACTCGTTCTAAGTCCAATTCAACCATCCTAAACCTTAGAAACACATACCACAACACCATTCAAGCACACACAAGCCCGAAAACAAACCCCACTCGCATCACACACAACACATACACACGGGTTCAACACACACACCCCAAAAATGGGTTTTACTATGTGTTCCAGCCCCAAATCAGTTGAAAAAGAGTAAAAGAGGGGTCCTAGAACTCACACAAACAACACCGTCGAGTAGAGCTTCGATTCAACCCACTACACTTTAACTTTCACGCTCGAATCCACAAGAATCAAGCTTGTGACCCTTTTCTCCCTTTCTTCTATTCTTGGCAGATTTTACAAGTGTGGGGAGAGTGTGGGCTGCCCTCCCCCCTTATTTCCCTACTCATCCAATCTTTCTCCCGTTTTGGCAAGTTTGGTCCCTCGGCTTTAGACTTTATTTCTTTTTTCTTCTTTCGTCTGCTTCAAAGAAGATATCTGGGTGTTACAAGTCCACCCCCTTATTTAGGTTTCGTCCCCGAAACCTGTTATTCCTCTAACAAACGTGGGTAATGCTATCTCATTTCCTCTTTAGTCTCCCACGTAGACTCGGACCAATTCCTGTGCTTCCACTGTACACACACAAGAGGAACCACTTTATTCCTCAGCCTCTTCTCTTTTCAATCAACGATCGCACTGGTTGCTCCACATAGTTGAGCCATTCATCTACCTCGATATCCCCCAGTGGAACAATCATCTTTTCATCCATTAAACACTTCCTCAGATGAGATACATGGATTGTCGGGTGAATTCCACTTAACTCATCGGGTAATTCCAGTCTATAGGCCACCTCTCCTACTCGAGCAACGATTCAAAAAGGCCCTATATACCTTGGGCTTAACTTTCCCCGCTTTCTGAACTGGATGATACCCTTCCAAGGTGAGACCTTCAACATAACCCAGTCACCCACCTGGAACTCAATCGGTCTGCGTCGTTTATCAGCATATGACTTCTATCTATCTTTGGCTGCCTTCATGAAGGCCTTGATCTTTTCAAGCTTCTTAGTCGTAGCCTCAATCACCTTGACGCTTCCTAATTCCTTCTGACCAATATCACCCCAACAGATGGGTGTTCTGCATCTCCTACCATATAGCATCTCATAAGGAGGCATACCAATACTGACATAATAACTGTTGTTTATGAGAACTCAGCTAACGGTAGGTGGTCATCCCAACTTCCTCCAAAATCGATAACACATGCCTGAAGCATGTCCTCCAATGTCTGAATGGTCCTCTCTGACTGACCATCAGTCTGGGGATGATAAGCCATGCTAATATATAACCTCGTCCCCAAAACGTCGTGGAATTTCTTCCAGAATTTTGATGTAAACCGGGTGTCACGATCAGACATAATAGACACCAGTACACCATGACGAGTTACAATCTCTATTTAATAACCTCTCGGATGAATATGTCTCGCGGATCGGTAGGAAGTGAGTACTCTTCGTCAAACGGTCAATTATCACCCATATGGCATCATACTCTTTCGGGGTACGCGGCAGCTTTGTAATGAAATCCATGGTGATGTGCTCCCACTTCCATTCCGGTATATCCAAAGGTTGGATCTTCTCGTACGGATTCTAATGTTCGGCCTTCACCTGTAGAAAAGTAAGGCATTTACTCACATACTCCACCACATCGCGTTTCATACCCGGCCACCAATAGTATTTCTTCATGTCTTGATACATCTTAGTGGCACCGGGATGAATGGAGTATCGAGTCTATGGAGGTTCATCCAAAATCTTCACCCGTAGATCCCCAAAACGAGGAATCCATATCCTCCCGAATCGAGTTTTAACACCAAGCTTGTTCTCACCCAATTCTGCGACCAGACCCCTCATTCTTTCAGAGTTAAGGTGATCTTATTTCAGTGCCTCATCTTGAAACTCTTTAACTTGATTCATCACATTAGAGGTTATGATCATCTGGTAAGCTTTTACCCGAATCGGCTCGGCCTTTCTTTTCGACTAAGGGCATCCGCCACCACGTTGGCGTTACCGGATGGTAATGGATCTCGCAATCATAATCTTTTATAAGCTCCAACCATCGTTTATGTCTCATCTTTAGGTCCTTCTGCTCAAAGAAGTACTTCAAGCTCTTGTGTAAGTGAATATGGTGCACTTCGTCCCGTAAAGATAGTGCTCCAATCTTTAACGCAAAGACCACAGCTACTAGCTCCAAGTCATGAGTAGGATAATTGACCTCATGAACCTTCAACTGTCGGGATGCATAGGATATAACCTTCCCTCTCTGCATTAACACACACCCCAACCCCGAGTATGAAGTATCAGAATAAACCACCAGATCTTCACTTCCATCGGGTAATGACATATTAGGAGCTTGAGTCAATCTCGCCTTCAATTCTTCAACACCTTCTCTTGAGCTTGACTCCATACAAACTTCACATCTTTCCGGGTCACTTAGTTAGTGAAGAAGCAATCTTGGAAGAGTCTTGGATGAATCTTCTGTAGTAGCCTGCCAAACCCAAGAAACTACGGATCTCGGATGGCGTCTTTGGAGACTTTCATTGCATCACCGCCTCCACCTTTTCCGGGTCCACCATAATCCCGTCAGGATTCACCACGTGACCCAAGAATTGAACCTCGCACAATCAAAACGTGCACTTGGAGAACTTGGCGTACAACTTCTCATTTCTCAACGTCTCTTGAACCTCCCGAATGTGACCGGCATGCTCTATCTCACTCTTCGAATAAATCAAAATATCATCTATAAACACAATCACTGATTTATCTAATATCGGTCGACACACCCAATTCATCAGATCCATAAAAGTAGTTGGCGCATTGGTCAAACCGAAAGACATGACAAGAAACTCATAGTGACCATAACGCATGCGAAAAGCTGTTTTAGGAATATCCAGCTCCTTCACCTTTAGCTGATGGTAGCCAGATCGAAGATCTATCCTTGAAAACCAACTAGCACCTTGAAGCTGACCAAACAAGTCATCAATTCTTGGTAAGGGGCATCAGTTCTTTATCGTCAACTTATTCAGCTCACGGTAATCAATACACATCCTCATACTACCGTCTTTCTTCTTCACGAATAAGACTGGAGTACCCTAAGGAGAGATACTCGGTCTAATAAACCCCTTGTCAAGTAGCTCTTGCAATTGCTCCATTAACTCTTTCATCTCCGTTGGAGCCAACCGATACGGTGCATTGGCAACAGGTTGGGCATCCGGTATCAGATCAATCTGAAACTCGATCTATCGTCAGGTGGCACTCCTGGCAAGTCTTCTGGGAACGCGTCTGGAAAGTCACACACAACCAGTACTCCAAACAGTTGTGATGTTGGCGTATCCACGTCCTTTACATAGGCCAAGTAGGCACTACATCCATGCCTCATGCACTTTCCCGCCACCGCCATTGAGATTACCTTCGGATTGTTGTGACCCGATCCCCATAAACAGTTACCAAACTCCCATCAGGCACTGTCAAACGAATCATCTTCTTGCGACACACAATGTTCGCCTCATAGTCCGCCAACCAATCCATCCCGAGAACCAAATCAAAACCACCTAAGGTCATCACGAAGGGTCTAACCGAAAATTTGTGACCTTCTAATTCCACATCATAGTCTTCTAACATCTCAGAAATTCTGGTAGACTTACCTATGACGGTTTCTACATCAAAGGGCGCATGAACACATCTACTACTAAGAGGCAGCTTAGCACAGAAAGTAGCAGAGATAAAACTTTTATTGGCACTAGAATCAAATAACATAGAAGCTATAGTTTGGTTCACTAGAAACATACTAGATGCAACATCAGGGTCCGTCCTAGCCTCTGCCTGTGTCATAGTGAATGCCCTGGCGCTCGCCCTTGGTCCTTCTCCTCCAGTCTTCTTCACCCTAGAACCCTCAACCCTCGGCTTCTTACAATCCCTACTCATATGACCACTTCCCCATAGCTGAAACACCTCATACCCCCACAGTCTCTAGCCATATGACTAGGCTTCCCGCACTTAAAACAGATGTCTGATCCCCACTTGCATTCCCCTGAATGCTCTTTCCCACATTTGCTACACCTCTTTGATCCTGCCCCTAATGTGACCACACGGCGATCATCCACCCGTGCCTTCTTATTACTCATCGAGGCACCACATCGACCAAACCTTTTCCCGTTCCAACTCCGATCACCACCACCCTTCTTACTTGCCTCGGCCACCACCACCTCTCGCTCATCATACAACCTTCCTGCCAATCAACTGCTGACCTAAACGTGCTCGGTCGGGCAGCGATCATGTGCCTACGGATATCCGCCAGCAAGCCTTGAACATACTCTTGATTTTTCGTGACATGGTTGTCCCTTGGTCCGGCACCAGACGTGCCATCTCATTGAATTTGGTGGTGTACTGCTGATGTGTCATCATTCCCGCCTCCAGCTACGGGAACTCTCTTTCCACCTTATCCATTTCCCTATGAGGACGAAACTCCTCGATCACCAACTTCTTTAATTCTGCCCCCCCATCCTCCTAATAGCCCTGCTACCCTCAGCTTGGACAATATTGTCCCACCAGCATAAAGCTGAGTCCACGAAAGAGTGGGCGGCAAACTTCACTTTCTGGTATTTCCGGCACTCACTGATATTTAGAACAACTTCCATTTCTCTCACCCACCGGTGAGTAGTAGCAACAGTGTCGTTACCATCGAAAGTAGGGGGCTTGCATCACTGAAACGCCTCGTAGTTACAGCCTCGTGCTACCTCCGGCGCAGGCTCTTCTTCCTCCTCTTCTTCTTCATCAAAGAGAACCGTTTCAGGCTTCGGTTGCTCCCGTCCTCCCGAAGATCTGTTTCTCTCCTTTCTTTCCCCTTCTTGTACAGCTTTGATAACTTCGGTCAGCACAAATGGTAAGATTGTCTGTATGACCTGATGAACTTCTTCCATAACGGCCTCCTTTACTAAGGCTCTCAAATTGGCGCTCTCATCGCCATCCTCTGGATGAGGGGTCTCTGGTTCTTCGTAACCACCTTTTCAACTCTGGGCCTTCCTCTCTTGGGTCGCGGTTCATGTAAGACCCCGTTCCCAGGCACCTCACAGTTGGTCAATCACAGCAGTTAAAACACTACACATTATAATTATACAAACTTAAGCAACGGAAATGATTTATCAAAAACCATTCATTTCATTTAAATCACTGTTGTTAAGCAATACATCATCATAAACTGTTTACAAAAGAATTGTTTTTCAGCATTACAAAACAATAGCAATATAGAATATGAATGAATGTCAGTCTTTCCTGCCGAGTAGCTTTACCCTCGTGCCATCCTCAGCAATAATTACTAGCCAACTAAAAATGTATAAAAGTCAGCGTTGCTGAGTGAGTTCTAGTTTTAAAGTAATAAAATACTTTCTATATGTTGTATATGAAAATACTCTTTTCTGTAAAATACAACTCTGTACTGTATATGCGAGCACGTATTAACTATATGAACAGATAATGTTCGTTCTCTTTACTGTATGCCTTGTATGTTCTGTAAACTTTTATCTTTATCTTTCACTTTCTGTATGGACCAATGAGCAATACCCCAACTGTTTACACGATGGAAAACAGGTGATGGGCCATCTATATCCCTCGAAAGGGTCAACTATATCCCTCGAAAGGGTCAACTGTATCCCTCGAGAGGGTCAACTATATCCCTCGAAAGGGTTCTGTGTACTGTATACAAGGCTGACCCAATCACCCAGGACACGCTACAAAGGTCCTGCCAATCTCAATTGATTGGCCCTATGTGCATAATAGGGTAGCTAACCCGCAACACAGTTGAGCTAACGACAACATGGTCATGTACCTCCTGTAAGCTTGCAAGACTTGTTAACATTTTTATTAATGTTCCTCTTCTTTTCTTTATTGCTCTTTCTCTTTATTATTACGATATACTTTACGTTACGATAATAAACATACCACGTAAAGTCACATGCTATAAGTAATAATAATATTAGCAATAATAATAAGTAACAATCATAACCATGCATGAAACATCATCATAAATAAGCCCCAGTCAACCCTTGGTCAAAACCCTAAAATCACAGACTCCCAAAAATTCTGTAAAAATTTCTAAGTGCTTAGGCGCTTTGACACTATTCAGGCGCATGAGCCCTGTTTGAGCGTTCCATCACTATATAGGCGCATCAGCCAACACTTAATCATTTTATCACTTAGGTGCATGGGCTATTCAGGCGCATGGGCACTATTCGGGAGTATGAACACTTAGGCGCATGAGCCACTTGGGCGCATGGGCAGTATTGGGGCGCATGGCCCTACACTTAGTCGTCTGGCTAACATTTCCAGACACATGGACCACTATTCAGGCGCATGGGATATACTTAAACATTTCTAAGGCAATCTTAGGCACATGGGCTACTTTTCAGGTGCATGAGCCTTATCTAGGCGCATGGACCTCCTGTGTGACATGTTTCTAGTATGTTTTCAAACCCAATCATCAACCCATCTGTTCTAAGCTTAACATGGCTATTCTAAACAGGAATAACCTATATGCATTCAAGAGTAAATATCCAACATGCATAATACATACGGGTAAACATACATAAACTTTGAAAATCGTTTTAATACATTTTCAGCCCCAAAGATAATTTAAAACAAGTAAAAACCGTGGTCTAGAACTCACCTGATGCAACTTGGGTGTTTTCTTCCTTTCTAACCCGCTTGCAAATGAGTTCAAACACCTAAAAACAACACCAAACACACACACCCGAGCACATACACAAACACATAAGCACATAAACAAATAACCAGGATAAAACCCGTCATAAACACTTAAAAACCACGAATTCTTACCTTGAATTTGACTTCTCTTCTTCTTCTTGTTCTTCAGCCGAGAGTTCCTCTACTCTCTCTCTCTAAATCCGAAAGAAAATGGTGATGTGAAACGAGGGTGGGCGGCAATGCCCACCTTTACACCAACTTTTGAAAGATTTGTCCTTTTTGGACACTTTTAGTCCCTCCACTTGGACTTTATTGCCTTTCTTTCTTTTATTCTTCATGTCTTGTCTTTTAAAATAACCGGGTGTACAGTTCAGCACCACAACCTCCACCCTGTGAAGCTTTTGAAGATCTACCGCCGGGCATCCACACACACACTGAAAGATTCAAACACCAACACGGTCATTCAAAGGAACAGCTCAGTTATGTTAAGTATAGTAAGTCCCTAATTACAGTGGCCAGTTGTGATTAGCCACTTACTTTACTCTTCATACCCCAAGCATTACCTATCCTGATTACATCAGTATGTAAATCTACAAACACACATAAACCACATAACATGCGCACGTAATACCGGTTACCATTAAGAAAATACATGATGGCACGCAGCTACTTAGACTGGCATCCTTTCCCATTCCGTCCCATTTTCAGTTTAAGTTTAGGTTTATTTTAAATTTTACCCGTTTCACTTAAACTTTGGCTCTGATACCAACTTGTAAGGCCCCGTTTCCAGGACGCCTACAGCTAGTAAATCATTGCAAATAAAACTATTGATACATATGTACCTAGATCCAGATCTAAATGTAATATGTCTTGTAATGTCTTACGCTTATGTTAGTGTCGAGTACTTAATGAAATGATATGATTGGTTATGTTTATAATGTTTATATATTTTATTAATGAGTTGGTGACTTGATTATATAGGTTGTGAATGTTTGAATTGATTTACATAAGGTTATAATAATGAATACAATTCAAACTTGAGTTGGTGAAGTTCTCATGCGTCCGACAGGTCCATACGTCCTAACAATAGTGATGCGTCCGAATGGCCATGCGACTGAGTGTCCATGCGCCTAAATAGTCCATACGCCTGAACAACTTCATGCGTCTAACTCAGTCGCACGACTGAATGATCTGTCGTGCGAATGGATCAAACGCACGGCTCAATCGCACGAATGAACCATGCTAATGGTTCAGACGCATGAATGAGCAACCCTAACCTATAAATACCACCTAAGTCGTGAAAAAAGGAGGGGATTGATTCCTATTCGACTCTAAACGCACCCTAGCTGTCCAGAAGCCTCCAAGCTCGTACTCCAAGTTCATAGAACGCAACAAATCGATTGCTAATCGATTGTTAACGTTAGATTCGATACCTTATTGTTTCTACGTGCGTTCTCACTGATTGGATCGCTAATCAAATAGGATTCCGCATTATTTGGTTTGGTTTACACATTAATCAATTTGTATTTCGTTTATATACAAGATCCTAACAAGTGGTATCAGAGCCAAGGCTCGTGATTACGTGTGATTCAATCAATTTTGATACAAAGGTTGTGTTTTTCACTAAAAACGCAATCTTTTTGTGTCAAAAGTTGTCTTGGACGTCCCCTGTTCATCAAGTTTTGGTTTCTATGGCATAAGGCGATTAGGTTGGTGAAAATTCAGGTTTTTACCGTCAAAACATTAAACCTAGAAATTTTCGAAACACAGCAGCTTCAGTCGCACGATTGATCCAATCGCAAGAGTGGAATTCAATCGCATTCCCGGACGTACGATTGAACTTACTCGCATATTCATTCGTACGACTCAGCCTACCGGTTGCATTGTACATACGTGTCAGTTTCACTTGCACGACTGGACAAATCGCTTAGTTCAGTCGCACGGGTAGCCCATTCGCATCGCTCCATACACACCAGTTAACACATTGTTTAAGAGAATTAAAATTAATCGAGATGGAGGATCAGTTGTCAGCGTTTACAGCCAGGAAGGACTCACGGATTCAGAACTTACTACTATTGGAGAGTGAGGTGGGGAATCATAATAAACCCCCGAAGCTTATAACATTAGATGAGTTTCCCCACTGGAAACAACGTTTTGAGATCTACCTCAATGGAGTGGATCCAAATATGTGCGAATCTATTGAGACGGGATACAGTATGCCGGTGGGAGCCGATGGGGTGAAACTTACTTTAGGCGGAATGACTGATACACAGAAAGTTAAATATAATGCTGAAAAGAGAGTATATGCATTGCTACACAGTCTATCCCTAAGGATATTTTTCACCAATTCTCAGAAAATAAGCAAGCCTAGAAGTTATGGGATGAATTGGAGAAAGATATGACGGGAATGCTTCGTTGAAGGCCATAAAGCAAAGGAGTTGAAGAAAGAATTTGACAACTTTTCATCGATGGGAAATGAGAGTTTAGACGATGTCATTGACAGATTCTACCATTTGATGAGCGAGCTGCACATACATGGTGTCAAAACTACCATGGAAGATAAAGTGTCAAATTTTCCAGTCGGGTTGCCAGAAAGTTGGGCTTCTTTTGTTTCAAATCTGAGACAAAATGGACTGCTATCAAAGTTGGACGTCAATGATTTCATACTAAAGCTGCAAGAAGAAGCACTAAGGATGAAGTATCGAGCTCAGAAGGCTTCGTATACTCAGAATCCAGCTTTGTACAATGCCACTCCGCAAGTTAAGACGTCTGGAGCACCTCTTCAGACTGCATTTGTGTCAAACTCATCTGGTCCTTCACAAGTCTTTCCTTCAGGAACAGATACGTCGGGGTCTTCTAGTACCCAATATATTGGATCTGAAGCAAATGCTACACGACTAAGACTAAGAATCTCGGTAACGTGACAGTAGAAGTAGCTCGAGAGCACATGGATCTCTTGGCAGCAGTGGTCCATTCCTATGATGGACTTGTAGCTGGGAAAATTGGAAACTACCATATGGCAGATGAGGACTATGAGCAGGTTGATGAGACTGAATGGAAAGGATGGATATTATGTGGGCCTTAGCAAGTGCTGTACGGAGAGCAAAGAAGTTCGTGAAAAAGACCGGACAAAACTTGGTTGCTACTAAGGACACTACTTTTGGCTTTGACAAGAGCAAGGTGACTTGCTTCAACTGTGGCGAAAAGGGGCACTTCAAAAGAAATGTGTGAAGCCAAAAAACTGGAAACGGGAATCCATTCTCGTCCTTCAATCGTCAGGACAAGTCCACATCTAGCAGTTCTACTTCATCAAACAAGGACCCCAAAGCCTTGACTGCAAATGAGGATGAGGGACAAGACTGGAGCTTTCGGTTCATCTCACCAGGAGAGTCCAATATAGCTAGTGTGGAAGACATTGATAACGATTCTGCAAGTGAAGGAGATATAGCAGTAGAGATCGCGATGTCAAATTCTGAAGACACTACTAATGTTGTCAACCAACTGCTTGAGGAAGAAAAGTCTGCTATAATGTCAGAATCACCAGAACTAAAATCAACAGGCTCTGTTCTCATGGCTGATTCTTCTTCTACATCCCAGGTAAGTACCACTGACAAACTGTTTAATAATCATGCTTGCTTAGAATGTAATAAATTTAGAGAAAGCATCGATTTAAAATTTGCTAGGTTATTAGATCATAATAATAGCTTAGTAAAGGACCTTAAACTGTGCACAGAAGCTAATAGAGTCTTGAAACAAAACGAGCACAGTTACAAAGAAAAGATAGACCTATTGAATAAACAGCTTAGGGAAACCGAAGTAGTTGCTTTTAATCAAGCAAATGACATTAGGTACTATTTGAACTCCCTAGAGGACACTAAGAAACAAAAGGCAGTTTTAGAAGTAGAAGTCAATTCTTTAAAATAGAAACTGCACAGTTGGACAAGCTCATCACACATTGTCCAACACTTAGTAAGAGAGAGGAATAATGGTGAGGGACTGGGATACAAAGTGGTTCCACCACCACCTGAGACCTTGAGAACACCAAATGTAAACCAATTAATAATAACCCCATCAAGGATCACGTGGTGTCCACTCCTCTGGTTAGTGATCCAGATTCCATAAGTCAATCATTTGAGTCTGACTCTAAAAAGAAGGAGGCCATTTCAAAGGCAATAGGAAAGATGCCTTGTGTAAACCTGGAAAAAGATTTTGAAAAGGTAAAATTAAAGTCAGGGTCAAACAAAGTCAAACCAGAACCCAAAAGGACCATAAAACCTAATCAATCACGTGCATCATGTCACAGTCTAGGTAAACAAGAGATCAAAGATGTAAAACCAGGTAAAGCAATTAAGTTTGTGATTGTGAAACCAATTCATACCTCTAACCAAGAAGTGTCTCAGTCCAAAAAGAATAAGGTCAACAGTGTGACATCTACATCTCCACCAAAACATAGAAACCATAAAGTTGAAAGCAGATCCTGCTATAATTGTGGAGAGTATGGTCACATAGCATCTCACTGTCCTTATTACCAGACACCGAGGAAGAAAGTTGAACTTTCTATACCAACATCTAGCTCTTCTAAGAGGAACTCTGTGACGCCTCCAAAAAGAGCTAATGAACCCAAAGTTCAATCCATCAACCAGTCGTCTGTTTATCACAAATAGACCTTACACAAATCTGGTTTATGGAAAGAAAAAACCTTCTCAGTGCCTGAAAATAAGGACATACCAAATTCCGATCAATCCTTAACCTCAAAGGGTCAGTGGGTTGAGTTTGTGATATGTGATGCCTCAGGGAAACCCAAGCCAGTTAAGGCTTGGGTTCCTAACATGAACTAATGTTTTCACTGATTGTGCAGGGTGTTCGCTACAGTTCTGAGACTAACACGTGGATTGTTGATAGTAGATCATCCAGGCACATGACAGGGAACAACACTCTCTTATCAAATGTCAGACAGATGAAAGGAGGGCATGTTTCGTTTGCTGGGAACAAAGGAGGTTACATCACAGCCCAATGAGAGGTTGGAAATTAGAAAGTTAAGTTTGATAAAGTAAACTACGTTCAACAACTTCAAAACAACTTACTTTATGTTTCCCAAATATGTGACAAAGGATTTAAAGTCATATTCGACAACAAGAAGTGTTACGTCCTAAAGAAAGACTATGTGATTCCAGAGGACCAAGTTCTAGTGACTGCTTCAAGATATAAAGACCTTTATGTTTTGGATCTCTCAACGGCTTCTACAACGGATCATGAAGTTCAGTGCTTCCTATCAAAAGCTACTGAGAAGGACTCCATTTCCTGGCATAGGAGAATGGGACACATAAATCAACGGAAATGATCACTTGATTCAAAAGGATCTAGTGAGAGGTGTTAATGTCAAAATTTTCCAACTTCCTGGTTTTTGTGTAGCATGCAAGAAAGGCAAACAGACGAAGAAGACTCATAAAGAAAAGAAAGTTCATTCTATCGAGCTTCCTCTTGAACTTCTTCACATGGATCTGTTTGGTCCAGTTAGTACAAAGAGCATTGCTGGTGACTTGTACTGTTATGTGGTTACTGATGACTACTCAGATTCTCTTGGGTATTGTTTCTGAAGTCCAAGTCAGAAACATTTGAGTCATTCAAGGAATTAGTAACCACACTGGAATCTCTCTACAAGCTGAAGGTGAGACAGGTACGCTCAGACAACGGGACTGAATTCAAGAATCAGTGGATGGAGGCTTACTGCAAGGAAAAGGGAATTGTGTACCAGTTCACTTCTCCCTACACGCCTCAGATGAATGGTATTGGTGAGAGGAAGAATAGAAGCTTGATAGAGACAGCACGGACAATGCTAGCAGACTCGAAACTGCCTATCCAATTCTAGAATGAGGCAGTGGCAAATGCATGTTATACATTAAATCGAGTTCTGGTAGTCAAGCGCCACGGCAAGACCTGTTACGAGTTACTACAACGATGTAAACCTAATCTGGAGTATCTCGAACCATTTGGCACGCCGTGCACACTTCTGAAGAAGACTCAAAAAGGGAAATTCAGTGAGAAGGCTGTTGAAGGGATCTTCCTAGGATACAACATACCAAACAAGTGAGTTTACAACAACTCAACTAGTTTAGTAGAAGTGTGGTGTAATGTTGATGTTCAGAGATATACCACACCACCTACTGGAAAAGGACCCACTTATTTTTCGACTATGATGGATTCTTCAAGTCCTTCAACATCCCATATCTCCTTTTAATGACGAGTTAGCTACATGAATGATGTATGATATCTTGAATACACCATATCTCAATTCAACATCATCGAGCTCGCATGGAGAATCATCTCATCACTCAGGGGGAGCACTAGAAGACAGTGACTCCTCCTCAGAAGATGAAGCTTAAGAGATTGACCAGAACAATCAGGACAGACATATTCCAATTCCTGCAAGTCCACAAACATCTAACAGTGATGCCTCTTCGACTTCGGAACCTCAAACTCCTTCTACCTCAGATGCAGAACCAAATGTTCATAATCTTGGCTCTGAGGTAGTTGTTCCTACCACTCCAAGACCTCGTCTAAATGTCTATCATCCCCTAGACAATGTCGTTGGGGATGTCAGATCAGGAGTACAGACCAGAAATCAGTTGTACTCAGCTGATTATGCCTCGGTAATGGAAAAAGGATACATACACGATGGTGCTTATCGGTGTTTTGTCTCACAGTCTGAGCCAAAATATGTTAGTGAAGCACTGAATGATGAGGCATGGGTGAGTGCCATGCAAGAGGAACTTCTTCAATTCAAGAAGTTAGGTGTATGGACATTGGTAGATAGACCTAAAGGTGCTAAGGTCATTGGCACCAAATGGGTCTTGAAATGCAAAAAGGATGACCAAGGTGTCATTATCAGGAACAAAGCTCGACTGGTGGTTCAGGGATTTCGACAAGTCAGGGCATTGATTATAATGAAGTGTTTGCACCCATGGCAAGGATGGAAGCCATCTGCATCTTCCTTGCCTATGCATCGTATATGAAGATCAAAGTCTATCAATTAGATGTGAAGAGTGCATTCCTTCATGGTAAAATTCGAGAGACAGTTTATGTCAGTCAACCTGAGGGATTTGAAGATCCTTATCATCGGGACAGAGTTTACAAACTTGACAAGGCCTTATACGGGCTTCATCAAGCTCCAAGGGCCTGGTATGAGAAACTCTCGACTTACCTTGTGAAACACGGCTTTTACAGGGGAGTCATTGACTGCACGGTGTTTATCAAAGAAAAGGATGGAGACCTACTGCTAGTACAGGTCTATGTCGATGACATAATCTTCGGTTTAAAGAACGAAGAGTTATGCAAAGAAATTGAAGCAGTAATGAAGGCGGAGTTTGAGATGAGTGCCATGGGGGATATGAAATTCTTTCTCGGGCTACAGGTGGATCAGACACCCAAAGGGATTTTTCTACATCAGACCAAGTATGTGGGAGACATTCTCACCGTTTGACATGGAGAATGCTTCTGCAGCTAGAACTCCACTTGCTACAAACCATGATATACACCTGATGAAAATGGAGATCTGGTAGATGCAACAATGTACCGAGGAATGATTGGATCTCTCATGTACCTTACTGTCTCTAGACCTGATATCATGTATGCTACATGTCTATGTTCTAGATATCAGGCTAAGCCAAAGGTTAACCATCTGATCGGGTCAGAGAATATTTCATTATCTGAAGGCACACCCACACTTGGTTGTGGTATCCTCATGATGATGACTTTGAACTCACGGCGTATAGTGACTCGGATTTCGGGGGCTGCAAGATGAATTACAAGTCTACATCAGCAGGGTGTCAATTCTTTGGGAGGAGATTAGTGACCTGGCAGTGTAAAAAGCAGACCTCGGTTGCGTTGTCAACCTGTGAAGCCGAATACGTTGCAGCTGCAAGTTGTTGTTCTCAAATTATTGGATTCAACAACAAATGCGGGACTACGGTTTTAATTTCTCCATTACACCTATTTTTGTTGATAACTCTACTGTAATTGCAGTAACTAAAAATCAGTACAACATCCTAAGACCAAACACATCGGTATAAAATATCATTTTATACGGGACTGTTTTGAAAAAAATTTAATCGATGTGGTAAATATAAATACGGATTTTCAACGCGCTGACCTCTATACAAAAGCTTTTGACAAACCACGTTTTCTATATTTGTTAGAGATCAACGGCGTTAAAAAGAAAGTGATGTTATTCCTGCTGATGATCATATGTAGTCTGATACAGCTTTAGTCTATTTTCTTTTTTATATTTATTTTCCTTTTCATTTTCTTTATTTATTTTGTTCTGTTTTAAATTAAATTAATGTTATTTAGCTGTCTATTAAAATCCTAAATATGTTAATCGGTTATGATTTTAGTTCATAAGTCTGGGTAGTATAGTTCTTCTCGTGAACCTTTAGTTGTCTCGAAGCGTAGGCTATCACCTTGTCTCGTTGCATCAAGACAACCCAATCCTTGAATGGATGCATCGCAATACACGACAAGTCATCTGTTCCCTCTGGTAATGCTAATATCGGGGCAGTATAGAGTTTTTGTTTTAATAATTGGAAAGCTGATTCTTGGCTCTCAGTCCATTTGTATGTCGTTCCTTGTGAGTCAAGGCTGTGAGAGGTTGTGCGATCTTAGAAAATCCTTCTATGAATCGGCGGTAATATCCTGCTAATCCAAGGAATTGTCTTATCTCGCTTGGCGTTTTAGGTGTAGTCCAATTCTTTATCGCCTCAATTTTGGCAGGATCAACGTGTATTCCTTCTCATTAACAATATGACCTAGGAATTGTACCTCTCTTATCCAAAAGTCACACTTTGAGAATTAGCATACAGCTGCTCATTTTTCAACAGTTCCAAGATCATTCGTAAGTGCTCTTCGTGCTCCTCCTTGGTCCTAGAGTATATCAGTATATCATCGATGAACACAATGACAAACTGATCAAGATAAGGTTTGCACACGCGGTTCATGAGGTCCATGAACACAGCAGTGCATTAGTCAACCCAAAAGGCATGACTAAGAGCTCATAATGACCATAACGAGTACGAAATGCAGTCTGGGAATGTCTTCTTCTCGAACTCTGAGTTGATGATAACCAGATCTCAAGTCTATTTTCGAGTAATAGCTTGATCCTTGAAGCTGATCGAACAAGTCGTCGATACGAGGTAAAGGGTATCGGTTCTTGACTATTACTTTGTTTAACTCTCGATAATCGATGCACATCCGGAATGTGCCATCCTTCTTCTTAACAAAGAGTACAGGAGCTCCCCAAGGTGATGTACTAGGTCGAATAAAGCCTTTATCCAGAAGCTCCTGAAGTTGTGACGACAACTCCTGTAGTTCGTTTGGTGCTAATCGATAAGGTGCCCTCGCAATCGGAGCTGCGCCGCGAGTCAACTCAATCTGGAATTCCACTTGGAGGTGCGGTGGTAATCCAGGAAGATCTTCTGGGAACACCTCCGAAAAGTCGCGTACTACGGGAATATCCTCCATTCTCTTTTCTTCCTTTTGCTTATCGGTTACAAGTGCTAGAATAGCCACACGGCCCTTTCATAACAACTTTTGGGCTTTCATATACGAGATGATGCCTATCACAGCACCACTCCTATCACCTTTAACGGTAAGAATTTGATCACCAACCGGGATCCGTATAATCTTCTCGTGACATATGACTTCCACTTGCTTGCTAGAGAGCCAATCCATGCCTATCACAACATCAAAACTCCCCAACGTAACAGGCATGAGATCTATAGCGAAAACATGACCAGCAAGTTCTATCCTACAGTCCTTAAGGATATGCGTTACATGGATTTGTTTACCGTCGGCTAATTCCACAGTGTACTTAGATTCTAAAGCAGAGGGTATATCACTTAAAAGACTACAGAATTTTAAGGACACAAAACACCTATCGGCTCCAGTATCAAATAGTACCGTAGCAAAACAACCATTAACAGGGAATCTACCGGTAACAGTTGTGGGATCATTTAGAGCCTCACCTGAGCCAATGACGAAGGCTCTCCCTTTGGCTCCATCTTTATTGCCGCCATTTCCAGTGCCATTTCCACCATTGTTTTTATTATTACCATTGTTGTTATTGTTCCCATGGTTGTTGGTGTTGTTGTTGTTGTTGTTGCCATTTCCGTTCCTCCTTAGTTGTGGGCTGTTTCGCTTGTAATGCCCTTCTTTCCCACACTCAAAACAACCCTTGGGAGTTTCTTGAGATTGTTGTGGCCTCCTCATTAGTTCACCACGGCAATCCTTCGCAGCGTGTCCAATCTTTCCACAACGTTGACACTTGAAGCTATCACACCGTCCCACATGGTGGTAGTTACACCGTGGGCATTGGGATGTCTGCCGCCGTAACCGCTGGGTCCTTGGTTATTTGGGGTAGTTTGGTTGAAATTGCGGTTATTATTGAACCGCCGCTGCTGCTGCTGAACTGGCTGTTGCTGCTGTTGGGATTGTTGTTGACCGCCAGACGATGATGATGATGATTTGTTATTGCTGTTGCTGGGAGCATCCCACTTCCTTTTGTTGTCGGGCACGCTCACCACAGCGCCCCGTTTGGGTAACCGCCCTTGCTCAACCGCCTGATCAGTAAGTTTATGGGCAATTTGGATGGCCTGCTGAATCGTAGTCGGGTTAGAAGCTGTTACCATACTTTGGATTTCAGGCACCAATCCTCGTATGTAGTGCTCGATTCTCTTATGTGTCTCATTAACCATTCCTGGACACAATGTAGCCAGCTCATGAGTACGGGTCGTGTAAGCCTCAATTTCTGAACCCTTCATCTTAAGCTGCCAGAATTCCATCTCCAACTTTTGCACCTCATTTCGAGGACAGTACTCCTCGATCATCATATCCTTGAACTCATTCCAGGGGAGTCCATTTGCCATCGCTTGTCCAAGCATCTGGACTTGCGCGTTCCACCAAGACAGGGCTGCACCCTCCAAAGTCCTGGTGGCATACTTTACTTGATCCGCCGGTGGACAGTTACATTTGGAGAAAACGGACTCAGTCTTCTCGAACCAGCGTACAAGCCCTACAGCACCCTCTGTACCGCTGTAGGTGTGTGGTTTACAGTCCATGAAGGACTTGTATGTACACATTGGTGGTCCTGTTTTAACACAACACACATTAATCAAACATCCCCTACAGTTATAAAGGATATCGGATTTGTTTTTCTGGCATTGTTTACCTGCTGGCTGACCCGCGTGGGTAGCAGCCACTGCCGCATGAACATGCTCATTAATTAGAGCAGCCAATTCTGCAGGAGTCATGTTAATAGCACCACCACCCTGTTCTTCGGTGCCACATCCACGTCCGCGTCCACGACCACGTCCACGTCCACGTCCACGAGCGTCCATTCTTTTCACTTTATATTCACAATACAATAATGAGTAACATCATACACATTTAACTCATTGAAGCGTAGTAAACAGTAAATGAAAGAAATAACGTATCATCACAACCACAACATTCATAACAAAAATAATAACCAAAGTAAATAAATTGCAATAAGTCACAATGTATTTAGCAATGTCAAAATTGAAGTTTTGTTGTTCGTGTGGGGAAACAACCCTTCCCACATAGGTTTCAACAAAAAGAAAACACTACGTAGTCTAAGTCATATAAAGAAGTCAATCGACAATGTCTGACCCATCACTATCATCCTCCATCTCCTCCGGTTCCTCTTCCTCGGGTCCCTCCTCGGGATCCTCCTCATCCTCAGAGTCTGCTGCAGGAGCAGGAGCTATAGCAATCTGAAGTGCTGCTAGTTGAGCTTCTAATATGGCAATCCTATTATCGGCTATGGCGTCCCGTTGTTCACGAGCAGTCACGCGTCCTTGGAGTGCCATAACACCATCTTGCATATGGTGACAACCGTTCAGCGTCTTCCCGTGTTCTTCCTTGAGTTCGTCCAATTGATGTCTCAGGTTGTACACCTCTTGCTGTAGTGTACAGACATCACCCGTGAGTCGTCTTACACGATGCTGTTCAGTATCCAGTGCAGCCATTAGTGCAGCAATCAGTTGCTCGTTGGACTACGCCGTTCGTGGGAGTAGAAGCATGGGTTGATTGGCATTGTTCCTAGTCCTTGGCTTTAGGACAGGTACGCGCTCCCTAAACATGATGTGGTCAACAAACCTAGGATAAGAACGCCAGTCTCGCGGAGGGTCACGCTTCATCAATGCGAATGGTTGATCCCAGTCAATCTCCTCTCGGGGATAAGCCAGTCGGGGCCAATCAAATCCATCATCAGGTACAGGTGCGGGAGGTGGGGATTCAGATCGTGTAGGTGATTCAGGTCGTTTACCCGGAGCTCTTGAAGACGATGCCATGCTGCAGAGAGTGTGACGTGTATGCCAATGAGTATACAGTAAATGGGAGTAAGGCACATGTAACTAATTAACTGTGTGCGGTTATAGTCTAGTGTGTATGCAACCTAGTTCCCTATAACCAATGGCTCTGATACCAATCTGTCACACCCTTAAAATCCACTTGCGGAGTTTTACCGCGAGGCGTGTGAACAAACCAGGATCACAGTCAATAGTTACTCAGAACGACTCTAAATGCCATAATTTAAACAAAATCAACCAAAATACAAACTTTAAACAATGCGAAAGCATTTTGAAAACAACCCAAGTCAATAAAGTATAACTATGGCAAAAACAAGTGCCAACCCAAAAGAGTAAACTATAATTGTTAAAATGTCAAATTGTCTTGAAGCATCGTGTCTTAAAATGCAATGAACCGTGCAGTGCTCCTATGGCAAGCAAGCTAAGGACCTGAGAAAAGCTACTAAAATGTCAACACATAGGTTGGTGAGTTCAAGAGTTTGAGTTCAATAAACATGTAAACAGTTGCGATATATATAAGCAGTGCATGGTAATAGATAGCTAGTCTATTATCAGTAAATATTAATACATAGTGATTTTGCAATTGAAGCTGACTGTGATAGTTGTTGCCTCCTGTCACGACTTACCATGTCGTGACAATGTTCATTAGGACAAATTGCACCCGGTTGACCTCGAGTCATACAGGTGGGGCTCGTCAGACCCAGTAGTACTACCCAAGTTTTCCCCGCTATTAAATATTAACAATTCAAAAGTGTGAGGACTTTTCCCATGGTAACCAGCACTGTATTAATATTATACACAACTTAAATAATAAAAGCGTTCGTATAAATACCAGTATGCTATCTCCCCCAAAAGAGATTAAGTAAAGAGTGGGGCATGAACTCACCTGATGTATGCAAAGGGTACTTAGGGTTTATTTTGAGAAACGAGAGGATAGCCAACCTTCACAGGTTACCTAGATCATGTGAGTACATAAGTACGTGTAAATAAAAGACATGTGAAACCCTAATCATACCAAAACCAAAGACTCAAGCTTCCAGAAAAATAGACACGTTTGACCTAGTTGACCCGTTTGACCCGTTGGTGACATTATGAGTTATAATTCATATAAAGCCAATGAGCACATACAACATACATGATTAACATTCAAATAGTATCATACATATGTTATATCAACCAGGTGTATCACTTAGATCATCATACAATCAAGTACTATACAAGTCATGCGAATCTAGAACATTAACATATCCATTAGTTATAATACAACTAACATGTCACACAAAGTTCAACCATTCATCACATGCCATGTGAAGCCACTCACGACTTCACATCCTAAACCCTGCCAATCTTACTAAGTAGGGGCCTCAGATCCGCACACGTGTATAATGATCATAACCATATTCTTTAAGCATATGCATTGCATTCACAACATCACAACAATCAATTACCAGACCCAAGCATGATGTCCTACTACTACACAACATCCAAACCATACATGATCACCAAGTCCAAATATCACACATGATAATCCAAGCATGCCATACAACTAAGTTAACACGTTCTATCACACTAGAATCTATCCTTGAACATAATAGCAGGCTCCTAACATCCCAAACATGATCATAACATCATATTTCAACGTTTACACGAATAAAGTTTCCCTTTTGGGAAAGAACATCCCAAAATCTATCAAACATCCAAAGCATACATGAATTCATCATTAATATACCAATTCAAGCTCATACTAACATCCAAGCATAATCAACCACATCCAAACATCATAATTCACCAAATCATATCCAAAAGTTACTATCTTTAGTAATGTATGAACTATAACATGTGTTCTTGCATTCCCAATGATCACAACATCAATCTAACATCTAATTATCACCATGAACACATCCATAACATCATAACATCCATAGATCAACATTTCATGCAAATAAAGTTACTATTATTAGTAACCTATGAACATCAACCCTAAATCATCAATTTCTTGCAAGATTCATGATTCCTAACATTCATACAACTTATTAATCACCACACATTCATCAAACAACCATCATTCATCCATAATCATGCCCAAAATCGAATTAGGGTTTGACTAGAATCAAAACCCATGATTAAACCACTAAAAACATGTAATTCATTCATGATCGACGTTAACTAACATGTATTCAACCTAACTAACATATAAACATCATCAAACAACATCCAATTCGACCTAATAAGGATCAATTTCGAATCTAAGGTTCGGCCATAATGAAGAACATCACCAAAACATGAAAAATCTAACCTTTAAACTTGTAATTGCTTGAAATTGATGCTTCCTATGTGTTATATATCTTGTAATCAAACCAAAACTACACGAAATTTCTTGTTCTTGGCTGATTTTCGAAGATGGAGAGGGAGAAGAGGGGAGTCGCGGCCGCTTTTGGGTGGTTTTAGGGTTTTTTTGTTTTATTTAATTCAATTTTACATATTTATCCTTTTAACCCTTGTGTTTTGGTATTTTATAAAAACTAGACTTTAAACTCTTTTTAAAATGCCTTTAACTTGAAAATATAAAGATATGAACTAATAATATTCATTACATCATTTATCTTTGCAAAAACACAAGACATACGAACAAATAGGCACGTTTTCGCGTTACGCGATAAATTCTTTAATTAACCTTTTATAAATGTGTAAACACATAAACATAACCCAATACTCACATAATCACTTAGATTCACATCAAATTAACATTATTCATTATTATTAGGTCACCAACGTTCAACGACAACTAGTGTGTGCTCACGACACGTGTATACAAGACTTAACGGAACTAACGGAGCTTGGTAACGGAAATTTACCGGATGTCACATATGCGGATGACCATAAATAGAGCAAAGCACGAAAAAAAAGCAAATGCTATCAAGCTAATAACTTATGTTGTTCGTGCATTATGTGCTAAAGAAATTAACGATGCTCTAACAAGAAGATAGGTTGTGTGCCTCTCTGTTGTGCGATGGCACTGACCTGAGGATAAGCATAACCTAGATATTCTAGAATTCATTGTTGTTGCCGCCTCTCTACTGTGCGATGGCACTGACCTGAGGATTGGCTTCTCTTTGAAAGCTCTAAGAATAGTCTCTTCTTGTCAAAATGCCCGTAGACCGCTCAAAAGCTCCTGAGGAATGTTGATTATCATATAAGCGTGGGATCTACAAATGTTGGTTGAAATAATAAACCTTAAACTATCACTAATCTGTGTCAAAAGTCTGTGTATGGATTTAAGAGGACAAATATACTGACAATCATAGTGGATACAAATTCTTGAAAGTCCAAATCAATGTGGGAATCTAATAGTACCAGTATGATTTCCTAAATTTGCTAACGACTCTTGATGAAAATCGAGAAGTGAGCATCAAATGGTTTTGATGACAAGTCCCAAATGATTTGACTTGCCTGTATGATTCTAAAATTGATTTGGTCCAAGTATGGTCAAACTAAATAGAAGCTGCCTATTCCAGAAACCAATCTAGTAGATTTCTATCTTAGGATCTACCTCTCATAAAAAGTTAAAAATAAGTTTAATTTTTGTACTTTAGTTTAATTTTCTATTTATTTAGTCATTTCAGTTTACTTGTTGTTGGACTACGTCATAGAATTCAGTAAGGGATTAATTCACCTAAAAGGGTCATGTCTGAGATGACCACATGTGTTTTCAAAAGATAAATGGGTCACGTTTGAGGTGACAAAGTGTTTAAAATGATCACGTCTGAGGTGATCAAAAGTTTTTCAAGATAAAAAGGATCATGTCTGAGATGATCAAATATGCATAATGTTAATTCTAAAGCTTAAAGAAGGTTTAAATGGCAAATGGTAAGAAATGCAGAAAATTTCATAAGTATGACCCATTCGCACGAATGGACCATGAGTATGGACATATCATGCGAATGGGAGCTATTCGTACGAATGGACCATGAGTATGGACCATGAGTATGGACCATTCAACCGAATGGCCCATACGAATGAACCAGTCGGATGTTTCAGAGTGAACGAATAAGTAAATCGCACGACTGAACTCCAGTCAGACGATTGAAGGTGACCGACTGTGGTAGTCGCACGACTGTTCTTCAGTCACATGAATCAACTATGCGACTGGGCTCAGTAGCACGATTGAAAGTAAATCCTAGTATAAATAGAGGGTGAGTCGGTCGCAGTTGGTCATCACTCCCAAATCATCTCTGAATCGCATGAACATATTGTTACTCTGCCCGATTTTCATTTGAGCCTTCAAGACTATTATTTGTTGTATACTTATGATTTTTATTAACTATACAAGTATAATGCGGTGCAATCCATGAAAATATCCATCAATTTATGACCAAAATTGACGGATATGAACCCTAAAAGAAACTGAGACGTACATTTACAAATAAACAAATAAAACTAGTCCATTGTGCAATTAAAGGCTATAATATGTTTAGTCGGTGGATTGCGAGTCTAATGAACAAGAGCACGTAGTCTAAGATTCAAAATTGGAGAAAAATTGAATTTGAATTGAACAGTCAGAACCATGCATATAAGGTCAGTCGCACGACTAGTGTAACTGCATGAGTTTACATACGCATGACTAGTAGCACACTCAGTCGTACGTATGGGTTAATTCGCACGACTAGAGTTCAGTCGCACTGATAATTCGCATGACTTGATCTCAGTCGCACAACCTCATTCGCATGACAGTAAAGAAGGTTTTCAAGTCCATGTGATTCAAGAAATTCTTAGCCAATGGATACTAATGTTTGCTTTCATTGTGTAACAGATGGCAAGTCGATGGACAATGAGTACGAAGCATAACATATGTGCTCATCTAGATCTGACATCCAGAAATGCTTCAGACTTTTCTGGCATTATCACCTTTCTAAGGAGATCGAGAATTGCACATGCTATATCTGCTCCATGTACTTCATATCGTTCTATACAGCAGGCCTTCTGGGAATGTGCAGTAGTCGACCGATCTTCTGAGCCTCATTGTATCAGGAGTACTATCTTTGGAGAGGCGATTGAGATCATAGAGGAAGATCTCAGGATTGTGCTGCAGTTGGGGGAAGATGCTGACTGTCCTACTAGACTACACCCCCTTACTGTCAGAGGATGCTTTCTTCGAGCTAAGTACTCTGGGGACATAAATGTCGGGGTGCTCAACAAGAGCAACCTGTGTCCCCAGTTCAAGTACCTTGCTCACGTACTGCTGAAGTGCATAGCGTCCAGGAAGGGAGGATTTGATGAGTTGTCAGATCAGATCCAGAACGCCTATGTAGCGTTGGTACTGAACCATCCGTTCAGCTTCTCCAAGATGATTTTCTCCTACTTAGTGGAGAACATTGAGGGGAAAGGGAAGGAGGGCTTCTGCATGTACCCCCGATTCATGCAGATGATTATAGACCAGAAGCTCCCTTCCCTGCCGAAGGAGAAGGAAGATGCAGTAGTTCTTGAGGTGATGGATGATACCACCTTACGCCGGATGAAGGTGTACATGGGGAAGCATGTGAAACCCTCTATCAGGAGATTGTTCGGGCATCTGGCCCGTGAGAACTATGTGGTGCCTGCTCGGAGGAAGTGGCGCCACGATGATAGTGATTCTGATGTTGAGCAGATTGCTCTACCCTCCGATGACTCTGATGATGATGATTGCGGGGATGCTGGAGATAACATGCCCATTCCACCGAGGGGCACAATGACTGATAGTATACCTCCAATATCTGCCCCACTGGAGATGTAGTGGAGTCTGCTGGGTTCCACCAGGGGTTTGTACCTGGTGAGGATGAAGAGGAGTCCGATGAGGAGCCGCTTACTAGGACTGTGAGAAGAAGAGTCGTTCCCACAGAACACGGGCTCAGGGCGGTTGGTGAACGCCCAAGTGGATCAGGTGAGACTGCTAATGACCCAACATATGTTCCTGATCCGTCGCGCCGTAATCTAGGGGGAGCATCCTCCTCGACTGGATCGAGAAGGAAGAGGATGGCTCAGCCCCACGGCTTAAAGAAAAAGAAGCGCTGACTTACCTTCGTCACCACCACAGCTACCACCAACCCCACCACCACAGACACTCCTACTATCACAACCACCACCACAGCCACCACCACTTTACCTACCACAACCACCTTTTCACCACCCACCACATCATTCATTCCTACACCACCACCACCTTCATCTATACCATCCCTAATCTTCACCACTACCACCACCACCACTAGCTTTCCTGCAGCACCATCATCACACTCCCCTTATCCTACAGGATCACCTTTACCTCCTAGCGGGGTAGAGGAACAACTCTTAGCACTCAACCGTATGGTGTTGAGACTGTTGGCTGCTGATGATGAGAAGACTGCGCAGATTCGTCAGCTAGAAGATCTCACAGCTGTCCAGTCCCAGCAGATCTCTCAGCAGGATCAGCTGATTGAGCAACAGGCACAACAAATGGCTGCTCAAAGCAAAGAGATTGCCCAACTCCAAGAGCATAGAATCAGACCAGCAAAGAAGATTGAGGAGTTAGAGGAAGCTAAAAAGTCTATCATGCTCAAGCTCAAAGGAACTAAAGATGAGCCTCTAAAGATAAAGGAAGGAGATGGTGATGAGGGTGATATTGAGGGTGATGATGAAGATGATGATGAAGATGAATAGAGTGATAATGAAGGGGATGAGGAAGAAGAGACAGAGGACAGGCAGGAGGATGATGATGATGAAGGAGGAGATGCAGCTGCATCTGCCTCAGCTCAGGGTCAAGAGAGAAGATCAAAGAGAAATCAAGACCAACAAGCTTCCTCTTCTGCCTCACCAAGTGATGATCCAGCGATTCAAGATAAAAGTAATGATTAGTTGATTATGTAATTGATAGCTTTTGTACTTGAATCATGGATTAAACTTATGTATTTGATGCTTATATTAAGATTAATGTATTTCTGTCTAGATTATTAACTAATGTTTGATGTGTTACATGTTTACAACAAGCAGATTCAAACTTTCAAAGGGACGAATTTGATGTTGCTCCCCTTTAGCAGGTCAAGACTCAATTGACTATGATTCTTGATCTGCAAGGGATCGTCAGGAGATCTGTGCATTATACCCCTGAAGAAGAGGAAATAATTCATGATCTTTCAAACGAGCAACTAGCTGAAATGTTCAAGCTAAACCCAGATGAGATCATTAAGGATGCTCTAACTGTTGAGTCTACCAGTGAAGAAGAGGTAAATGACATTGATAAGATAGAAATAGAGGACATCACAGCAAAGCACTATCCTCAGTATGCTAACAACGAGGGAAATGTGGTCCCCAATCTGGGTGAATCCCTAGTTAGTGATACATTTGAGGTATTGGATCAGATGGAGAAGGAGTCAGAGAAGATTGAAGGAAAAGCCCAAGCCTCAAACGACGATGTTGATATCAGAAAGGCGGAATGGGCTGCTTGTTTCGAAGAAATCCGAGCCCAACGCGCAGCTCCTAAACAGAATGTCTACACCAAACTCTACAGAGTGAAGAAACATCATAAGGTGTCAGGCAGGATTATTGCGTGGGCACATTTCGAGGATCTAAATGTTTATGGAATAAAGAGGGAAAAAGGCATAGAGTACTTTAGATTTCCACATGATCTAAAAACTCTACCTGGTTTTGAGCTCAACCAGCTAGCGAAACTGAAGTTATTATATGCTGACCCAAGGAAGATATCAGGCTGGTTTGAGGCTGCCCTGAAGAAAGAGTACCACACCAGGTGGGTCAACTTCAAACCTCAACAACCTACGAGGTATATCATATGTTCTGAAGTTGATCCTATAACTGGTAAGCCCAATATTGTGCTGAAGTGGAGTCCACCAAGAACAATGTCAAGAATCCCTCTCAGGGAAATGCCTCAGGACTTTACTCCACACTTTAAGTGGTGGTACTATGATTGGAGAACCGGGGAGGCGGTCATAGTTCTAAATAAAGAGGGACAAATGAATACCATCAGGGTGTTTGACCCAATATGGCTCACTAACTTGTCTGATAATGATGTTTACACATTATACAAGTGGCCATTATTCTATGACCCACAAGATATTGTACAAGCCCTTCAATTCCAAAATATCATAAGACTCTGCTTTGCGTTCGAGATACATACAGGAGTCACTAGAGAGGAAAAGTACAAGAAATATGAAGAGGTGATGCAGAAGGTAAGACATTAGATAGGTCTAGGTCCAAGGGGGAGTTTGTTGATACATATGTACCTAGATCCAGATCTAAATGTAATATGTCTTGTAATGTCTTACGCTTATGTTAGTGTCGAGTACTTAATGAAATGATATGATTGGTTATGTTTATAATGTTTATATATTTCATTAATGAGTTGGTGACTTGATTATATAGGTTTTGAATGTTTGAATTGATTTACATAAGGTTATAATAATGAATACAATTCAAACTTGAGTTGGTGAAGTTCTCATGCGTCCGACAGGTCCATACGTCCTAACAGTAGTGATGCGTCCGAATGGCCATGCGACTGAGTGTCCATGCGCCTAAATAGTCCATACGCCTGAACAACTTCATGCGTCTAACTCGGTCGCACGACTGAATGATCTGCCGTGCGAATGGATCAAACGCATGGCTCAATCGCACGAATGAACCATGCTAATGGTTCAGACGCACGAATGAGCAATCCTAACCTATAAATACCACCTAAGTCGTGGAAAAAGGAGGGGATTGATTCCTATTCGACTCCAAACGCACCCTAGTTGTCCAGAAGCCTCCAAGCTCGTACTCCAAGTTCATAGAACGCAACAGATCGATTGCTAATCGATTGTTAACGTTAGATTCGATACCTTATTGTTTCTACGTGCGTTCTCATTGATTGGATTGCCAATCAAATAGGATTTCGCACTATTTGGTTTGGTTTACACGTTAATCAATTTGTATTTCGTTTATATACAAGATCCTAACAAAAACATATAACTTTACATTTAACATTCATAAAACATTACAGCGGAAATATATAAATAACTTTTCATATCATTACAAATTCTTTTGGAAGTTAATACAAGCGTTCTTTTCAAAACATCGTTCGTTCGCATTACAATGCAAAAAAATTAAGCAAAAGAATGTCATCCAAAAGAGCTGAGTAGCCGCCCCGTGCCATCCTCAGCAACATTACCTGCCAACTGGAAACACATAAAAGTCAGCGTTGCTGAGTGAGTTCTAGTTTTATAATAAAACATACTTATCTTTCATTTAAAAACCGTCCATTTCTTTCTTTCAAATCATAACAGTCTTAAAATGTGATCATACATTGTACGTACACATAGATAATAGTTATTATCTTCATCATCGTTCATTTCGTACTTTTATTATCTTTCGTTTTCATCTAGGTCCTTTCATGTGCTTAACCCCCCTCTAGAGCACCAAGCAATTCATCTAGGGTTAAGCGACAAGGACCCCATACATCTAGTCAATCACAAAGACTGAACCCCTGTGTGCATCCTCATGGGGTATTTAATCCGCACACAGTTGAGCTGATAACCCCTCATTTGGTGTGAACCTCCATACATATGCTTGATCACACGGATCAAGCCCTAGTGTGCATTCTCATGGGGTAGCTAACCCACACACGGTTGAGCTAACACTCCTCATTGAGTGTGAACCTCCATACATTTTCTTGCAAGACTTTCTTACGTTCGTTCGTTCATTAAGCATGCATTCTTCATTTCGTTCCTCTTTTATTATCTTCCACTTTACATTACATAATACTTTTCATTTCATTCATTAACATTCAATGCAAAGCCAAAGGAAAATAATCATACATAATAATAAGGAACATCAACATACACAGTCAGCATCATCATACATGGCACCATCATACATACATAACATACATCATGCATAATCATACAACATCATGCGTCATCACCATCATGCTCAACATAACCTCTATGGCCTTAAAGGTCATCTTACTTGACCCCCGGGAATCTTCTACATCAAAACTTACATCTGCACTTTCCCCAAAAGTCAGTAAATAAACTATGTTCCCTCGGGTACACAAGCCCTACTTGGGCATATAGGCACCCTTCAGTCGCATGGCCTCCCATACGACTGAACACCATGCGAATGGACACTAGGCGAATGAGCCCTATGCGAATGGACCCAATGCGGATGTGTATTAATACGGATGAACATTAATGCGGATGAGTCCCATGCGAATGGAACTGATGCGGATGAACACTTAGGCGAATGGACCTCAATTGCATGACTCCCCATGCGAATGACCCTCTATCGTATGACACACAAGCATATGGACTCCAGTCGCACGACTCACATGCGAATGAACCTCAGTCGCACTCCTTTCGGCCGTATGGCCTCCATTCGGTCGCCTAGCACTAGTTGATGTAGAATGCAATTAATCCCGAACCCAATCTGCGATTTACGGCCTCCAAGCCCTTCAAAACTTGTTCTCAGCCCAATTCAACCATCCTAAACCTTAGAAGCACATACCACAACACCATTCAAGCATGCACAAGCCTGAAAACAAACCCCACTCACATCACACACAACACATACACACGGGTTCAACACACACACCCAAAAAACGGGTTTTACTATGTGTTTCGGCCCAAAATCAGTTGAAAAAGAGTAAAAGAGGGGTCCTAGAACTCACACAAACAACACCATCGAGTAGAGCTTCGATTCAACCCGCTACACTTCAACTTTCACGCTCGAATCCACAAGAATCAAGCTTGTGACCCTTTTTCTCCCTTTCTTCTCCTCTTGGCAGATTTTACAAGTGTGGGGAGGGTGTGAGCTGCCCTCCCCCTTATTTCCCTACTCATCCAATCTTTCTCCCGTTTTAGCAAGTTTGGTCCCCCGACTTTGGACTTTATTTCTTTTTCTTCTTTCGTCAGCTTCAAAGAAGATATCCGGGTGTTACACATACACTTGTAAACGTTTAAACTTGTAAAGCACTTGCAATTCATCTTTACTTTTTGTCATGGTTATTGGTATTGTTGTAAGTCTTATATGAGAGACATATTTTGTTTACAATCATTAACTATTACTAGCCTGGTGACATCTTAGATCTTTGGGCCTGACAAGCCTATTTGGTGCGAAATCCAATGTATTGTCAGAACCTGATGACATATGACTTGTTGATCATGGGAACCAAGTACACTTAGCCAATCTTATAAACTTGTAATCAAGTCGAGGTTTGGTTGTAACTGTAACATCTCGTATTTTTATTAAGATAAAAGTTAACTTTGTTAAATATTTGTAAGGTCTAGTTATGCCTTTTATGAAATTTATGGGCTACTTATGTTTACTTGTTAGTTGTCATTTAATCTCTAATATAAATTTCAATGATATAACTATTAAATTATAATAACACCAATAATTATGTCTATAATAATAATAATAATAATAATAATAATAATAATAATAATAATAATAATAATATAATAATAATAATAACAATAATAGTCATACTAATAATAATGGTAATAATAATAATGATAATAATAATAATAATAAGTTATAAGATATTTAAAATGTAAAGAGTAATTTAAGTCCAGGGGGTTATTTGGCAAATTATGAAAGTTAAAATTTAAGTTTAAACATAAAATGTCCACTACTAAACTATAGGGGCCAAAGCTGTAAATTTATAATCAAAACACAAAGTCACCCCCCTTGGTCCCGTAATTCCGGCTTGTACCCTCCGGCCACCCTTCGGTCGGCTCCGATGAGGGGTAAACCGCCAGAATCTCTTGGATTTCCACCCAAAAACCGTTTCCAATCGTTTTTTGAACGCGTTTCGAACATAATTAGGATGTTTAATGTGTTTAAACGACGGTTATGGCTCCTAAATCAATCGGTAACCGAAGCTCGTAAGCTCAAACCTGTTCGAGTATCAAACCTCGATAATTACTCAATTAATGCAACCAGATCGAACGTCTAACTCTCTATAATCAAACCCAACTTTCAATTGCACCTAAAACAAAACAAATCATCAAATTTCATCACCATCTTCTGTGGCAACCTACGCCATAATCGAACACCATCATCTGGGTTTCAATTTTCGAAATTGACAAGGGGCTTTGTATCAAGGACATCCCCATAAGTTTAATTGGGTTACAACTGAAGCTTGCCCATCCATTGTGCACCTACGACCGCCGCTTGTTCTTCGTTCATTCCTGGCATCATTTTAAATCCAACCGGGTAATTGAATACAATAATACAATCGAATTCACATGAGAAACAATAGCCCTAAACTTAATGTGGTTAGTAACAATGATTTGGGATTCAATTTGGGGGCTAAATGATTCTAGGGTTCTTTGGGAAATTGGGAATTATGAAAACCTTGTTTTTAAGGTTTAAAAACAAATGTTTAAATGCGGCTGAGAGGCTTAGTTCACTGGTAAAGCGCGTGACCCTTAAACAAGAGGTCCCTGGTTTGAATCCGGGGAACCTCATATAACTTTTTAGGCCTTTTTGGCCTTCAAAATAAATATTAAAATTATAAAAAATAATATTATAACATCTTTTTATTTTAAATTCACTTAATTATTTTTATGTAATTTATTTATTAAAAATACCTTCATATTTTATTAAATATTCTAAAGCTAATGTTATAATTAGCTTATCTTTATAAAAATTAGACTTTAAGTAATAGTTTTATTCAAAAAAATATTATTCCAAATGTTCTCTTTAAATTATTGTTTAAACCATGTTTATTGCACTTAGTTATAAAACTTTATTTAAGACTTTATTTAAACTTTATATAAATTTACAAATTACTATAAGCGTTTTCTTTTTTCATACATTTATATAAAATAAATATACTCCTTTTTCATTGATTCCAAGAAATATAATTGGTCCCATTTGTTAAACATAATTAATTGACAAAGCCAAATGCCAAACTAAAACCCTAAATCATGATTAAATGTTAACCCTATCGTTTAACTTAAACTTGTAATATCTATATATTTATGTGCCTTGTGAGGATTTACGTTGGATCGACACATATTATTATTTTTATTAGTCGTCATACTTATACTTATTTTTCATGTGAGTTTTCCATGCCCCTTTTTACTTTATTTCACACTTTTTGTGGTGAAACATGTTAACTTTATCAACTTACACTTGTAAACATCTTGATACTTGTAAATGCACATGCAATTCAGCTTTACCTTTTTGTCATGGTTATTTGTGTTATTGTAAGTCTTATATGATATACATATTTGTTTACAATCATTAACTATTGCTAGTCTCGTGACGTCTTAGATCTTTGGGCCTAACAAGCCTATTTGGTGTTAAAGCCGATGTATTGTCGGCTCTTGATGACGTATGCTTGTTCATCATGGGAACCAAGTACACTTAGCCAATCTTATAAACTTGTAATCAAGTTGAGGTTTGGTTGTAACTATATGTGTTCTATAAACTTGCTAACTCATAACCATTGACATGAATTGCTACTTGTAAACCTTTATATATATATATATATATATATATATTATATATATGCGTGTGTTTAACCCATGGGAACTCAACAACTTTCAAAGTTGACAATTAACATGTTTCAGGTTTGATACTTGAGGATTTTCTTCGTGCTCATATAAAACTTGAATCTAGTTTAACTAAATATTTTATTTCTTGGTTTGAACTTTTGTATTGTATGGATTTATTTGTCTTGTAATGTTCAATAAATAATGATAATTAATATTATTACAACTTATTTAGTTTCATATGCTATGAACAATCGTTTCACATTCGTCTGCCCCGATGATTTTGCCGTCGGTTGGGGTGTGTCAGTAACTATATGTGTTCTATAAACTTGCTAACTCATAACCTATGAAATGAATTGCTACTTGTAATCTTTGGTATATTATGTATGTAAAACCCTTGGAAACTCACCAACTTTATTGTTGACCTTTTATTTTTAATATGTTTTAGGAAATTCCTAAGTTTGAAGTCATCATTTGGAGCTTGCAATAAACTAGGATTTGAACCTAGTTAAATGAATAAAATGACTATGTTATGCTTTGTTTAGTTTGGGAAATATTTCATGTTTGAGACATATGATTGTATTCCATTTGAAATTTATAATTTTAATATTTACATTTAAATTTAGCGTTATGTGGCTGTGAACAATCTTAACCTTCATATCTCGACGTTTCCGCCGTCAAGGTTGGGGTGTGACATGATATAGTGGGTAAAAACAGGGTGTTGAACAACAATTTAATGTGTTGGACATAAGATTATTGTTAAGTTTTATATATAACAATAAAAAAACACAAATAAATTACTTATATTAAATTATATATATATAATTATGACGTTATCCGGTACTTAAATTTAATCTAACCGGTCATACCACCAAACCAGTAAGGCGCCCGATTCGACGTCCGATCTGATGTCCGTTTCGGTTCTGAAAAAATTGCATAGAAGTTAATTTTTACTAAATTGACTAGAGTATCCTTAGAGCTCAAATGCTTGAAATACCCATGTTTTTACTTTTATTATTAATGTGTTTGTGTGTGTATATATGTATATTAAATTATATATAAAAATTTGTTTGCAAATTAATTGTTAAAATAATCGTTGTTATATATTCGTTTGATATTTTATATAAAATTCATTTTTTTGCCAGTTATTTAATACACACATTCTAAATATACAAATAACTACACATTTTCTACGAGCATTTAAATTTATAAACTTTTTTTCTTAAATTATTCACTTATTAAACTTCTTCTTTTAAAACGTTTATTTTAAATCATTAGTTTTCTAAATTCATGTCTTTTTTTGAGCCATATGTTTTCTGAATTCTTTATTTAAATAGTTCCTTGTTAAACTTTAATAATCAAACGATTTAAAAAACGAACTATTTTAAATAGAATCCACAAAAAAAGAGATTAAAAACTGAATGATCTAAATAGACAGATTATATATATATATATATATATATATATATATGAGTTAGAAAATACAAATCATTTAATTAACGAAACTTTCAAAAAGAAGAACGATTAAAAAAGTTTAATAAGCAAACGAAATTGAACAAGATTTATAATCAACCAATGGGTTTTGAAAAGGCGAATTTATTTGTATATCTAAAATATGTAGTGTTAAATAATAATCGAAAAAAACATTATTAAAAATATACTACAAGAATATATAAGAACGAATATTTTAAACATTATCTTCAAAACCAGTTATTAAATAAAATCTTATTAAAATACTACGCGAATATACAAAAACATATATTTGCAAACATTTTTGAATAATAACTATATACATACACAAATACTATAATGACAAAAGTAAAGTTAAAAACATTATTAAAATTATTTTAACCATTTGAGTCCTAAAAGTACTTTAGCTATTAAGTTACATATATGAAAAGTCTAAGAGCAGAAAAAAGTTGTAAAACATCATTGATTCAAGTAGTTAAATATATATATATATATATATTATATATATATATATATATATATATATATATATATATTTATTTATGAGGAATGCAAATACTAATTTACTCTAACTAAAATTTAAATGAGCGCTAATGTTTATTATGTTTAAATAGTTAAAATGTTAATGAGTTTAATAATAGTTTAAATGAGCGCTAATGGTTTAATATAGTTTAAGTGAGGCTAATGTTTATTAGGTTTAAAATAGGTAAAATGTTAATGAGTTTAATAATAGTTTAATAAGTATAAACGTTTAACAAAATATATAAAGCTTTTTCTAAAAAAGTACGTAAAATATTTTAAAAAACTAAAAATTTCGGACTCCTGATTAGATCAGGCTCTGGGCAATTGCCCACCCCGTTCCCTTAATGCCAGCCCTATGTGTTTCCTACACCTTGGGATTCATACATCATCTTGATTTGACTTTAAACCATCGTTTAAGAGATCTTAAGTGGTAGCTTAATAGTTAACTTTTTATGACAAAATGTGACAAGTTGAAAAGGTAATTGATAGTTTACAAGAGAGAAAATGATTGTTTAGTGTCTGTCTTTTGCTTCGGTCATCAATTGTTCGTGAAATATTATTTTCAAGGGAGTAAACAAATTTATTTCGAGGCAAAATTTTTATTTTTCAAGATCTTAAAATTAATTTACATTTAGTTAATTATTACAATATAAAGTAAACTTTTTTAAAGTTAACATTTATACTAGTGTGGTTAATATTATTTATTAATTTGTTTATAAAAGTTATAAATGTTAGTAGTTGATGATATTTATATTTATTTCAGTCTTTCAGATAATGTCTCGTTCTTTGATGCTGCTTGATCAATCGACTCACCTTTGGCTTTAGCTTCGAATGAAAACTATGTTTGTAACTTAAACTTTTATTTATTTATTTACTATTTTATTGTTTTTATTTTCATAAATAAAAGAATAAAATTCATTTTATATAATTAAATAAAAAGTGTGAAATATATGAAAAAAAACAAGATAATGCTTTCCTAGGTAGTATTCATCTATTGGTTCACAAATTTTAAAATTAAAATGTAATTTTTTGATTGGTCGGCTAACTAATTGTGTTTTTTTTTATTTTTATAAGTAAAACTTTTAAATTGTACTTTGTATACTAAAATAAAATGTGTTAGAAATATAGAAAAATAATCAAGATAATGCTTTCCTATGTGTTCGTCAAATATTGATTTGTGATTTTTGTAATATGAGATGTAATTTTTAGTTGGTTGTTTAAGTAATTAGGTTATTGATTTTTTGAAGAATGATCTTTTGTTTGTACAAAACAAACGGAGGTTGTACTTCAGAAAAATAAACGATCGTTTGGCCATAAACGATCGTTTAGACCGTGTTAGTGATGTATGAAACAAAGGGTCCTATAATTAAAAGTGATTCTTGGGTATTTCTAGTCATCCACACCCATTGTGCTCATAAGCGTTGTTGGTGGTTGACTCGAAGTCACAAACTATCTCGTATAAACCCAATGTATTTCTATTCATGAACGATGGAGAATTTCCTTATAAATAGTACAAACACCTTTGTTTTAGATGTATCGTCTTTAATGAGGTTTGTGCGTCATCCTAGCATGGAATATGAGATTTGCCTAATATATCATATATACCTCTGTGATTATCATCATCATCATCTATGAGGTTTATGCAGCCATCTTGAACGACACATGAGTCTCGTCATTAGTAACATACGATCGTTTTTTCAAACAATATCGTCCACTTTACCTACAAAGAGTTTGCAAATTCGATTTTTGTTGCCCGAATGAATATTTTTTTGTTCCATCATGGATTGCTCATAGTCATGCACAATTTAATATGGAGTGCTCCTCTCTTTCACTTTATCATAAAGATGACTTAGAAATATGGTCAACAAAAATATGTTAGCAGTGAGTTACACCATGGACGCTCTTGACGATCAAGGAAAGTAATTATTTCCAATACAAAATGTATGATAATGTTACTATAGACATATGATTATAGAGGGTCATGCACTAAGCAACTTCATTAAGCATATATATTATTGTCGTTTCAATGTCTAATATCCCGTCAAGATTACACGTATAGTTGTGACATAAATTATAATTTTTTTGAATTTACTATTTGTACTTATTGCTAACTATAAACACCGAGACATATGCAATATAGAGCAATTTTCTATATTTGATAAATAATCTTAATTCATTGATGAAGGAGGAGACCAAAAAGGCGGAGACGATCTGCACTATTTGAGAAAGAAGAAGAGATTATGACCCCACCAAAAATAGATGCTGGAAACACGCATGCGACCTTCAACTTTGTAGATATGACACCATTAGCCCCTTATAAAGAAAGAGGAAACATACATGAATAAGAAGTACAAATATATTGTTACTTGAATTATATAGTTTCAACATCCCCCATAATTCAAGTAGAAAACACACTTGATAATCTTAATTGCTCACACAAAACTTATGTTGTTCACTACCTAAACATTATGTGAAATATTAGCAAACTTGTTTAGTAGTATCAATCTTTTTTGTTCGAATAATACAAGAAGATAGTTTTTCTTGAATAAAATGTAAATCGATTTCATAGTGTTTGGTTCCTTCATAAAAAACATGATTAGTTGCAATAGATAATACGACGGAGTTTTCAAAAAATAATTCAACAGGAAGAGTTATATATAATTGTAATTCTTTCAGAATGTTTTGTAGTAACATAACTTCACATGTGACATCACATATGACATGATACTCGGCTTCAGCTGAGTATCGTGAGACAAAAATTGTTTTTGGCTTTTCCAGCTTATTAGATTTCCACCCAAAAACATAGAAATCCAATAACAAATATCTTGTTTACTTTGCACTTAGCCTAACTAGAATCAACATAGCATTTAAGATCTAAAAAACTACCTTTTGAGAAGGCGAGACCTTATGGAGATTATTTTAAGTATCACAACACACAAAAAGCTAACTACAAATGTGACTTAAAAGAACTATGCATATATTGACTTAGACATCAAACAACATATGAGATATCAGGTCTAGTTAATCTTATATATTAACTTACCAACTAATCATTGATACTCGGTCACATTTTCAAGTAACTTGTCACTAGGTAAAGCATAATTTTTATCATAGATAATAATATTTTTTTCAATAGGTGTGAAAACAGGTTAAGACCGTATCATGCCAAATTCGGATAGTAAGTCTAAACAATATTTCCTTTGAGACATATGCAAGACATCTATGTTGGATAACTTTAACGCCCAAAATTTTTTTTATATCACCAAGGTCTTTGATCATAAATTTTGAGTTTAAAGATGATTAAATAGACTGAATTTCATTTTTTTGTTACCGGTAATAACAATATCATCACTACAGTAACTAGCCAATGAACACATTTGAATCATTGTTCTCAAATAGGAGTAGTCACTAATACTTTAGAAGGGGTTTGTGTTAGTCCATACAAAGATTTAACCAACTTACACTCTTCGGTTTCATTTTAAGAAAAATACCTTTCAAGTAAAGATATATAGACATCTTCCAACAAATTACCATATAAAAAGTATTATTAACATCTAGTTGATAAAGAACTCCAACCATTATTGATTGCAAGATTAATTATGCATCGAATTGTGATCATTTTGACAATAGGTGAGAAGGTGTTAGATATAGGAACAATAGATCTAGATCATTTTGTATATCCTTAGAACTTTAATCAATACTTGTAATGAATGATTATAATTCACTATTTTGATGTATGCATTATGTATATAGGTTAACCCATATGTGTGTTAATTTGTGTATGAGTGCAGGTACAACTATTATAATTTACTATTTTGATGTATGCATTATAATTATGTATGGATCCTAGGTTTCACATCATGACAAAAAATAGATGGCGACAAACATTAGACGATAAAAACAAAAACATCACATCAATTCACACAAACATAAGCCCTAGCAGTCGTCACATCAACATCAACACGACCAAAGCATTTATTATTTATGTCATTCATGATTATTCATTTGTAACATTGAACAATTTTAATACATTTTAATCAAATCTTGTTTGATTATTAATTGTGTTCATATTATTTTGTTCATCATAATTATTATTCGTTAATCAAACAATTAAACAAGGTTAATATTGATTCGACAAACATTAACTTGATTGCTTTTAATAGTGATAATTCCAGATTGCGATCTTTGGATTCACAAAAGGTTTCATCGAAATCGATTCCTTCATACTATTATATCCCTTTGCAACAAGCCTAGCCTTGTATCTATCAATTTGACCATTAGATTTATACTTTACTTTATAAATCCATTTACATCCAATAGGTTTTTGTCCTAAAGGTAAATTCGTTAGAACCCACGTACTATTCTTGTTTATAGCTTCCATTTCATCATTCATGGCTTGCACCCATTCTTATCTTTTATAGCTTTTTAAAAGGATTTTGGTTCAATTGTTTTATCAAGATTACAAGTAAAGCATATAAATTTTCAGGTGACAAAAAAGAATAGTTTACAACTCTTTCAACACCATATTTAACTTTGCCTTCAATCACATAATTAGAAAGATTTCTAGATAAATTGGATTTTCTAGTAGATTTTCTTACAATGACAAACTCATTTAGGGACTACTTGACAAACTTATTGAATTTCTTATCTCATGTGTGTTTTCATGTGTTACATTACTTCCTTCACCTATTAACATTCGTTGTTTCACTAGTATGAATACCTTAAATAGTATCTGAATCCACCTGATCTAGTGTTACAATTAATCTGGCCAACAATGGGGAACTATTGCCATTATCTTGAAAACTATTATACTAAGTTACCTTCTTATCATCATAGGGCATATCTAAACCATCTCGAGAGCTTTGATTTTCTAAGTCGAAAAAGTTTAAATGATTTAAAGTACAATTACTTTGAACATTCTTCACTGACGAACTTGTTTTAAAGGGTAGATATTCATAAAATTGAACATCTCTTGAATAACTAAATGTTTTACTATCCAAACTCCATAATTTATATATTTTTTACTAGAATATTATAAAGAAGAACATATTTTTTAACTCTAGACCTACATTTATTATGACTATTTAACATAGTTGAGAAACAAAAACAATCAAAATTTCTAAGATGGTTGAGAGAAGGTTTTGATCCCAACATAGTCTCAAAAGGGGACTTTTCTTGTAACACAAATGATAGAGTCCTGTTAATCAAATAAGTAGTACTTAAAACACATTCAGATCACATATTAAGGGGAAGATCCCTTTGAAACAATAAAGACCTAGCAACATTTAACAAGTGTTTATGTTTTTGTTCGGCTACTCCATTTTATTGAGGAGTATAAAAACATGAGATCTAATGAAGAATGTCATTTTCTTTTAAAAAAATCAAAACTACTATTAAAAAACTCCATTCCATTATCACTTTTAAAAGTTTTAACAGTTTTCTTAAATTTTTTTCTTGCAAGATTATAGAAGACTTTTACACTAGACAAGATTTGTTTTTTAGATATTAACATAAAAACCCAAACAACCCTAGAAAAATCATCGACTATGAATAAAAAGTATATATCTATCCATCTTTTCTTAACACCTGGTAAGGTTCCTAGACATCTAAGTGAACCAATTCACATATTTCCTGTAAGTTATGATCACTCAAAGAAATAAGGATTGATAGGTTTGTTTAGACCTATGACAGACATCACAAGGCATAGATGTGAAAGTAGAATTAGACAACTTAGACCAAGATTTCAAAACATTTAAGGCATTATAAGATGGATGACCAAGCCTAGAATGCTAAATATTCCCAAGACTTTCACTAATCGATTACTACTATTACACACCTTGAAAGGCCTAGACATATCTTCAACCATACATAAACCATCAACGTCTTTACCGGTCATTACAATATTCTAAACCTCAAATCTTGAATATAGCATTTGAATTCATTAAATAAGACAATCAGTTTGCTATCCCTAAGCATTTTATGAACTGAAAAAATATTAACGTTGTACTCAGGAATAACCAACACATCATATAAAATTACATTTTCATTTAGTTTAATGTTTCCAATTTTATTACTTATGTAGAGATACAATTAGGATGTTTGACTTGCATATTAAAATCAGACATATTAATAAAGTCAATTAAGTTTTTATCGAACATAATCATGTGTTGATTAGCTCCAAAGTCAACAATCCAACCATAGCCCTCAACAATACTAGAAAAACTAGAGTATGAAAAACAATAAAACAAACCTGGAATGTTTGAATGTATTGGTTCCTCAACAACTGTATCTCCAACTTACAATAACAACTTAGCAATTTATCATCAGCAAATGAAAAGAATTTGCATTATTTGACATGTTTATATTTAGATTGATTTTTGACATTGTGACTATTATCTTCGAAATTTTTTACCGAGGTTGTTTCTTATTATATCCAAAATGATACCCTACCTACTTATAGCAACAATCAATAGTGTGTCCAATCATGTTACAGTGAGTACATTTTAAATTAGGATTAGGATCTCTATTTACTTCCCTTTAATTTATGTAAAAGTTTAGAGCGAAAATCAACGATGGAAGATTTACGATAGGAAGAAACCCTTTTATGTGAATTCACATGAAATTATTGCAAATTACAGTTTTTATTATTGGTAATAGATCTCTTATCAACATACTGGATCTAATTGATTGATAACTACCGTCTAGACCCATTACAAATTGTATTAGTTTTATTTGGCATGCCACGACTGAATAAACATACATGATGGATTTTGTAGTTCTAACTACAAAATTCCAACAAACTCGTTAATATTGTATTACCTCTTGTAGACCATTTATGTTTCTATTAACGAAAAGTGTGTATATATGACAAATATAAGCAATGGTATTTATGTTGCAAAAGATCCCACAACAAAAAATGCTAAAAGGTAAGGAAGCCAACTCAATCTAATTTCATATCTTTCTATTCTAATAAAAAATTAATTTGATATGATACATGATAGCATCACAATCATCCTCAAAAAAATTTTCTTATCTCTCTCTCTTATTAAATAATCACCTTAATTATCAATAATATTATTTAACATTTTTTTAGATTTAATAAATTAATAAATAATTATTTTTATTTATGTTATTTTTAGATAAAAAATTTTTATATATAAAATAATTATTGACAGTGACGCTAATAATTTTTTTTAGAAATGACAATTTTATATGGTTTCTTTTACAACAAAATATATTTTTTTTGAGAAAAAGAATTAAAAATATTATTTTAAAAAGTTGACATCAGTGTTTTATTACTTATATTCATTACTCATACGTAATTTCAACCATATCATATCTTAAAATCTTATTTTATAACCATAAATTTTATTATATTAATATTTTATTTATTTAAGTCGTGTAATACACAAGTTTACTAAAATTAATCCTTAAATATATGGATAGATTGATGAAGACTTCAAAAAAAATGTTTTCCCATAAAAAAGGATGAAATTATATACATATTTTCCCAAAAATTGTGGAAATGTAATTTGTTAGCATCTAAGCAATTATTAAATAACTCTCTACTGTCACTAAGGATATTTTGTTCTCGTTTATACCACTTTGATTTTTCGACTTAGTTTGAACCCGTTATTAACGCTCACTTTTTTATTAAACTATTTCTTTGTTTTCTTATAAAAGAATTTACGTTTTAATTCACACAAACCCATGCCATTCAACCCAAAAGAAGACAAAGAACCCATCATGTGTGGAGAATTGAATATGATCGTCTAAGTCAACTATCGTAACCCTTCATTTTGTCAAGTACATCTAGACCTTTCTAAATGTTTGTTAATTACTATTGTTACTTAGTAAAGGTGAGATACATGCCAAAGTATCTAAAGTATTTAACTTTTAGTAAACAACTTTATCTTAAGTTTATTTAAATATTTTGAGAACAATAAAAAATGATAGAGACAACTCGAACTATTCTTACTCTCTAAGAGTATTTATAGTAGATTTTTTAACCTTATCTTCATATTTATATTAAAAAATATTATTTTTTTATTATACCTTTCAATTAAATAATACTTTTTAATAACTTTATTATTGTATTTTCTCTCTCCTCTACTCACAACCACTTTAAAGTATTAAACAATTTACGGAGTTGTACCGTGATTTTTTATATTTCCCCAAATATGAGGAATCATGGTAAAACCCCCATAAATATTCTCTCTCATTTTACTGACAACCACTAACAATCATCTCTTATAATATAAGACGCACACTCACATAAAAAATAAGAAACTCTAATAATTGACGGCCACCATGGCTATCTCCACAAATCCCTTGACTAGGACCACCGGAAACCCCCTACCCCAACCGCTAACGGCGGTGTTGCCTAGGTACCCAGGCACCGAAGGCGCCTTAAGTACCCTAATGATCACAATCTAACAATTGAACGACATGCTATTACACGTCAAATGTGAAGAAGTAGGATCTTGTGAAGAAAAAACATGCCTAGATGTTAGATAAATAACACGTTTGTTAATTCTTATACTAACGAACACATACTTTTTATCCAACATTTAATCTACTTTTAATATCACCATACTTAATTCCACTTTCCACTTCGTTGGATTTACGCTCATATCTTTTAATTGATCAGGAACTAAATAAACACTTTACCAACAAATTAATGCCGACAACAACATTAACAAATTGTCCAATCGATCTTCTTCACAACTTTAAGTGTCAGAATATTCTTAGATTCCAGATTTTCTAATCTTCATGACTATAATAAACATGAACAAGCAAGTAACAAGTTGTTATATATTCATCATCTTATGTTCACCATATACACTTACCAGTGCTACTGATGAAATCTTACAATGATGATCGATCAAAAGGTTTGCAGAGGAGAAAAAAGTGGTGGTGGTGATCGCTGAGACCCACCGTATACGGCGTCAATACAGTAACCACCACGTTTAAGTGATAAGAAAAATGAATGAAATAATAATATATAAGTAGTGGAGTTGTTGGCTTGCATGTGGAGCTATAAGCAGCCGTACATATTATGCCGTACTTCCCGGTACTTTCCTTCTTTCTTTATTTCCCTTGTCCTCTTCTTATGATCTTTAGTCAACGCATGCATTAAGAATGATATTAAATTCACTATAATATATTATCTCTTTGAATCATATTTTATTTTCACTTTATTATACATCAGAAGTTAAGATCTTTATCTTTGGTTCTTAAATTATTTGAGTTAATTATACAAGGAGTGCATGTGGTAAGTTTGTTTAAATATTGTTTAGGTTCCAACTTTCTGAAAAATACATTTGTAGTATTTACACATAATGAATTGAAAGTAACTATTCGTCGGAAAAGAAATGATATAATCTCAGGTATTATTTATTATTGATCGACTATATATCTGACTAGGTTAGTATCACGTGTATTACACGAATTAAATAAATAAAATATTAAATAATTAGTAATAAAAATAACGGTCTCATCAAAATCATCGACTTTCTGTCCAATGCCACGGCCATGACCCTATTATTTAAAAGTCTTTAATTTATGAATTATAAAACCTCCTTGAAGATAAATTATAATTATTATAACGTATAAGTAGCTACTTAAGTAAATAAACAATACTTTATTTTTATTAAACTTTTGTTTTATAAAAAAATATGGTTTTTAAATAATATGTTTTAAGAAAAATGATTTTTTATAAAAAAAATTTGATGTATTATGTATTTTATGAAACTTTAATTATAAAAAGTGTGTTTTACATAAAGATAGGTTTTTAATGTATTAAATTACATATTTGTTTTAATTTAAAAATAATATGAGTAATCTTATTAGTATTTTATATTATTATTAATAATACAGAGAAATGAGTAATCTTATGTATAAATTTCTTGTTTATTAATAAACTTTGGTTTGTAATTATTATGGTTGTTTTAATAAGACTGTTTTTAAAAAAGTCACCTTTTATAATTTTTCTAAAAATAATCGTTTTAAAATATTTTGTTTCAAAAGATTTAGTGTTTTAGAAAATTTCATATTATATAAAAGTTTTATTTTTTATTATTTCTATTTTAGTAAAAAGATATAATTTTTAATTTCTTTAATAAAAATATATTTTTATAAAGATAGCTTCATTTTTAAAAAAAATTAAATGAGAGAAAGAAATGTAGTAATTAATAAAATTGATTTTTAATAAGAGAGAGAAATATGTTTGAGTATTTAAATTATAATAATACCCTTTTATAAAAAAAATTATATGAGGATGTATATAATATGAACATGTGTCAAAAAAAATGGATTAGAAGAAGGATATGTAGCAAAAAAATATTCTTTTATATAGATTTACAGACTGCAATCAAGATAATCATAAGAGAGACCTAATCAAACCTCATCTCCTAATTTTGGTATAGATTTAGTGTAATAAGCCCTAATTAATATTAATATACTCTAATATACCCTACAGTCAAAGTAAAAGAAAATCGAATGCTCAAACCGAATCTATATATATATATACATATATAGTATGTATATATATATATATACATATATAGTATGTGTATATATATATATACATATATAGTATGTGTATATATATATATATATATATATATATATATATATGTGTGTGTGTGTGTGTGTACGGTGGCATAAAAAGAATGTAATCTTGAAAAACTAGGAAAAACATATAGAAACATAAAGGGGCAAGAGAACTCCATGATGACAAGGGGCAGAGCAATCTAAGGCAATAGTAGTGATGTGAGAGGGATAGCATTGGAGCTACAACTAGTTATCACACATGAGGTGATAAAAAAGTTTAAAATACAAAATGATATTTTCGTGAGAAATATACAAATTGAGGATAAACTTATTATGTAAGAAGGATTTACACTTGCATGATAATTATTATGTAATGATGGAATTATCATGCAAGAATTATGAAATCAGATATAGAGTTATCATGAAAGAATTTTTACGCTTTGCACGTAATCAAAATTTGTATATTAACATTTTTCTATATTTGTATCATGAGTATAGCAATGATATTTACAACAGAAACCTAAAAAATCATGCATCTTAACTATGGTATAATCTATTACAATAAACCTTAACTATTTTCTCTAGTATTTAATAGTCAATGCTCTGGATGTACTTTTTCTCATTCGGATCAAACCCGTTATCTGTACTCACCACATGTATCATCCTTTTAATTAACCCCTTTAATATAAAATGCAATTTGTTTTACTTAATTATGATACTTAAAAGGGTAGATCCAAGTTTCAACTATTTTAACATTAGTTTTTATATTTTTTCAGGATAATAGATCATAAACATGTATCTAACGGGATTTAAACACTCGTATTTTGAATTGTGGAATCACTTGTTATCAGAGTGTCACTTTGAAACATTTTTAACTAATTAATTTTTTTTTATTTTAGCTGAACTTAAAATAACTAATAGTTATAAAAACATTAAATTCTTCATATATAACATAAAAGTAGCAATATTTATTCACCTTTCGTTTAATATCTACTCAAGTAATAAAAAGTAATTAATTAATTCCAATATTAACAAAGCAGGATTAATATGGTAACATTGTTAGACTTCTTAAAGTTCTCAATGTCATTGTTTGAATGACAAATTTTTTATTAATAAAATTTGGTTTCTATGTTTATTAGTTACCAGTTTAATAGATTAATCACTAGAAGGGTATAAAAGTAAATATATTCATTTTAAATGGCTAAAGTAAAAGCGATAAAGATTTGGTATGATGAAATTGATGTTACACCAAATTTGATGTTAAACGACAAAATGATTAGTCCGTACCTAAATCAAACCAAATTTGGTATCTTAGATAAATGTATATTTGTTACATGTATACCAAATCTGATATTTTATTTGTAAGTGCACTTTTAAGGTTTATAATGAGTGAGTATAAACTTAACCGCTAATTAAAACTACACATTAACTGATGATACGGAACCAAGATAAACAACCAACCAAACCGAAATTGGAATTAAAAAAGTGAAATAACCAACAAATAAATTATGGCTTCGGTTTTGCACCATTAGTTAACCGAATTAACCAAAACCAACCGAACCATTCTTATTGATCATATATATCAAACCTATTTTTATGTACATTCAGCTTTCATATCGTCTTTTATTTTTATTTCTTTTCTACCAGTGATAATCATCCGGTTGACTTTGTAGTTAACCTTCTAATTAGATAACGGTTTGGTAATAGTTCGGTTGAATCTTGTTGAGCTCTAACATTCTAAATCAGTAGAGACATATATTGTGGCAACATAATTTTTTTTTTATATTTGTTCAGAGTTTGTGTAGCTTGTATAAATACGGAAGACAATTTGATATGTTTGTTTTAAACGCAATTCTTGTATATTTATATCATATTTGAAATTTAAAGGGAATATTTTTAAATTTTCTCTACATTTTTTATACTATGATCTATAAGTTGATTTTCTTAAATTTATCATGTCAAATAGACTTTATCTTGCTTATGTAGATAATTACATGTCATTCTAAAAGAGAAAATTACAGGATCTATCAATACAAACTAAATTTAAAAAAAAAATCTATGACAGCAATATATATACTAATGTTGTTTTAGTTGGGTAATTCTCACTAGCATTGTGTACAAATAGTTACGCAAGTGTCATTTTCTTTTACTTAAAGTTAAAGGAAACTACATGTAGTTAGGATTGTTGTTTTATGAAAGAGAAAATTCCTAAAATATAGTTTCCCACTCATATATATTTTTTTTTAAAATAACACCTCCAATAAATTTCTTCGGAAATGTCTCCTCTAGAAATGCATGGGCGTCTGGCCACTAAAAAGCGTACACGTGTCTACGGTAAAGGTGAGCACCCATGTTATGATTTATAAAAAAATGATATTTTATAAAAGAACATGTGTTTGATTTTAATTGGGTCACTATACAAGCATATGCACCTGTCTAAGAAGGCGTCAACGACTTGTCCGGACGAGACATTTTGAAAAGAAAATTTGAGGGAAATGAATTTGGTCAAGTCGTGAAAAACAAACTCCAGTAAAAAGTTGATTAAGAATATATGCATCCGATCCTATCTTTTTTTTTGAACATCCAATTATATTAATAAAACCTAACAAGAAGCTAGCATGACAAAATACATGAAAGTTTAGAAAGGAAATTTACACCACAAATTCCAATCTAGATTAGGCATTTTTCCACGATTCTTGATCCATAGGAAAGATAATAGCTTGATTTCATCAAATATAAGTTTAGGACACTTGGGTATATTATCAAAGACCACTCGGTTTCTGAACTTCCAAATACACCATAAGGTCGTGAGAAAGATAGCATGCAACACAGACTTTTCTATTGCTGTATACGCCCAACTTTCTTGCATACTGAGAACATCCGATACGGAGAAAATTAAATCCTTTTGTGTTCTTACCCACCCAATGATCAAATCCCAAACGCAGCTTGCCACCCTGCACCGAACCAATAAATGATCCACAGATTCCGGATAATTCAAGCAAACCGAGCTGGTAGTATCGTCCAAAATATTTCGATTAGCCAGCTCCACTTTTGAAGGAATCTTGTTCATACGCGCTCTCCAGACAAATGAGTTGACCTTTAAAGGTACCCAATGTAGCCATGGGATTTTGAACTCATCTTGATGCACCAACAACTTGGATTCAATCTTTTTTTGGACACGTTTAACTGTAAATTCCTGAAAGGATTCATCATGCCAACCCCAATAATCTGATGCGGAGGAGAGGGTGATTGGATGAATGATTGCTTCACAGGAATTTATCTGAGAAAGTATATCACGATTAGGAGGGAGCAAATTCGTTAAATTAAATCGAGTTACAGATTGGTCGGAGCATATTCGGGATGATACGCGCGCAAATTTATCTCCATCAGCAAGAAACAGATCTGGGAAAACATCTTTAAGTGAGCCAAAACCGGTCCAGTTGTCCAACCAGAATAAAGATTTCATTCCATTTCCCACCTTGCATTTTAATGACATCATGATATCTATCTCGAGCTCTTTTGCATCCTCAATTATCTTAACTATGTTCCTCCAAGGTCCGCGTATAAGTTGACCTTTTGCATCCGATCCTATCTAACCTCTACAAAAACGACGACAAAATCAAGTATTAGATGCTCCCTAGATTTGTGATTAAACTAATTAGAGCAGACGTACCAATGAAATGATAGGGCCGGTATTCACATTGTAATAAGATAGTTCCCATATCTGCTCACGAGGTCGTGCTGTCAAGTTGCATTGATATGGATTACCATTGACCTTAGAAACGCAAGATGAAGATGGTGATAAGGAGACGGGTGGATGCCATTAATTGGTCAACGTCCCACCCACTAGTGATCGATTTTCATTTAATAGAAAATTTATTGTAGAAAAAATATAAAAATTACTATAAAAACAAATATTTCTATTTTATTTATAAAAGGACAGTGTTTTAGGAAATATATAGATGCTATGTATCCTAACAAACCAATATACTTATGACTTTAAAGGAAAAAAAAACCCTAGTCTCAATGTTTGTATACTAAGTTTCTCAACATATAAAAAATACATAAAAGGCATATAATTTCAAGCGTTTTAAATGATAACGTTTTTATTTCTTTTGAAGAAGTGACATTCAATATATTCGTAAAATAAAATTTGTACTATCTTAGAGCATTCGCATTCTTTTTTTTATACAAGCTATATCTATATATATGGTTTTAATGCAATTTCAAACTACATGCTATTTCTTGAAAATAAGATTTAACTATATGGACTAACTTTTTATTTTTTATATTTAGCAGTTATTATTTATAGCCTATATTTACTTCATATATTTCAATTTTGTGAGTAGTGGAAAGATAAAAATTATATATATATATATATAATATATATATATATCTATATAAAATAAGGTTTTTTAGCCACATATTTTTTTCCTAATCTATTTTTTGTCACATGTTCTTCTTATACACATCCTTATATAATTTTCCTTCCAAAAAGATATTATTGCAATTTAAATACTCAAACTAATTTCTCTCTCTTATTAAAAATTAATTTTATTAAATACTACATTTCTCTCTCTTATTTGAGTTTTTTAAAATCAAGCTATCTTTTTAAAAATAGTTTTTATTAAGGAAATTAAAAATTATATGTTTTTACTAAAATATAAATAATAAAAAAATAAAACTTTTATATAATATGAAATTTTCAAAAACACTAAATCTTTTGAAATAAAATATTTTAAATCGGTTATTTTTATAAAAATTATAAAAGGTGATTTTTTTAAAAAATTGTTATTAAAACAACCATAATAATTACAAACTAAAGTTTTTTAATAAACAATAAATTTATACATAAGATTATCATTTCTCTATATTATTGATGATAATATTAAATACTAATAAGATTACCTATACCATTTTTAAATTAAATAATATATAATTAATAAATAAATAAAAACTTATTTTTTATGTTAACACACTTTTTATAATTGAAGTTTTATAAAATACAGAATACAACAAAGTTTTTTTTATAAAAAATCATTTTTCTTAAAACAAAATATTTTAAAACCATACTTATTTATAAAACAAAAGTTTAATAAAAGTAAATTATTATATATTTACTTAAAGTAGCTACTTATACGTAATTATAATTATAATTTATTTTAAAGCGTGGTTTTATAATTCATAAATTAAAGATTTTTAAATAATAGGGCCATGGCCATGACGTTAGGCCAAAAGCCAATGATTTCGACGAGGCCCTTATTTTTATTATTAATTATTTAGTATTTTATTTATTCAACCCGTATAATACACGGGATACTAATCTAATATGTATATATATATATATATATAATATATAGAGAGAGAGAGAGATAGAAGGATCTTTTGAAAACTATATTATAACTGAAAACAGGAGGTTACATATCTGTAAGTACGTGTTACAAAGTGTACAGGTAAGAGTTACGTATATATTATTTGAAAAAGATTAAACTAATTATTTAGACAAGTTTCAGATTTTAGTTCTCAAAGTTTAGTTTGTTGAGTTTTTGTTGTATTTTTACAAATTTAGAACTATAATATATTAGAACTAACTTGAGCGAATTTCACACACACAAATATTAGTATTTATGTTACTAACATTTTAATAATAATAATAATAATAGTAATAATAATAATAGTAATAATATAATAGTAATAATAATATAATAATAAAAGGTATAGTTCTGATAAAAATAATATTCAATCTGCAAAATGCTACATAATTTTGTGCTTCACATATGTACTTTTATTATCTTTAAGGGTCGTGTATTATGTATATTGTGTTAGATATATCAGGTTATAGTATCAAATATATTAGGTCATTATGTTAACTATGACTCATTATTTGTTATATAAATTTATTATTGCGTTTTACATTTATATCATTTCATATTTTTTATCATCATGTCTTACATATTCTATAAATATATATTGTTATTTATAATTATAGTTTACAACTAAAAAAACAAAAATATTATTTCATTAATATATTTTTCAAACCTTACCATTTAATAAAAATAAAATAATGTTTAGAAAAAACAATGACAATAAGAAAACAAAATGCATGATTTTTTTAATTGTGTTTACGTTCTATTTCATTAAGAATTTTTTTCCTGTAAATTGATTTCAACCACAAATTTTATTCATTGTTAAAAAATTTTCTTGCACTTTTTAGATTAGAAACATTTATTTTTTGCTTAAAATGAATATAAGTTTTAAGAGAATTTACTCTTTTTTCACTCTAATCATAACATTCTAATTTTGTCTTCAAATTATATTATTAGCTTTTTATAAAAGCAAGTTATAGTATTAAATAAACAACCTTATATAAAAATAATAGAAATAAAAAGTTATTTTGATGCAACTCTTAATTATTATGCACGTCGATCTCTTGTTTTTCAATCTTCGTCAGTCTAGGTTGGTTTCTTTCACATATGATAATCCTTGATGAAATCATGGATCATAATTTCTTTTATCCAAAAATGTTTCCATCAGTGTTTTAAACATTTACTTGTTTTGCTTTCATATATGTTTAAGAGATTATAGATATATCTTAGCTGAAAAAACATTTTTCTAAAACTATGCACATCTACAGATTTATTTATGACATATACACATGATAGAGATCATATATTAACCCTAGTTTATTAAGATGATTAATTAACCAAACTAGTGATTCACAACATGCTATATCGTCATTGTAAGTTAGAATTACAGTAGTAAAACTATTGGTGCACAACAAATGTTTAAAAAAGTTTTAAAAAATATAACAAAACTATAATTGAATTAAAGATATTAAAACGGTCTTTTTTAATGGTGTAATTTCTATAAAAAAATAAAATTATGAAAAAAGTTAAAAGTTTAAGAAATAAGGTGAAGTTTTTTTTAAAACAAATGGAGCTAAATTCTGAAAGCGGGGGAAATCGTTATATCAGTTGTATAAGAACATTGGTTTTCTATATTTACGTGAGTGTATTTTTTTTATTAAGAAATGATTATAAGTTATTGTGAGTGCAGTAAAAATAAAATGTTATTGTTTATCTATATAATTAGGGAATCATTGTTGAATCCCTATAAATTTTTAATATTTTTAAAAGTTGGTGCATGAAGAAGAGATAAAATATAATGATTAATATATGAAAAATACTATTTAATTGAAAAAAGAAAGAAAAAATAATTATGTTTAATGTAGTTATAAGAATAAATATAAGAAACCTGATGTGAAGGCTTACGCTATAAACAGTTAATTAACTATATAATTATGATGTACGTAACCGTTACATTACAGTTAATAACTTATTTTAATAAACAATAGTTAACAAATAAACGTGACCGTGTGTGTGTATATATATACACACATAATTAAAAAGTAAAAACATATGTTTTCTTTTACTAATCGTCGCTGATTTCATCCTAAAAAAATATATCTTAAATCCATCAATATAAATATTTTATTTCTATGATTCTATCCATGGTTTTATATCTATCTTTTATGTATCTTAAAAATTAATTACTCACGTTTCACCACATATGGGTTTCTAACGAAATGGGCCATCAATGATACTTGTTTGTTTTCTAGTGATATTTTTATGTGGCGTGAGATATGCTATTGTAATTTAATTACACTTTAAAAACGTAATTTACTATTTTCCTCACCTCTTCAAAGATTTACCATTAAATTTCTATACAAGCACGATATCTTTTATACCTGCTTTATGTAAGGAGTGGCACGTTTCATGCACCAACAAAGAGGCCAATTTAAACATTTTAAAGTCATATATACTAAATCTATTATATTAGGATCGAATACCATCTCATAAATAGAATATATCTGTGATAGAATAACATAAATAAAAAAAATGATAATCTAAACCAATAAGATCAGGCATTAAGATAATTATCCCAAATAACATTAATTATCAAGGTTTGAACACAAATGCAAGAACTATCCCTTAGAGTAAGCTCTCAAAGCTCTTCAACAATGTTAGAGCAATTTTCACATAGATCTCGAAATGATTACGTACACAGAAAATCAATATAACAAACTTTCAGTTTAGTTAGATTGAGTTGATGTCATTAAGGATGACTCGCATTGAAGGAAATATCATGTATAAATTTCATAACTAATGTGAGCGTCAAAGAACTTAATGATATGTTTACAATATATTATGTACTATCATTCAAAATAATCAATGAATTTAATTTTCAAATTTTCATCATTAAAAAAACTTATCAGAGAGAATCACAGCACAAATTTCTAAAAATTTGATAAAAAATACTCAAATTTCTTCTAGTTGTCAGAATCATAAACGCCGATTAAAAGCAATGAAATTTACATAAATTAACCAAAATCAATGCAATTGGAAATAAAAACCCTACACGTTGAAGCTTGAAGGGAGATCACAACATATATAGATCATTAAAGTGATACAAAATTGTAAGAAGATTGTTAATCAATACTTTTGAAAAAGTGACCGAGTATAAGATAATACTATACAAGTTGTTGACAATCAGATCGTAAGCTAGATATTGTGTGAGGATACTAGTATGAAGAAATTGAGATTTGAATTATATACACCGAAAATTATATGCAATAATGAGATTAATTTCGAATTGTTTTGACCGTGTAATCGGATATAGGGATATAATTTTGAATCGGGTTGGATCGGATCAGGCTATAAATGTTTGTAATATCTATGATTCGTTGTTGATTATTATTTATTTAATACTAACTTTAGTAAATTATGCATTACACAAGTTGAAAATATAAAATATTAAATATAATGTAATTTATGAAGCATAAAATTATATTCTAAAATAAGTTATGATTAAAACCACGTATGAGTAATAACCTAAGTAATAAAATAATGATTTTATTTTTTTGAACTCTTGTTTTTAAACTTTTTAAGTCATTTTTTTTTCAAAACAAACCCTATTAAAAAGTTCTTTTTTAAAAGTTTATTATTATAACTTCTAGTTTTAATTATTTTTAGTTTATAAAAATTTACTTTTTAAAAACACAAATTTTAATATATTTTTTTATAAAAATTTGATGTTTTAAAAAAATCTTATTTTATAAAATTGTTTTCCAGAAATATATTATAAAAAGACATCTTTCTTAATTTATTAAAAAATATTTTAATCCAAAAAATAATTAAAATTATTTAATATTTTTTATTTTAGGTAATTATTTAAGAGGAGAGACAGACGGGAAAAACAAACTCAAAAGGTTTAAAAATATGACAAATTAATGTCCCATAAGTTACTCTTTTAGTATTATATATAGATTATTTGTTTTTTAACGATAAATATACGACGCTTCTTCGTATAATAAATGTTATATTTATCGAACCTACTTATCCATTTTCCAACCAGGATAGTTAAGTTTTTTTTATGTTGTGACGATCACCTGTATGCATATTATTTTAACTTAGCATTCCAATTTGACAATCACTACGTAGTTGTCATAGTCATTGTGTACGGCTATGATCGATTGACCAACAAATATAAAAATATTTTTTGTCACAAGCTAACCACATGATGATGACAATTAAGACGTACAGCATGCAATTTCTTATACTATATATATATTAGGAAGTAGAGGATCTTGTTAAAATTATAATTTCTTAATGCATATTAAATATACAAGATGTTGAATCATATAATTTTCAATGCATGTGTAAATAGTTGCTGTGATGCACATAGTACTTTATTTAAGTGTAACTTTATCTAGTAAATAATCTTACGATGTCATATATAAATGTTAATTTCGAAAACTCATAATACTGAATATGTTTAAATAAAAAGACCATTAAACTAAGAAGTATAATAAGTAATTTTAATATCAATTTTTTTAAGTAATAGTTGAGATCAAGGATATATTAGAAAAATAACCAGTTTTGTTAACTTTTGAAAGTTCCCCCATTTCTTTATACGTTCATAATTTTTATGTACGATATTATTTTTTTATAAAGTTTACACCATAAAAACAATCGATTTTTATCTTTATAACGAGTACAATATTTTTATATAAAAATATAATATTTTTTATATTTTTAAGCTCATATCTCGTTATTGTGTTTTAATGTAATTTATTATGTTTTTTCTTAGTTATTCTGTCTTTCTGAAATATTGTTTTTCTAAATGATGAATTAAAAAGGCAAATTGGATTCTAATCATCCAAACTATTACATATGGACCGATAATAATCCATACAATCAATTTGGACGATAATGCTCTTAACTTTCACTTTTATTACCAGTGACATAATATTTAAATTTTACGCTCGATTGGGAGTGTTAGCGATCAAATCGATAGTATGGATTATTATATGTTAATAGGTAAGAGTTTGGATTATTAAAATTAAATTTGTTTTAAAAAATAAAATGATTAAATAACATTGTTGTGTATCTCTAATATTTAAAATACAATAATAATTAACAATTTATTAATCTAATACATTAAAAATAATAACAAAATAACATAATGTCTCATTGTGTTTTTTGATTGTTAATATGTTATCATGAACACTATAAGTTTTAAAAAATAATTAGTAAACTAACATTATTGTGTACTTATAATTGTAAAACTTAATGATAGATAACAATAAGTTTATATAATATGTAAAGAAAAAATGAAAATAATAACACATTGAATTATCTTTATTACTATGAGTTTTAAAAAAATACATTGGTGAAAGTATATTATTGTGTACTTATAATTGTAAAATTTGTAAAATCAATGATAAAAATAATATAAAATAATCTAAAATGTAAAACACAATGATAAATACATATAATAAATGATGTAAAATATGTGAAACAATAAAATAATATTTGAACCAATGAATGTATAAATGTATTTGACACAATAACCAAAAGTCATTCTTTTAAAATAATAGAAGAACATGTATCAAACATGTAATATCCACCATTTTTCAAATTAATTATTTAAAACTTCATTAAATAAATCACTAGTTTTTAAAATTTTTATAGACTTCACATGTATTTGTAGAATATCAAAAAGAATTATAAGATGTAAAAAAAACTATAAAAACAATATTAAGTCTTTTATATGTTATAGATATAATATAACCCAAACTTGAATTATTCCAAACGTATAATTAAACCTGCATATTATAAATACTTTGAATAATAAACTACACAAATGATTATTTAATAATTATTTAAATATTATTATCTAATCATTTAACTATGTTATATCATATTAGTTAATAAATTGATTTCTTAACTTTTATTTAAACTCTTGAAACTAATAAAACAGTATAATTTACCTATTATTCTTTATTCTTATTTTAAGGTTTGGATATTATAATACTTTTATAAAAACTATTTAATGTTTAAAAACTTTATAAAATGATTTAAATCCTACAAGTCATTTAAATTTGCATTCAATTACATTTATCAATTTTAAATAATTAATTAATTATTTTTTTACACCTCGTATTTACTCTTATTAAATTAATAAATTAAATCATTGAATCATTCACTATCATTCTTGGTGTTAATTGATCTATATTTTTTTATTAAACCAAAACATAAACGATTCATTATTTCATTTAACTATTTAAACCCCTAAATTTCCAATTGAAACCCTAGTTCACGTTTATTCATTAATCTTAGCTTTAAATTAATCTTGGAATATATACGTTTAGGCAACTTGTAAGAGAAATCGTTGGAGCCTCGTTCAAATTCTTATCGTCACCTTATATATATCATGTGAGTATTTTTATACCCCTTTTTCTTATTTTCACATTTTGGAGTGAAACATGTTACCTTATAACCATTGTACTTGTAAACGTTTGATCCTTGTAAACTTATGGCAATTTACTTGTGTGTTGTGGTTAGTTGAACTTTGTAGCTACCATGTAATGTCGAATATATGTACAATCATTAATTATTACTAGCCTAGCGACGTCATAGATTCATAGGCCTGACAAGCCTGCTTGGTTGATCCAAGTACACTTAGCTAATCGTGTATACTTGTAAACGTTTGAGACTTGTAAAAATCTTTCAAGGTTTGGTTGTGTATTCTGTCTTACATCCCTAGTTACTTTGTTCTCTAACTTACAACATGAATTGCCATCTTTTATATATTTATGTATTTGAAAACTATGGAAATCTCACCAACTTTCAAAGTTGACCCTTTATTTCTAACATATTTCAGGTTTGATGCTTGAAGATTTTCTTGTGCTCATATAGGACTTGAACCTAGATTAATTGAAAGTCTTATGTTACTAATTGTATCTTGATTGTTTTGTAATTACTTATTTGTCTTGTAATGTTTAATGAATAATGACATTTAATATTATTTCAACTTAATTAGTTCCATGTGCTATGAACAATCGTTTCACATTCGTCCGCCCCGATTATTCCGCCGTCGGTCGGGGTGTGACAAAACATACAATTCTTCTTCGACTTTTTAGATTAAATATATTTTTTACTTACCCTCATAATATATCATATGCATATTAAAATAAAATGTATTAAAATATCATACTGTAATCGAGTGATGATTTTTCAAAATAATGTATATATTTTTTCTTTGATCGTTCTTTGTCGAATAAAACATTGAAGAATTGATTCTAAAAATCAAGTTTGTTTTTTTCAACTCTCATTGTTTAAGGTAAGATTTTGTTTTTAATATTTGTATATAAATTTATTTTGGTTATTATTCTTCAATATCATGCGAAATAGTTGAAACAAAAACCATTTTATTTTGGTTCGCTATAAATTTTTGTTATTATTTCATGATTTCGAATCACACTTCTGCAGATTTGAGTTTTTTAAGCTTCATAGAAGATGTCGAGTCAAGAGGATATGATACTGAATGTTGCTAATCAAAGCAAAATGAACTTGACCGAAACGTTAACGACGTTTTTCCTGTTGAGGAAGGTAACATTGGATTCCGTAATGAATAGAGGAGGAAACATTTTTGTCGTTATTGTCGTGCTTTCTCTTACCATGATGTTAGGAATTGTCCTATGAAAAAAATTAGTATTATGTTATGATGATTATGAAAAAATGTTCATTGTTCAATAAGAAATCAGTTTTTATTTCCGGTGTTCATGCATAATTTTGGTTTGTAATTGATTGATTTTTACTTTTTTATATGATATGTTATTGTTGATCTGAATTGGTATTCATTTATGATGCTTTTGAGTATTGATGATTGTATTGTATCATTGATTTACATATATGAAAATGTACTTAGTCATAGGTCAACCCACATCCCTCTGTAATGATGTTATTTTAACAATTTACTAAAAGTAATTAATCAAAATATGTTTAAAAGGTTCTATGATTGTATTGTAAAATTTGTTTCACCCCCTAAATACCTTAATAAATTTTAATCAAACGTTCTTTTATGTTTTGTTTAATAAAATTTGTTTCACCTGTAAATACCTTAATATCATACATATTTTGTTTATAAAGGTATGTTAAATGAATAAGTAAGATAGAATATAAGGTTTGTTACTTTGTTGACTTACATACATTTTATCATATTTGATCTCAATATCACATGTAATTTGTAAACCGGTTAATCTGTCTAGTTTGTTAATCTTTATGTATATGTAAACATCTTAATAGATATGCTTTTTAGATTAATTGTTTTTTCATGATATTGATATTTTTTTAGATATGAATGATGAAGCGATGGAGGAATCAATTAATAGTAATTTTTTCACTCATCGAACGGTACAAAGTTTTGGATTTCCAATGTTCCTAACCAATATAAACTTGTTTATGGTACTGTTTTTTATTCTTGGGAAGACGTGTTATGTATGTACCAATTATATGCTGAAAGATCTGGTTTTGATATAAGATTATCAACAACAAAAAAATACAAGGTGTTGTTACTCATAAATACATTATTTGTAACAAGTTTGGTAAGCCATGTGGTGAGTCTTTTGATTCTAAGGAATTTTACTCATCTTCTCAGTCTTGAAGGACATCCAACATAAAGATCACCGATTGTCCTACTTGCGTACGTGTAAAGGCCGTTCAAGGAATTTAATTTTTTTTTATCATTTTATCGAGAAACATAATCATCGCCTTGTATCAATTGATAATATTGATTTGACTAGGAAACACTGCCAATTAAACTTCAATGATCAGATCAACATACATAGAGCACGAGCTGCAAAGGTTAGGCCTAATGTCGCACACAGACTTCAATCAACAATCAAAGGTGGGTAACATTTAATGCGTGGTATCATTACAGATTACACAATTTTTAGTAGAGATATAAGAAAATACATAGGTAACAGGGACGCCCAGATGATAGTCAACACTCTTAATTAATCTAATGTATTTACCTGCTACTTATTTATAGTTTCTTCTTGATCATTGAGATTGCAGCGTCGTTCTTAAATCTGCTAAAAGATGATTTACGGGCTATACGCTCACTTCTTCTTTCTTCATACACAACTGTGACACCCTACATATATCCCACATCGACCGTGGACAGGAACGATTCCAGGTTCATAAGGAATGTCTGGCCTTTAACATCAATAACGTGTTTTGGGCGTATTGGCTGTGGATGAGAGGAGAACTTCACACTTAAGCGTGTTCAGGTGGGAGCAATCTAGGGATGGGTGACCTCCCTGGGAAGTTTTCACCTAGGCAACCAAAAGCAAATCCGTGAGCTCCTCCGGGGCAAAACGGACAATATTGTTGATGCGAGGGGCCGGGTGTTACAGAATGGTATTAGAGCCACTCCTATGCCGTTCGGGGTGTGGGACACACCTCACCAAGGATGGTGACTTCTTGGGCTCATCGAGGACGATGAGTCCAAACAGGGGGTGCTTGTGTCACCCTACACATATCCCACATCGGCCATGGACAGAAGATATTCCCGGTTCATAAGGAATGTCTGGCCTTTAACATCAACAATGCGTTTTGGGCGTATTGGCTATGGATGAGAGGAAAACTCCACAGTTAAGCGTGCTCAGGTGGGAGCAATCTAGAGATGGGTAACCTTCCTAGGAAGTTTTCACCCGGGAACCAAAAGCAAATCCGTGAGCTCCTCGGGGGCAAAGCGGATAATATTGTTGATGCGAGGGGCTGGGTGTTACAACAACAAACAACATAATCATATACCACACATATTTATAGGTTATGACACTTTACAACAAAATAATAGCATGATTGCTTACTTGACGACATCCTTTAGAGCCACACGTACCAATAGATCAAATTATACTGAAACAAAGAACACCTGCATTACACATCATCTACATATTTTCTTTATCTTTATTATATACCCCTGTACACCATCACACATATGCCAAACTCTTATGTTGATTAAATTAGTTTTAATGTATACTATAAGTTTTAAGACATTATCATAAGGTTTTTATACATAACATATACATATATGTAAAATTACACAAGTAACAAGAAAACAACATAAAAAAGTTACCATTAAATTTATATAGACCTAACCTAACTGATTAATAAGGTACATAACCATTTGTTACTTATACGTATATTCGGCCATTTTAACTTTTACAAGCCTAGTATCACTATGTACAACCTAATTGATTAATTATAGTTATATTTACAAGTAATTGCTTATACGTTTACTGGCCATTCTATTGTTTACTAGCCTATTTTCAGTGTGTACCAAAAAATTTTCATATACGTAAACTTATACAATCAACAAAAACCATATCCAGAACAACCATCACATATTCATTAACAGTTACTAAGCTTAATAATATTTTCAACTTTCATCGAAGATCATTTTATATAACATATGCCATCTAAATTAAACTTGTTAATTCAGAAATTTTCTCCCTTTCTAAACCACAACAATTGTATTCCACATACGTAAATTAACCCTAAAGAACAACACCTCTGGTAGACCAATTTAACATCACCGACTTTAAATCCTCATACGTTTTATAACATATGCTATCTAAATCAAACTTGTTAACTCATAAAATTTCCCCCTTTCTATACCACAACAAATGTTTCCACGTACGTTTAATAACAAGTGTTTTTATATATACCATATCAAAGTTTCATAATATATACCATCTAAATCAAACTGGTTACTTCAGACATTTCCCCCCTTTCAATACCACAACAAATATTTCCATATACGTAAATTAACCTTAAAAAACAACACCTATGTTAGACCAATTTAACATCACCGACTTTAAATCCCCATACGTTTTACTTGATTTTTATACAAAGACATTCTAAAACTCTAAAAGTTCATAAACTTTGTTACAGTCAATTCCCAGTTCTTAAAACATTCAACCATCTACGATTTTAAACTTTAAAAACCCCCAAATTTCACATTAACTATATGCGCACCTATTGTTATCCTCTTAGTTAAGCATAATTAACATTGAATCAACACCAAGAACAGTATTGCATGAACAATCAACCCATAGTTCGGATTCATACACGCAATCCTTCATACGATTAAGACATCAATTAGAAACAACTTACATACCTAGACACAGTTTTGTTGTTCTCCGAATGAACCTTCGCTTTTCTACACGTGATTTTACAGAAGGGAAGGTTTTTGAAATCTTTTGAAATTTCCTAATGATATCCGTTAACCTTCTAATTTGTTTGGAAGATTAACGGGTACCGGCCAAAAATACTGAACTTTCCATAGCTGAACTACTTGTGCTTTTACACTGATACCCTTTTCATATAATATTTAACATTTAATTGACTTATTAAATTACTTCCATGCCCCCCTTTACTGTAGTTAAAATCATTATGTATTGTGAGTGTTTAGTTTTTTATATTTTGTCATATTTTATGCAAAACATATGACTTCTAAGTCATATATATTTTCGCTAGAGATTATGAAAAAGATAAACCCGTCTATTATGATGATTTCTACTTTTAATGATACAAAAAACACACTACCATCTATGTCAAAGTCATCTTAGGCCTTAACAAAACATGCTAATCAATCGCCACCCATTGTTCACTCACCATGTCCATCGTGTTCTAATGCACTTCCATAATCCACTTGATCTTGAGCCACAAACTATAGTTCAGCTGACTGGCCACCAACTACCAGTCTAGCATACCCAGTAGAAATGTAGATCTGCTACCACTCATTTCTGCTCTGCCCAGCCTACTTTATCAGCGACCCTAGAAGTTGTACCACCCACTGCTACTTCTTCCACTTTAATGCATCAGATGACTACTTGCCATGTCAAGGCAGGATTTTATAAACGTCACTTTCATAGATTTTATTGAGCTTCATAGAAAGTCCTTGTGTAATACCTTTCTCGCAAAGGTTATTAGCTATGAATATAGAATGGCGGCCTTACGAGTACATAAACTTGGGTGGGAAACAAGTTCTTGTTCCCTAAACTTGTTCCCCACCCACAAAATACAAACATTGTTAGCTTGAAATGTGTTTTTGTATCAATTGTCAATCAGATAGCATTATTGACATATTTAAAGCATAACTAGTTGATAAGAAATTTACTCAAATGATTGGTTTAGACTATTCTCATATATTTAGCCTTGTTGCTAAAACTTCTACGGCATGTATAGTTCTCTCCTTTGTTGTCAACTAGAGATATCTACTTCATTATCTAGAAGTGAAAAATGTCTTTTTATATAACAATATGAATGAGATGGTTTTTGATGAAATGACCAACATGATTTGCATATCAAAACTTTTTGTATTTCATTTATTAAGAACTTTATATAGTCTCAAACAAGCATCTCGTGCTTGATTTTTGCGACCTAGTGACTTAAGCCTTATCAAGACTTTTTATGCACTAGGGCATATACATCTCTTTTGTTTATAAACACTTGTGTTGCATTGTAGACTTGTTAGTTTATGTTGATGTCACTTTTTAAAACCTTATTACTAGTCTTCGCATTGAATTTACCATCAAAGTTCCCGAGTGAACTTTTTTACTAGTGAGATTACATATGCTAAAATGGTTTCTTTATCAGTCATACAAAATGTGCTCATAACATTCTTGCTCAAACAGGCTTACTTGCTCCTCTTGATGTAATGAGACATTTTACAACATTGGGTGACCTTTCTTTTTCTTAACCTTATATCAATCACTTGGTGATTTGCAATGAGTATACTTTCTATGTTGTTAATCAAGCAATTCAATTTTTACTAACTTCTACCACAAATTATTTTCAGCTTGTAAATATAATTCTTCGATATTTGAAAGACATTCCTTCTTATGGTCTCATTATCACTCGACCTTATACTACTTTTCTAGGTTACGTAGATGCTGAATGGGCTCTGTATCTTGAAACAAGACATCCAATTACGTTTACTCCATTTTTCTCAATGGCAACTTAGTCTCATGAAGTGCTAAGAAACGAGCAACTGTTTCTCTCTCTAGTTATGTCTAAGTATCGTGTCATGATGGGAAATATAGTTTGTGAGATCATCTGGATCATGCATCTTTCACATGATTGTCATGCGCCACAACCTAATCATCGACCTTTTGTGTTATAATTTCAGTGCCTTGTTTTTAATTCAAAATCCTATTTCTCATAAGTATTTTAAACAAATTGATACCAATTACAATTTTATTCGATATATAACTTGTCTCTTCTAGACGGTTATATATAATGTTTGTTCCAGTTAAGCTTTAGGTGGTAGACATCTTCGGCCTACTGTGTTCTCAACTTGAATACTTCTTTGTTATCTTACGTCTTGGTCCACCGCCTATTTGCTTGATGGGAATATCAAAGATATATCATATAGTCCAAATCATAATAGTGATATGTCCTAGTCTCATGCACCATAATTCACACGATGAAGTTTACCATAGTTTACAACAACCCGGTCCAAAAAAGTTGTGATATTTTGTATTAGTTGGCTTTATGCACAGCAAATTGTCTAGTTGTATACCTTTTTCAAAAAAGCACTTAAAATCACGAGTGGTTTTCCCGAAACCACATATTAAAAAAAAGAAGAAAATATGATTTCGATCTTACAAAGAACAAAAATATCAAATAATTTATACATTATTATGAATAATTACTCAACAGTAAAACAATGCATGAATTTTATTCAAAGTAGTTATTTATTTTATTTATTTGTTGAGTGCATGACGAATCCTGTGCATATATTCAACTTCTATATGTATTCATCTTAACCACTTTGTACGGTCACAATCGACAAAAATATAAAATAAAATCAAACTGAAAGCGAGTCAAGTAATATTCAATCATCTCTTACATATTCGATACAAATTTCTTTTGGAAACACGGTGTAATAGGCCTGTTGTATTATTTAGTGAATTTTAAAATGAACTTTTGTCAATTAGTGAACATAAAATACATAGATGAGACCACTTCGTTATTTCTAGAAACATATACAATAGGCGTGAAAAACATCTAAATTTGAAGAAAAACTAATTATCAATCTATCTATCTATATTGTATATTAAATATGTATGGATTGTCTTAAAAATTAAATCTACAAAGTGGGTAAGGAACCTTAGTCATCAATCTTTTTAGCTAATAGACGTGAAAAACATCTAAATTTGAAAAAAACTAATTATCAATCTATCTATCTATATTGTATATTAAATATGTATGGATTGTCTTAAAAATTAAATCTACAAAGTGGGTAAGGAACCTTAGTCATCAATCTTTTTAGCTAATAGCTGCAATCAAATCGTTGGATAAACGTTTTAAATGATTATTTTGGGCAAAACCACTTTTGTTTATGTTTTTTAGATTTTCTACTTTTCTTTTGTTTGTGACTATAATATAGAACATAAATTTTATTTAATAAAAAATACAACATAAAAATGAGCTTTTATCATCTTTAAAACAAGTACATTATCGTTTATAAATAGACTAATATAATTTATGTTTTTCAGCTAATATAAGTTTTGCTAGTGATCATTGTATTTTTACTACAATTCATTGTATATTTACCGCAGTTAATTATATATATTTGTTTAATATTGTGTTTTTTTAAACATTATTATTTTTTTGTTCTAAAATGATAATTTTAAATAACATATAGTGAAATAATACTATTGTGTACTTCTAGTATATAAAACATAATGACATAATAACAATTAATTAATCTAATATATTAAAAATAATAAAAATAAAAGAAAATAATATAAAATATAAAATATAAAATATAATAATAAAATGTCTTGTTGCATATTTTCTCCCTCTCATTGCATTTTTAAACACAAATGATGACAATAATAAACAATAACCTGACATATTTAACACAATTTCTTTAAATATGTAATATAATTATTTGACGTACTTGACATAATAATCTAGATATAATATACTTTTAAAAACAATATAATTACACATGTAAAGCTTAGTATTTAAGTTTAGGATTTTAAAATAAATATATTTTTACTATAACTCTACTTTAAGTAAATGAACTAGGGATATTGGTAAAAACACATCCTTTTGATTGATAAATCAATAAAATCATAAAGAGTGAGTTGTCGTTTTTCTTCATATAATTTAGTTACATTTGTAATTTTCATTAAGAAAATATTTTTTGGGCTCCCTAATGTTTTAAAAAAGTTGTCATTTGCATCTAAACAAGTTAACTCCGTTAATTCAATTTGTTAAACGTAACTTAACAAAATTATCCTTTATGCTACAAAACAAAATCACTTAACTAAATAACCATAAACAAGCTAATAGAACTAAATCATGACGTATGGGAGATGGCGACTAGAGACGGTAGTTTCTATTATACAACTTCGTCACATTGTGTTCCTGACCACCAATAAAAGCAAGGTCCATTCTCCTTCTTCATCAATAAAGCCGATAATCTCGTGATTCAGTGATGATGAAAACTAGGTTTGAAGATGACATGTTTGATTTAGGTTTCATGAATGAAACAATAATACATAAATAGAGTTTGAACACCAATATGTTAACATGAATTATGATTTTGTTTTTATATGTAAATTTCATAATTATCCATTTTAACAATGGGTGGTTTAATATTTTAAATTAACAAAATTAATTTTTATGGATGAAATTACCATTTTTTAATATCTTGGGAGGCAGATAAAATATAATCTTTTAAAAATATAAAAATGATAAATATAACAAAATCATAAGAATAAAATTGACAATTAACTCAAAACATAAATACGCACATGATTATATGAACTAACATATAGACACAAATCCTTAAAATAGATACACACGGGAACATAGGAGTGCGGAAGGAGTAGCATCAAAATAACTTTATTACTAAAGTACTTTCAACAATTAAGTTTACGATATATTTCAATTACTTTAATATCATCTAGTTATTAATTAACGGGACACAAATATAGTTTTATATAACATAAACATTGTGAGATTTATATTATATTATTTTTATAATTAATAAGAACCCTTAATATAATTGTAGTGCGTCCTTTTTTATTCTTTTAACTCCAGATCTTATTTAGGCAACCGCTGACCCGCGTCCTAACCGCGTAAACAATTTAATTAGGACAGCAGTGGCTCACATTTGTTAATTATACATTCAGTACGTTGTATAGTCAACAAAAATAATTATAACTACTGAACCAGAAGATCTAAATACGTGTTAGTTCAAAAACTGATTTCGTTTCAATGATAGTCATACATATTTAGCAATAATTTTAAACCTTTGATTTTGGTTAGTATAGTTTCCCGTATTTGGTAAATATTACAAGCTCATGCAAGCTATAACATTAAACTCGTTAATACTCCTTATAAAACTGGAATATATAAATAGATAGTTAATGTTTATAGACATACTTCCATATAATAACAAGTAATAGCAACTAAAGGTGTATAAAAACAAGCTGTTTGATGATAACTAAAACTGTCTTATTAAAAAATAAAAAAATCAAATGAAACCGATTTTATACATGCTTAAGCTGAAACTTAAGTTCATTAAAAAATTAATTTGATTTTTAAATTTTGTATATCGAGTTTGAATAGGCTTTAAACCTAACCTATATATTGTAAATTACGGCCCACTGATTTACATATATATGTAATTTAAAGCTGGTGATATTTAATTGTTTTATATAGTTTATTGTTCATGTTTGATATAGACATGTAAAACAGTTCAAGTAACATAACACTTAATTTACGTTTATGTATATATATATGTATGTATATATAGGGGTGGGATCCCTTGAAAACCAACTTATAAGTGAAAACCATGAAAACTATGGGTTACATATATGCAAGTACATTTTATATAATATACAACTAATATTATGTATATATAGGGGTTATGTATATGTAAGAACGTGTTACCAAACATATAAGTAAGAGCTATGTACATGTACATCATACAAGTTACGTATATGTAAGTCGTTTCGTCACAATCGACGTTCCTTGGAGTTTAAATTAAAAATATATATAATGACCTTAAAAAATATGATTGAAATTGACTCAAATATACTTTAAACAATTAAAAATTTAAATCAATTATAAATTATGAGATTGAATAGTGGTGGTTTTCAATATTTTCAATTATAAACATGGTTTTCATTTGATTATTCCCATATATATACATATAATTTCTATTTTCAATATATGATTTATTTGTTAAGTTTTGGTTCTAGTATGTGAAATACAAAACAATTTTAAAATTAAGATGAATGAAATATCTATCACTAAAGTTAGGTGCTTAAAATAAACCAAACTATCAAAACTTATGAAAATATAAATTTAGTGGGTGGAAACTTATTAACATTAGTTTCCTTTAGTAGGACAAACAAGTAGAGACCGCACTTGGGGAAGAGACATGGGTGCAAGGTGGCACGCTTCACGTGCTCGTATCATTACGAACCGCTTGATAGTCGACTTAGTATTGACACATGAGCCTTCTTTTGATTAGTTGGTGATTAAAAGATTACGAGGTGAGTTTCTCTAATGAAGGGGCTAGCAAAGGTTGTGGCTAACAAGGATCCCTTGAGTTGGCATATTGTATTTAGAGGTGGCAAAATGGCTGAGTTGGATTGGGTTGATTGTTAGGTTATGATGGATTTGGGTCTGGATGGGTTTGGGTTAGGATATATCATTTAGAAAAAAAGACCAGGATGGGTTTGGGTCAGAATGGGTTCGGGTCAGGATGAGTTCGGGTCAGGATGGGTTTGGGTCAAAATGGATCATTTTTTTAAAAAACCAATACTATTTTACTAGTTTTCTATAATTCAACAACACATATAACAGATTCTTATACGAGCTCAAAAAGATACATATATAACTTCATCTGTAAAGGGTGGTACTTTCAATAAAACTACGATGATGGTGCGATAATGAAGCAGAGGCCCGACTTTAGGTGTGGTGGTGGTGAGCGATGAAACTCAACGAAGGTGGAGACTGATGCAGAGCTCGATTGTAGGTAGGTGATGGTGCGGTGGTGGTGCACGATGAAACTTGAAGGAGGTGGGAGGGTGTAGATACGGTGGACCGGTGGTGATGCGGTGGACCGGTGGTGATGCGGTGGACCGGTGGTGGTGCGGTGAACCGGTGGTGGTGCGGTGAACCGGTGGTGGTGCGGTGAACCGGTGGTGGTGCGATGGAATGGTGGTGGTGCGGTGGACGGTGGTGGTGGTTCGATGGTGGTATGGTGGTGGTTCGGTGGTGTTGCGATGGTGGTGCGTGATAAAACTCGACCAAGGTGACCAATTTGGGTGAAAAAACCTTGACTTATTGTGACTTGAAACTCTAATTTTGAAAACCCATCTTGACCTATTTTTATTTTTTTCCAAATAAGTTTTTAACCCATCTTGACCCTTTTATGTTTTTATTCAATCCATTCTAACCCATCTTTATTTTTAAAACACCCATTATGACCCAAAATAAAATTATGGACTTCTTTTGCCACCTCTAGTTGTATTGCTAAACTGTTGCGTTGGGTTGATAATAACTTGTAATAATTTGAAATATACGTATGAATGATTTGGTTGATAATTAATTATAAGATGTGTTATAACCATTTAATAATTATAACTAGATTTGGTAAATCCGTTTATTACACGGGTTGAATAAATAAAACTTTATACAGAATTAAAATTTTTGCTAATAATAAAATGTTAGTTTAATATAAGATACTAGTTTTAGTAACCCCGTGTTACACGGTTTAAATAAAATGAAATATTAATATTATAAAATTTATCAAATATAAAATGGTATTTTAAAATAAGATATGACTGAAATTTCGTATGAAAAATTACTATAATTAATAAAATAGTGATATCAATTTTCTAATTTTTTTATTTTTTTCCAAAAAAGAAATAAACATTTTGTTCTATAACAAACTATATAAAATGTCATTTTAAAATTTTCTTTATTATGTAGAAATAACACTAATAAATAGATTCTTTCTTAATCTATTAAATCTAAAAACACGTTAAATAATATTATTAGTAATTAAGATATTTATTTAATAGCAAATAGAGGCGGGAATATTTTGACGAGCATGATTTGGTGCTGCGACGTGTCATCAAAGATTAGGCTTGTAAATGAACCGAACGAACACAAACATCAGCATGTTCATGTTCGTTCATTTAACTTTTAGTGAACATGAACACGAACACGAACACGAACACATAATCGAACATGATTTTTTGTTCGTGTTCGTTTGTTAAGAAAATAAAAATGTTCATGTTCGTTCGTTAAAAAGCTAAATGAACACTTCACGAACATAAACGAACACAAATGAACAATAATAAACGAACATAATAATAACTGAATGCATAACTGAACGCATAAAAAACAATGTTAAATGATCATTTTGGAACTTTTAGGTGTATTAGAGTAAATTAAAATCTCACTAAACTTATAGAATTCTATTATAACATAATACACTTATGTTTTAAATATTAACACATTATACCCTTTTATTAATATATTAATATATATATATATATAAATAAACAAACATAAACGAACGTAAATGACAAACATAAACGAACATAGGGCTGCAAACGAACACGAACAAGGCCTTGTTCGTGTTCGTTTGTTAAGAAATGAATTTATTCATGAACTATTTACGAACACTTACCAAACAAGATTTCTTGTTCATATTTGTTCACTAAGAAAATAAACATGTTCATGAACTATTCACAAACACTTACCGAATGCAAACGAACAAAAACAAAAACAAATGAACACAAATAATTGTTCATGAACATGACGAACACAAAAAAAGTTCATAAAAACAAACGAATACAAATTATTATAGATTTATTTTAGAATAAAATTTATATTTTTTATTACAAAGATTACACAAAATTAATAAAAAATAATAAGTAGTTAACATAAATATCAAAAATACTTGATATAATAATCATAAAAATAACTGACACAATAATTAAGAATATAAACGAACATAAACGAACACTTTATCGAACATTCACAAACGAACACTAACGAACATAAACGAACATATTATCGAACTTCACGAACATAAATGAATGAACGCGACTTGTGTTCATGTTCGTTCGTTTAACTAAATGAACAGAATTTCCGTGTTCGTGTTCGTTCATTTACTAAACGAACGAACATAAACGAACTTTCCGCCGAATGGTTCACGAACTGCTTGCTGAACGTAAGTTCGTTTGCAGCCCTAAACAAACATATATGAACGAACATAAACGAACGTTTATGAACGTAAAGGAAAGAACAAAGGACGTGTTTATGTTGTTCGTTTAACTAAACGAACACAAAAATTTTGTTCATGTTCATTCATCTACTAAATAAAGGAACATAAACGAACCTTCTGCCGAACAATTCATGGACGTTTGTTCATTTAAAAGCCTATCAAAGATATTTTTTTATTAGAGTAGGAAGATGAATAAATTCTTTTTTGTTATAGCTCCTTAATTTAATTATTTTTTATTTATAAAAAAATTACTTTATTAAGAAACACCATATTTAAATATTTCTTATCTTTAAAAAAGTTTTTTTTAGAAAATTATCTTATTTTATAAAAATTTGTTTTTTTAGAAATAACATTTACTAATATTTTTTTAATTTATTAAAAAGCTAGTTTAATATAAAAAATTAAATAATATTATTAATAATTAATGTGATTATTTAATATGATAGGAAGCGGTAAAGAATTGGTAAGGATGAATGTGATGATGCGACGTGTCCTCTCTAGTTACCTTTATATATAAATAGAAAAATTGGTTTTGAAGTCTAAAAAACACTTTACAAGATAATTAATTGATTTGATTACGGTAGTTTTGAATGTCGTTTATAAGAATTAAATTGATTTAAGGGTGTGGATATTGGATCACCCTAAAATTATAAATCAACACCCCAAATTTCTATATGCGTCGTATAGGGGGAGTCGCATAGTCCTATACGGGGCGTATAACTATTCTGACAACCCTCTGAATTTTTTCTTGTAATTATTATCAAAATTTATTATACGGATTATATAGCCCTATATGTGTCGTATAGGGGTCGTAAGGGTTATATCGGACATATAGCTCTCTAATAGTCCATCTTTTTTTTCATTTTCAGTGTGTTCGATCCTATATGACACGTATAATGTTATAAAATACGTATAGAATAATATCGATTTATAACGTGAGGTGTATATGTGTATTAGTACCCTTGATTTAAACATGACATGAAATTATATTGAATAAAAGAACTATGACAGGACTTGACAACCTATCTCATCTATGTTTATACTTATTTGTATAGTATGCGAGACTTTATTGGTCAATTATGTTTCTGTTGTACTGAACAACAACTAATTAACCAGCTTTATAAATTACATTAATAATGGTCTTAGTTAATAATTTAAGATTATTAAAAAAAATTCTGTTACCTTTTCTTATATATCCATTAATTTCAGAAAAATAACATCGTAACATAATGCCAATTTCGGACTTTGCAATAACCTATTAGTAAAGTCACTAAAAAGTCTATCCACCTCTTTATATTATACAATTATAAATTATAAATTTTAGTAAATTTCACAATATTATATATTTTAATATTTTTTTATGAAAGCAAACAAATATGGATATTTATATATTTATAATTTGATTATTTAAAAATATTTATATACTAATAATTTACTTTGTATTAAAACGTACATAAATATTTTTCGATTAATTTGTTTATTAAATTTATATATAAAAGTAAAAAAAAATACATAATCAATTATATCAATTTATACAAAAATTAAGAAAAAAAGTTCACGAGACTCTCATAGACTGATATCCATTAGCATTAGGGCTGTAAACGAGTCGAGCCGAGCCGAGCCAGAATGGGTTCGAGCTTGAAGCTTATCGAGCCGAGCCGGCTCGAAAATTTTAACGAGCTCAAAACACCGGCTCGAGTTCGGCTCATGAAAAGCTCAAGCCAGCTCGTGGCTCGTTCGAGCCGGCTCGATTTAAACTATTTTTTTAATTTTTTCACATTAATTTATATGAAAACACAAAAAATATATATTAGGTATATTTTGTTGAGTATTATATGAACAACGATATTATTTTGAATATAAACAATTTACTATCATGTTATATATTGTTTAAACAAAATACTTTTAAGAAAATCTTTTTAAAATCCTAATATAAAAATATAATTATACTATATAAATATATATACAAACATATATTATATGTACCGAGTCACGAGCAGAGCCAACGAATCGAGCCACGAGCCGAACTCGAACTGATCTAACCCTGGCTCGAGTTTGGCTCATTTAGAATTCGAACTGAGTCGAGCCGGCTCGTTTAGATTCGAGTTTTTTTCGAGCCAAGCTTTTTCGAGCGAACTTCGAGTCACGAACTTTTTGTACAACCCTAATTAGCATCATATCCATCCCATAAACATCTCCCTTAAAAAGGGTCATGGATACATATAGCCGTGTAATGCAATGTATATGAGAGGTGCTTTTGTTAGTCATACAAGACCATTCGTGGTGTCTATCGCTTTATCATAGCCTCATTACACATGACCTTACATTAAACTTTGTAGAACGGGTTGTGTTGTGTTATAATTATTCTATATATCTATGATATGTAAAACACGTGTAACCTATAATTACGCATAAATGTGTTAGAGGATGTTTGGTAATTTCTAAATGATTAAGTGTTAAACCAATAAAAAGCCTGAATCATTAAATGCTGAACTATTAAAAACTAGTATATCGTTTAACTATTTAAAATCAAATATCTAATCAATTCAGATAATATGTATTAACCATTCAACATTATACCTTTTAACCATCTAAAATTAGTATAATGTTTAACAATTTAGAGGCAAATATTTGAACTATTCAAAAATTTACTTGTAAAATAAACAATTTGAATGATTAAGTATTAAACTATTTATATATATTAACTATTAAAAGTATGATTTAGATGCTGTAAACAACATTGAATTGAATACAATATTTAGTTAAACACAATATATATCGCCGTAAAGGTGATGCAAGTTTAAATTAAAGTCTGCATTTTACATTATACGAATTAATATGATACAAATTTAATAAGGGAAAAGTCAAATGTAAGAAACATCAAATGCCGGCGGTTATTTTGCAGTTTACGAATGAATATGAACAAACCCATGTGGGTAGGTTGTGAGGGGGATATGCTTTGGCATAAGTCAACTCCCATAACCTCCACTTTTCCTATAAATAACCACCAATTTATCATCTTATAAGCACACCTACATCTTACTCTTCTCACCTTATCATATCCTTTCACACTATCTTTCTTCTTCATCATCCCCAAATCTTGATTTGCAGATCAAGAAACTACAATGGAGCATGATCAACGAGTCATCTCCATCCCCACCGCCACCGCTACCGCCGCGACCGCGACGGCCACGACGCGGCGGACGTTCGCTTTGCCGGTGGACTCGGAAAACAAAGCTACAAAGATGAAGATCTTCTCCGTAGCAGAACCACACATGAGAGCATTCCACCTGTCATGGCTCTCATTTTGCACATGTGTAATCTCCACTTTCGCCGCGGCGCCGCTGGTTCCCATCATCCGGGACAACCTGAACCTCACACGCTCGGACATCTCGAATGCGGGGATCGCGTCGGTATCGGGGAGCATCCTGTCGCGGCTGGTGATGGGGGTGCTGTGTGACCTCATCGGGCCGAGATACGGGTGCTCCGTGATCAACATGCTGGCTGCACCCGTGGTGTTCAGCTTCTCGTTCGTGGCGGACGCGGGGGGTTATGTGGCGGTCCGGTTCATGATCGGGTTCTCGCTGGCGACGTTCGTGTCGTGCCAGTACTGGACGAGTGTGATGTTTAACGGGAAGATAATCGGGGTGGTGAACGGGGTGTCCGCGGGTTGGGGTGATGCAGGAGGTGGCCTCACTCAGCTGCTGATGCCGGTGTTGTTCCATATCATCACTCAGATGCTCGAAACCACGCCTTTTACCGCCTGGAGGATCGCTTTCTTTATCCCCGGATGGTTTCATCTCATCGTCGGGACCCTTGTTTTGATCTACGGACAAGATTTGCCCGATGGCAACTTCGCTCAAGTTCAGAAGGACGGCCATGCTTCCAAAGATAAATTCTCTAAGGTAATATATATTATTGATCACTACTAGAAAACTGACCATCTACTAATAATAAAAAAAAATATCTTGCGTTACATTTTGGACATAATCTAAATGGTCAGGAAAGAGTGACATACTAATTATGTCCCAAATATGATTTAAGGTTTATGATTCCTTTATATTGTAACTTATTTCTTATAGAGTTTTGTGTCATCTATTGCAGGTGTTTAAAAATGCTGTCACAAATTACAGGACATGGGTATTCTTTTGTATCTATGGATACTCAATGGGAGTGCAGCTATGCTTAAACAATGTCATCTCTGAATATTTCTACGACAGGTAGCTAAACAACTTCGTCAATTTATCGCTAACTCGTAGTTAAATTAATCTTTTAGTTAACAACTAATTAACATTGTTTCTGTTTTGATCAATAGGTTTAGCTTAAAGCTCCACACAGCCGGAGTAGTTGCAGCCAGTTTCGGAGTGGCTAACTTCTTGACCCGCCCGTTCGGTGGCTTCTTATCGGACATCTCGGCTCGTAAATTCGGGATGAGGGGTAGATTATGGACGTTATGGATCTCACAAACCCTAGGAGGAGTTTTTTGTATCTGGCTAGGCCAAGCGGACTCTCTACCGATCGCGATATTATCGATGATGCTGATGGCCGCGGGAGCACAAGCCGCTTGCGGGGCGACGTATGGCATTATACCATTCGTCTCGCGACGCTCCCTCGGCATCCTATCGGGTCTAACTGGTGCTGGAGGCAATGTAGGTGGTGGGTTGACTCAGCTTCTGTTTTTTTCGGGTGCGAGATTCTCAACGGCGTCGGGGCTGACGTGGATGGGCGTGATGATGGTCGTTTTAACGCTTCCGGTGGCTTTGATCCACTTCCCGCAATGGGGGAGCATGTTTTTAGGAGCATCAAAGGATGAAAAATACAATGAAGAGTATTATTATTGCTCAGAGTATAGCGAGGAGGAGAGGGATATGGGGATGCATATCGGAAGCATGAAGTTCGCTGAAAACAGCCGGGCGGAGCGCGGTAAGAGAGCGGTTGTCGCGATGGCGGTAACGCCACCGAACACCACCCCAAACCACCATGTTTAGGTGGTGATGGGAGAGTTTTTAGAGGGTGGAGTAAAGGAATAAAAAGTGGTAGTAATATTATAAGTAGTTGTACATATTGTGCCGTACTTGTTGGAGCCTTTGCTTTTTGCTAAGGGCATCCTCTTCTTATCATCTGTACTTTAAAGTTTAAATTAAATACTACAAATTGGTTTTGAATTTTGTGAGATTAATATTTAATGTTGTGTTAGTAAGTAATTAACTGACGTTGGAAAATGGATCGGGAAACTCACTTGAACACATGGTTTATTTGATAAAGATATAAACAGGTACGTCTATGGAATAATTAACAGTTAATGAATTCAAGTTTATTTTTCTTTCTTTCTCTCTCACCAAAAGAAACTCATGCGATGATGATAACACAAAGACGAACATGTGCAATGTCGAGATCAGACATCGATCAGAACAAGTAGAACAAGGTAGGAACCGGTTTACACCCCTTGATCATACCAAGAAGATGCTAATCTTCTTGCCATTAGAAACTAGGGTAAAGATTAGGGCAAAGAGAAGTTGTGTATGTGACGCTATTTATTCACCGAGTAATCAACTCCATTTTAAATTTTTATATCCAATGGACTTGGGAAAACACTTGCAACACAAGCTAAACCTTCAACTCTGTTGGATATCAGAAATATTATATGAGCAGAACAAGAAAGCTTTTGAAAGAGTTCAAATGGTACTTGTTATTTTCATGCCTTATTAATGAATTTACATGGCTTTAAATAGAGAGAAAAGCAACGGCTATACTAGAAAATACAAAAGACTAGGAGTCTACTAACAACCCTATAGACTAGGACTCAACAACTGACTAGCCAGTAGGCTTTATTGAATTCAAATAACTTCACGTGCATGCATGCTAATCTCCACGTGTATGAGAGATTGAATCACATTTTAATATCTCCCCTTGATTCAAACTCTCTTACTCCAAGCTTGTGTCGAAAGTAAACAAACTTATCCTTTGAAAGTGCCTTGGTCAATATGTCTACATCTTGTTCATTTGTACTGTAATGTTGTAGCACAACTTCTCCTTGATTGACAATCTCTCGAATGTAATGATGCTTTAGTTTAATATGCTTCGATCGGCTATGTAAAGTAGGATTTTTTGCAAGGCAAATAGCTGAATGACTATCACATAAAATCGGTGTTGCATGAGATTGTTTCATGCCTAGATCATCCAGAACTCTCCTCATCCAAATAGCTTGACAAGCTGCATTTGTAGCTATTATATATTCTGCCTCGGTGCTTGAGAGTGCCACTGTTTTCTGCTTTTTTGACCTCCATGTTACAGCACCTGTACCTAACATGAAAACGTTAGCAGATACACTTTTCCTATCATCCACACATGGTGCCCAGTCGCTATCAGAGTAGCCTTGTAGTGCCACTTTTGTAAGTCGTGAATACCAGATTCCATAATCACTGGTGCCAGCCACATACTTCAAGATCTTCTTAGTAGAGCAGAAATGAACCTTGGAAGGAGCTTGCATGAACCGTGCAATAACACCCACTGCAAATGCTATGTCTCTTCTTGAGTTAGTCAAATACATGAGGCCACCAACAATACTTCTATACATGGTTGCGTTAACTTTTTCTTCAGAATCATCCAACGTATACTTTTCATTAGGAGACATTGCTACTAACTCTGGTTTGCACCCCATCAATTGAAACTTTTTTAAGAGCTGCTTAGCATACTTGCTTTGAGATAAGAAGATTCCTTGTTTGAATTGTTTCACCTCCAAGCCAAGAAAGAAGTTAAGATGACCCATGTCAGTCATCTCAAATTCATCCATCATACCCTTTTTAAAGGTGTGAATAATATCTACAGATGAGCTGGTACAGATGATATCATCAACATATAAACATACGTGTAGAACATCATGTGTACCTGATCGTTGTATGTATAACGTAGGCTCACTTTCACTCCTCGAGTAGCCATGTGAACAAAAATAGGAATCAATCCGAGAGTACCATGCTATGGGTGCTTATTTAAGCCCATAAAGAGCTTTGTGTAGTTTGTATACCTTCTCCTCTTGCCCTTTAACTTCAAAGCCTGGTGGCTGCTCAACATAAATAACTTCTGTCAGAGTGCCATTCAGGAAGGCAGATTTAACATCCAACTGATGCACTAACCACCCCATTTGAGTAGCAACCGCAAGGACCATGCGTATTGTTTCGAAGCGAGCTACGGGTGCAAATGTTTCTTGAAAATCAATACCCTGTTGTTGAGAGTACCCTTTTGCCACTAATCTTGCCTTGTGTTTCAAGAGGGTTCCATCAGCATCATACTTTCGTTTAAACAACCACTTGACACCCACAACATTCTTTTCTTTGGGTAGACTTACAAGTTCCCACGTGCAATTTTTTTCAATGGCCTCAAGTTCTTTTACCATAGCATCACACCATTCCTTGCAGTGTGAAGCTTCCTCTTATGTAACCGGATCGACTATATTTAGAGAAAACTGACATGAGGTCAGATTGTCTTCTTCATCCAAGAGGCCATGTCCACTGTGATAGTCTTGTAACTAAATGGGTGGTTTGGTTATTCTTCGGGATGTGCCTTCTTGAGGAACCCGAGAAGGTGGTGATGGTGGGTGAATAGGTAAGGTGTTAGGTAAGTTAGGTGAAGGATGGGTTGTACTATTTGAGTTGGTGGACAAAGATGGGTTTGGAGTTAAAGTGTGATAAAAAAAGTAGAGGAGTTGACATGGGTTGTACTATTTGAGGTAGTGGACTCAAAGGTAAAGTGGTCACCATATGTATGGTCACTATCACAGTTTGCTTTTGATGCTTTCCAGTTCCATGTAGTGTCTTCAAGAAACACAACATCCCTCTTTGTTGAAAATTTACGTGTGTCAGGGTTGTATAGTCTATACCCATGACTATGACATGAGCACCCAATAAAGATATTTCTCTCCGATTTGTTATCTAGTTTTTTTCTCACTTGAGAGGGAACCAAACCATAGGCTATACAGCCAAAGATCTGAAGATTTTTAACTGATGGTTGTGCCCATTCCAAGCTTGATAGGGTGTTTAATCTGCAAGAGCTCTTGTTGGTGACCTGTTAATTAAATAAATTGCAGTTGCCACTGCCTCTGCCCCAGAAACAATTGGGTAAGCCTGCATACCTGAGCATACTATGAACAAGTCCCATAATGGTTTGGTTTTTTCTTTCTGCAGTGCCATTATGTTGGGGGTGTATGTAGTAGTTAGCTCCCTTTTCATACCATTTTGTTCACAGTAAGTATTAAAATCATGTGAACAGAATTCACCCCCCTGTCAGATCGTAAAACTTTAATGTATTGACCAGACTCTTTCTCAACTAAGGATTTAAAGACTTTAAATTTTGAAAAAGCATCTGACTTATTGTGAACAAAGTACACCGAACACATTCTTGTAAAATCATCAATAAACAATAGATAGTATAAACTATTGCCCAAACTAGGTACCTCCATTGGACCACATAGGTCTGTGTGAATCAACTCCAACTTTACTTTTGCACGCCAAGCAGTACCATGGAAAGGTAGACGACTTTGTTTACTTTGTATGCAGGATTCACATGCTAGGGATGAGGTGATTTTGGGTAGGCCTAAGACCATTCCTTTTTCTGACAATTGCTTTAGACCATCATAGTGGAGATGACCATATCTATGATGCTATACTTGAGCACTTGTATCTCTCTTGGTAGTGGTAGGCCCCTTATGAACTAGAGTCATACAAGTAGCATCAAGGACAAACATATTATTCCCAGCAACTAAGATATGCATGATATCATGTCCTCCTTTTCCTTTGATAATACATTTTCCATTATCAAAGTGAACAGCATAGCCCTTCTTCATAAGTTGACCAACACTGAGTAGGTTGTATTCAAGTTTTGATGTATAATAAACATCATCCAAAAGTTTGAATTTGCCTGCACCAGTGTTGATTTTGACTGTACCTCGGCCTTCGACTGCAAGCTTCTTCTTATCACCAAGGTGAACATCCAACTTGAATGTTTCATCAAAGTTAATAAAATGGTCCCGAGCACTAGTCATATGATTTGAACAACCAGAGTCAACAAACCAGAGGTGAGTGGTTTTACCTGGGTTTAACGTATGAGCCATCAACAGGTGTGGTTCATCAAGATCAGCCTCCTCAGCATGTTCGTCATTCTCTGCTACATTTACTTGGACATCTTCATTATAATAACAATCTTTTTTTAGATGTCCATACTTCTTGAACACATGGCATTATGGTACTTTACTTCGATCCATGTTAGTTCGTCCTCGTCCTCGACCTCCTCTATAAGGTGCACGTCCTCTCCCCCTGCTGCGAGGTGGTCTCCATGCTTCTTGAACAACCTGTAAGGCTTGTTCATCTGGTCTGTCAGAAGGCTTGTGATCCGGGGAAGGTGCACGACCCGTTATTCTTTCTTCTTGGGACTGTAAGAGCCCCATAAGTTTCACAGGTGAAACGGTTGAGAGGTCGAGAGCAACTTCAATGGATGGGATCACATAGTCAAAACGGGATGACAAACTTCTAAGGACTTTTTCAACCACCTTCTGATCCAAAATTTCTTCTCCGTAGGCTCTTTGTTGGCTAACATTCGCCATCACACGAGAAAAGTAGTTACCTACCATCTCATCATCTTTCATAGCCAGGTTCTCAAAGTCTTGACGCAGACTTTGCAACTTGACTGCTTGAACTTGAGAGTCTCCTTGATACTCAATTTTGAGAGTATCCCATGTTTCTTTTGCACATTCTGCAGCGGCTATACGGGAGAAGAGGTCATCATGAACCCCTTGTTGAATAAGGGCCATTGCTAGAGCATCTTTTTTTTTTTAATTCTCTATTATCACCAGGACCAGCACTCACGGCTGTTATGCCGAGATATACCACATCCCACAACCCGCGAGAGCGCAGGATGGTCTTCATACGGAGGCTGCAATGCTCATAACCTTCACCTTTGAACACCAGAATGAGAGGGGCGGTTCCCGATACAGTAGTTGAACTTTCAGCCATAGGTGCGAACAAGAGATTAGAGACTATGCTCTGATACCAAATTTGTTGGATATCAGAAATATATATGAGCAGAACAAGAAAGCTTTTGAAAGAGTTCAAATGGTACTTGTTATCTTCATGCATTATTAATGAAAGTACATGGCTTTGAATAGAGAGAAAAGCAACGTCAATACTAGAATATACGAAAGACTAGGAAGTCTACTAACAACCCTATAGACTAGGACTCAACAACTGACTAGCCAGTAGGCTTTATTGAATTCAAATAACTTCACGTGCATCCATGCTAATCTCCACGTGTATGAGAGATTGAATCACATTTTAATAAACTCTCGACCTCGACTCCTTCCAATTTCAACTTGTTCCAAGCCCAGCAACACACAAGATCATCATGTAAACAAAAAACCAACAATTAAAAAACAATTCTATAAACCTCATGTTTGACATTAAATTGAAATTAGACATATATTTCAATATACACCATTACATGAGATAGCAGTTTTGAAATTATAAGCGTCCGTATAGTAAGTCTTAGACCACTAGGAGTGGGTTGTTGAGTCCATACGCCGCAAGTTTTATGGTTAAATAATATTACTATTACACGACTAGTTGTTGATTTTATATTGTTATTCAGTTTAATTAACTTATTATTTATGATTTTAGGATCGCCATATATTAAAAAATATATATGTTTGATACGGAGATCTACAAGTAATTACGTTTGTATATATGCTATGGTTAACCTTTCTAATTTGCTCGCATGCTATTGTTGCAAGTCTTTTTCCTCGTTCAAAGGCCACTTGTTGATTTCTTTATTAGTTTAAAAAAAGACTATTCTTGTAATCTATAATGGGCAGATCTACTTTAAGTGGTCTTTAATTAGCCCAAGATGACATCTTTTCATTCAATGCATAACTTTTTTTAACAATATTTTTGCACATGTTAGTGTGCATCTTATTTGATTATTTGAAAGCGTACAAATACTTGTTTTCTATTAACATATATGTACGTACGTACGTACATAAAGAATTCTAAACAAGATTCATGTGCTAATTAATGAGCATGAGTGTGATTTCGTGTGTAGATAATTTATAAGAGATAGAGGAGGATCACTTGAAGCCTTAATTATTAAGTTTTTGATTCTTTGAATTGGTTTTATATGGATTCTATCTTGGAACACATGGGGTTGGATGGAAATGGTGTAATTGGAAATATGAAATTCTTTCGTCAAGTTAGGCGTAAGTTATTGTTTATGATTAACCAACCGGGGAGTTTAATCTAGAAAAATGGGGTTTTGGAAGGTGATCCCGTTTCTCCTATCTTTTTATCATTAACTAGTTTTAGTAAACTTGTGATTGAATAAATAAAATATTATACATAATAAAATTTATAAAGTATAAAACGATATTATAAAATAAATTATGATTAAAATTACATAAGAGTAAAAACTATATAAGTAATCAAATAATACTAACAGTTTTTTTAAAAAAACAATTTTTTAAACATTTTTAGCCAAGAAAAATTAAACAAGTTTCAAAACAAACTGTGTTAATTGAATATCATTTTTTAAAATTATCTTATTATAACTCCTGATTTAATTATCTTTGGCTTATAGAAAAAACTTTATGAAAAAATCAATTTTAAAATATTTTGTATTGTTAAAAAATTTGATATTTTAGAAAAAAATTCTTAATTTAAAAAAAATTTTTTATAAAAGACATTAATAAGAGATATATATCTTAATTTATTAAAAAATACTCTTTAATTTAATTAAGATTTAAATGCTATTATTAGTAATTAAGATATTATTAAATATGATAAAGAAGTAGGAAAATTTTAGTGAGAAAGAATGTGATGTTGCCACATGTTCTTCCAATATACTTTTTTATTAAAGTAGAAAGATAGGAAGAGCTCCATGTAATGAACATGAAGTTGGGTATTTAGGAAGTTAACATTTTTCAAGAAGTTATATTACCTAATGGTGGACCGTCTTGATGTTATGATTATTGGTGAATCAGGTTGAGAAATCATGGATAACTAAACATGGCTACAAGTTAATTATGACAAAAATAATTTTTTCAGGGTGGAGGTGGATGAAAATGTAATGTGCCAGCCTGGTTTTTTCCCGTTCACTTATCTTGAGCTTCCACTTAGTGCTAACTTGAAATATTCTAAACACCAGCAACCTCTCATCATAAGATTACAAAATAAACTAAGTTTGAGGAAATAAAAAACCCTTTGATTTGGTGATATAATCGTGCCACCCACATTAAATCGATGCTCTCAAAGTCTACCTATGTACTTTATGTCAATCTTCAAAATCCTACAAAAGGTGTTGCAAAGCATGGATTCATTGAGGAGGCGGAGTTTTTTTAAGGGGCTCACATGGATCAAAAAGAAAATTGTATTGGGTGTCATGGGCTGAATAATGTTCTAAAACCAAATAATTGGTGGTTTGTAATAATGGACCTTAAGTTAATCAACCTTGAGGAAATGGCTATGGATATATATATATATACCTAAAATAATAAGATTTAAATTTACTTCAATAAATTTTAAATAACTAAAAAAATATATGCATATATTTCACTTAAATTTAGACAACTAATGGAGGCATTTTTGGTATGTAAAAATTTTGGTATTTATATAATAATTTTGTTACTTAATAAATATTAATAACTTTTTCTGGCATATCTATACTTTATTATTAAACAGATAAATAGCATACACATGTAATATAAAATCTAACCAAAATAAAAATCTAATTAATTACCAAACTACTCCAATACTAAACTATTCAAATTAACAATTATTAAACTAATCATTAACTTTATTAAGTTTGTGTTATATTCATAAACACATTGTGGGCGTAAATTAATGTTTCAAATTGATTAATAATCATGAAAAATTACAAACCTATGTTCAATTGAAGTCGTGTCATGTGATTCTAAATCTCATAGTATAAAGCAATCGACATAAATTAATGTTCCAAATTGCTTAGTATTTATGAAGAATGCAAACTCTAGGTTCAATATAAGTTGTGGCACGTGCTTCTAATTTCATGAAATAAGAAAAAGCAAGTGGACAAAAATTAAATTTGTCTAAATCAAAATTCAAATTATGAAGAATGCAAACTCTAGGTTCAATATAAGTTGTGGCACGTGCTTCTAATTTCATGAAATAAGAAAACAAGTGGACAAAAAATAGATTTGTCTAAATCTAAATTCAAATTCCATAATCAATGTAACTCAAATGGTATGTGCTTTAAATATCTAGGAATAATGCAATGAGCATAAACTAGATTTGTCTAACAATCTAACACACTTCAAATATTTAAAATCCCATAAACAATGTAACGCAAATATCATAACCAATGCAATTTATGTGCATCTATTAAAAGTGGAATCAACTAATGCATTAAAAAAATAAAAGGAAAACTCGAAAACATAGATATTAGGAACATATAAAAACTCAGCTTAATATAAAAATAGAGTAAATTACAAATATTATTTTTTAACTATTATAAAAGTTATGGATCTTTTCTTTAAACTTTAATAATTACATTGAGTGTTCTTTGTTTGAAAATTTATCACGTTTTATATTCTTTCAACTAACTAAAATTAATTTTTTCTCTTAAGTTTATAGCAAATGACATTTTTGGTTTTACCTTTAAAAGGACAAAATATATCAATTATATTAGTTTTATTTACTTAATCCTTTTTTCTAATTTTCTCACCACTTTTATCCATACTTATTTTAAATCTCATTCATTCATTAATTAATTTTTTTATTAAATATATTTTTCTTTTAAGATTTCAGTTTATTATAAATTTTTATTGTTCATTTAAGTTATTTACTTTTAATAATAACTATAAGTTTTAGTGAACTAATAATTTTTTAAAATTAAAAATAAAATTTACATAAATTACTAAGATATAATTAATTAAAACATAAATTAAAGCATAAACATAAACATAACTAATCATTAAACATTGAATACACATAATTGATTTTGACATTATTGTCACACCCTCAAAATCCACTTGCGGAGTTTTACCGCGAGGCGTGTGAACAAACCAGGATCACAGTCAACAGTTACTCAGAACGACTCTATATGCCATAATTTAAATGAAATCAACCAAAGTACAAACTTTAAACTGTGCGGAAGCGTTTTGAAAACAACCCAAAGAAATAAAAGTATAACTATGACAAAACATGTGCCAACCCAAAAGAGTAAACAATAATCATTAAAATGCTAAAAATGTCTTGAAGACCGAGTCTTAGAATGCAAGTGAACCATGTAGTGCTCCTATGGCAAGCAAGCTAATGACCTGAGAATAACATACTAAAATGTCAGCACAATGGTTGGTGAGTTCAAGAGATATTCAAACATAAATAGTTTAATAATAGAGATATAAAAGTAGTGTATTGTAACAGATAGCTAGTCCATTAACAATAATATTATTTCATAGTGATTTCGCATTAAAGCTGACTGTGTACGTTGTTGCCTCCTGTCACGACTTAACAGGTCGTGACAATATTCATTAGGACAAATTGCACCCGGTTGACCTCGAGTCACACAGGTGGGGCTCGTCAGACCCAGTAATACTACCCAAATTTCCCCGCTATTCAATATTAACAATTCGAAAGTGTGACACCTCGTGTTTTCATGGTAACGTCATCAACTCAACCATTATTACTTTAATGTCGATCAATGATATTTAGTTGTTTAATTTTGTTATATAATCAAATGAATAAAAGTAAGTTTGGTTAAATTAACTTGGTAAGCTTAGTAAGCTTACGACGTTAACTTGAGGGGCCTTAAGCGTCATTTCGTTAAACTTATATTATCTAAGTAGGGGGGACCTAGGTGTCAAACCCCCAAACTCAAGTTAATATATTTATGTATTACGCATGCAACCTCCGTAACCTAAATCAAATTCTCAAACCTTACTGCCGTCTACCGTCTCCACCAAAATCTTCATGCAGCCCTCTTCACAAGCAAGCGCGAGCCGCTCGGCGACCTTCGTCATCACTACGCGGTAGTCTAGTCCATCCGGTAAACTGCTGTAACCACGGTTTCATTTTCGACAGCCCTCTTCGATTTCAACTGCAGGCGTTCGGATTGCGTATACCGATAGGTGCTAACGGTGTTCACAACAGCCTTCTATCTCGTTCGGTACGGTTTCTTTCGTTATTCACATTCATTACGATTACGGTTTCACGTTTCGAGTGCGGGGGTTATATGTACGTATGAATGCGCGGTGTGTAAATGTATCTTCATGTATCTATATTCTGTTGGGTGGTGATTGGTGTTATTGTGCGGGTCGGGTATAGGTATCATGCGGTTCGCATGACCTTGTGTGGTGACCTGCGTTATGTAAGTATATGTATAAACATATGTGCATTCTGCGATTTTTGTGTGTGGTTGTTTGCATGATCATGGTCATGAAGTATGTATGTAGACACATGGGAGTATTTCTTGTAAAATTGCGCATGGGTTATGTGAACTGTGTTGTGCCATTCATGATATACGTGCATTGAGATTATATATATATATATATATATATATATATATATATATATATTATATATATATAATATTATATATATATATATATATATATATTGTGTGTGTGTGCATGTACATTGGTATGGAAATAGCGGGTTTATGTATTAAAACATGGTTTATGCATGCATGGATGGCATGTGTAATCTCCAAACAATTTTGGATAACTAAAATATGATAAGTGGGGCACAGGTGGCATGTATATGTTTTTGATCAAATGTATGACTAACTCTTTGTTATGTTGATTTCATTATTTGTTAGTCGTTTATATAAATCATTTTAAAAGATTTATAAAATTAAGAGCAAAAACCATATTGTCAAAAGAAGTACATAAAATAACATATATATTTTTTTTACGGGTTGAAAACTTTCATAGTATCGTTGAGTTGGAAGCTGGTATTAAATCCAATAAACACACATCCTGAAAATTTCGCGTGAACCATTTATATATATGTATGTTTCAACATATTATCACCTAATGAATGTTGCCATCGGGTACATCGGTATAATGTTAGACGAGGGGGCAAGCATGTCGGGTTGAATATTTTCTTTGATACACACTCACGAATCTATATTCGCTAGGTCGCGGTTAGCTGACAACATCTGTCTTAACATTCGTTACACACTCTAAGGTAAGTCTTCACGACCCCTATTTTACTTTCTTTCCTCTTTGGGGGAGAAAACATGCAAACGTATTTACAAAATGGTTTTAGTATTATTGATATCGCTTGTTACGTTAGTGCAAACATTCTTGAAAAGTCCTTACATTCTCAAACCGTTAGTAATGTGTAGCGAGGTAATTCTGAGTAGTACTACTGGGTTTGACAAACCCCGCCCGGGCTAGTCGCGCTAGCTTGATTGGAGGTCAAAAGGGTGCGCTATGACCTAACATTTGTCATTGCCTAGTGAGACGTGACGGGAATGCAACAAACATACGAACATACGACAACAAACAGTCAGCCTCGGTTCGAACGCTAAGTAACTTGTTTATAGGCTAGCTACCTATCGATATGCTTTAATTACTTTACCATTCAAACAATTACAAACATTTTATCTGTGATAAAACCTGTGAACTCACCAACTTTATGTTGACACACTTTAGCATGTTTTCTCAGGTAACAGGACGCTTAAGCTTATGATGCACGATTAAGGAACGCACTCAGGACATGCATCATCAAACTATTTACTTGCATTGATTATTTTGTTTTGACTTAGCACTTATAACTTTAAGTATTGTTTACATTTCATTATTCGCTTCCGCACTGTTATTCATTTCAGTTTTATGCTTCTGCACTGATGTTTATTTCTTTTATGCTACTCTGATTTAAGTCAAACGTTTATTTTAAATTCATTTAGTGTCGTTTGATATGACCGTGTCTGAGATCCTGGTTTGTCACACGCCTCGCGGTAAAACCCCGCACGTGGAATTTGAGGGTGTGACAGATTGGTATCAGAGCCATTGGTTATAGAGAACTAGGATTGCATTTGCGTCTAGACTATAGCCTTAGACACAACACTAGCATTGCACAGACACAATTACTTGTTTACGACTTTTGGAAGTACCATTCATGGCATACTCGCACTACGTTACAGGATGTCCACATCATTATCATCTGAACCATCGATGTCACCTATATCACTCTCGACTAGCAGGGAGACCGAGGATTCCGCTCGTCTGCCTTCAGCATCTATACCTGTTTCTTCACCCCCGGAGTCTAAGAGACGCCGACTTGAGCCTACCGTTGCCGCTACGGGGTACGGGGAGCCCTTAAATGCCCATGACTCACCTAACACCCATGATTGGGACTAGTTACCAGGATTGATTGCCCGATGGATTAGGGAGGAGAACGTGCCCTACCCTCCTACTCCCTTCACACTGCTTCTACTCCTATCCTACCATGTATTCCTCACCCGCCTGAACAATCTTTCGCCGCCTTTGTAGCTGCGATGAAACGTGAGGTACGCTATATGCATCAGACAACCGGAAGGGTTAAAACCCTGTCAGAGGATCAGGCTCGAACACATAGACATATAGAACTTCAGAAAGAAAGCCTTGAATCCACTGACAAGTGCCATTATAGACTCGTTAAGGAATTTAAACAACTAGTGGCCCGTGTTAACACTTTAGAGGCTAGAGCCGTGGAATCCGAGCAGCATCGTGTTCAAGCAGTAGTGAGAATTGCTGAATTAGAGGCACAGGTCGAATCTCTAGTTGCACAACAAGAAGAAGAGGAGCTCGAAGAGGAACCTGAGGAGAAACCTAAGGAAGACCTTGAGGAGGTTCCAGAAGATGATGAAGGAGATGCAGCATCAGTTATCTCTTCAGCTGGTGACGACACTTAAGCATTTCATTTCATTTCTTAACCTAGGTGGGAAGGGTTGTTCCCATCCATGATATATATTTTGAATTTTGATCATTTGATTTGAATATATTGTACCTCTTACAATTTATTTTCATCGAAGATATTATTTGATTATTGGTTGTTGTGGTTTTGTGAAATGCATGATTATTTATATTGTACATTATGATGACTATATATTATATATTTTCTCATGTTCGTATACTGTGATTGAAGAATCATGTCTGGAAGAAGACCTGGACGCCCGAGTGGACGGGGAAACATCAACATGACTCAAGCTGAATTGGATGCCATCATCAATGAGCGTGTAGCTGACGCGCTTGCAGCTTATGAGCAGACCCGCAATCAGAACCAGAACAACCAGAATCTGAATCAAGGTCCATCAGTCTGTACCTTCAAGATGTTTATGGTACTGCAAGCCTCACTCTTTCAGTGGTTCTGAGGGTGCTGTCACATTGCTACGCTGGTTGGAGAACTTGAGTCGGTTTTTGCCATGTGCAATTGTCCTGTTGGAAACCGTGTCAAGTATGCATCTGGCATATTAGAAGGACCAGCGTTAACTTGTGGAACTCACAAGTCCAGACATTAGGACTTGAGGCTGCTAATAACCTACCATGGGATGATTTCAAGAAGCTGATGAAGGAAGAATACTGCCCGAGGAATGAAGTCCAGAAGCTGGAAAGTGAATTCTGGAATCTTAAAATGGTTGGCTCCAACATTGAGGAATATACGACTCGTTCGCACGAGTGGCTACGTTATGTCCTCAGATGGTAGACCTAGACTACAAAAGGATAGAGAGGTATATTGATGGGTTAGCTCTTCAGATTCAAGCTAGTGTCATAGCGGCAGAACCGGAGACTATTCAGCATGCTATCCGACTAGCTCACAGACTCACCGATCAGGCGGTGGCGCAGGGCACTCTGCCTAAACGTAGCACTACATCTGGTTCATCTGACTACAAACGAAAATGGGATAGTACCACCAGCAAGTCTTCGACCTCGAACAACCCCCAACAACAACAAGTCAAAAAGTTTGACTCTTCCAGAAGCTCTACCAACAATAATCAGAACAACAACAACAATGGTCAGGGATCAAGTAACTATGTGGGCAAGTATCCAAAGTGCAACAAATGTAACTTTCATCATCATGGCCAGTGTGATCGTTTTTGTTGTCCAAGGTGTGGAAGAATGGGCCATGCTGCTAAAGACTGTTGGGGTGAGCTGATGACCAGGCAACACCTTATCAACAACGACAGGGTGAAGTGACTAAGGCTGTTTTGAATGTGGTAAAGAGGGTCACTATGGAAGGATTGTCCACAACTGAAGAATGGGAACAGGGGTAATACTGGAAATAACAACAATGGAAATGGAGCCAGAGGTAGAGCTTTTGTGATTGGTTCTGGCGAGGCGAGAAACGATCAAAACGTGGTTACCGGTACGTTTCCTCTAAATGATTGTTCTGCTACCGTGTTATTTGATACCGGGGCTGATAAGAGTTTTATATCTACTAAGTTTAGCAAGCTTTTAGATGTAACCTTGAATGAAATGGACCTAGTTATACGGTAGAACTAGCTGACGGTAAAATGATCGAGGCGACTCATATTCTAAAAGGATGTAAATTAGAGCTATCAGGACACAAATTGAGATAGACCTTATGCCCATTACACTTGGTAGTTTTGACGTAGTCGTTGGCATGGACTGGTTGTCTAAGAACCAAGCTGAGATATTTTGTCGCGAGAAGATTGTTCGTGTACCACTTCCTAGTGGTGAAGTCTTATCCGTACAGGGTGAGAAAGGTGGTGTCGTTTCTGGCATCATTTCATACATGAAAGCCCATAAGTGCCTACGCAAAGGCCATACCGCTATCTTAGCGATGATCACCGAAAAGATCACTGAAGAAAAGAAGATCGGAGATATCCCTATCGTTGGGACTTTCCTGAAGTATTCCCTGAAGACTTACCTGGTCTTCAACCGCATCGTCAAGTTGAGTTTCAGATTGATTTGGTGCCTAGAGCTGCACCGATAGCTAGAGCACCATACAGATTAGCTCCGAAGGAATTACAAGAACTGTCTATTCAACTGTAAGAACTCCTGGATAAGGGATTCATCAGACCTAGTTCATCATCGTGGGGAGCCCCAGTCCTGTTTGTCAAGAAAAAGGATGGGACTTTTCACATGTGTATTGACTATCGGGAACTGAACAAAGTGACGGTCAAGAATCGTTATCCTCTACCTCGCATTGATGATCTGTTTGACCAACTTCAAGGGTCGAGCTTCTATTCGAAGATAGATTTGAGATCAGGGTATTATCAACTGAGAGTCCGAGAGGAGGACATATTAAAGACGGCATTCAGAACTCGATACGGTCACTATGAGTTTCTGGTAATGCCTTTTGGTCTGACTAATGCACCAGCGGTTTTCATGGATCTCATGAACCGCGTGTGCAAACCCTACCTGGACAAGTTTTTCATCGTATTTATCGATGACATCCTGATTTATTCAAGGAACAGGAGGAGCACGAGGAACACCTTCGGATGATCTTGGAATTACTTAAACAAGAACAGCTATATGCCAAATTTTCAAAGTGTGACTTCTGGATTCGGGAAGTCCAATTTTTGGGTCATGTAGTCAATGAGAAGGGTATACATGTTGATCCAGTAAAGATAGAAGCTATCAAGAACTGGTCTACGCCAAAGACTCCGACGGAGGTACGACAATTTCTTGGGTTGGCTGGATATTACCGACGATTTATCGAAGGGTTTTCGAAGATCGTCCAACCACTTACAACGTTAACACAAAAAGGCACTGTGTACAGTTGGGGTGACAAGTAGGAATCAACATTCCAGTTCTTAAAACAGAAACTCTGCACGGCACCGATATTGTCTTTACCTGAGGGAGCCAAAGATTTTGTGGTGTATTGCGATGCTTCTATTCAAGGTCTCGGTTGTGTTCTAATGCAACGCGAGAAGGTGATCGCATACGCTTCCCGACAGCTAAAGGTTCACGAGAAGAACTACACGACACACGACTTAGAGTTGGGAGCCGTGGTGTTTGCTCTCAAAATATGGAGACATTACTTGTACGGTACCAAGTGCACCATTTATACCGATCACAAGAGTCTTCAACATATTTTTGAGCAGAAGGAGTTGAATATGAGACAACGTCGCTGGGTCGAATTGTTGAATGACTATGACTGTGCGATCAAGTATCATCCGGGTAAGGCTAATGTAGTACCTGATGACTTAAGTCGAAAGGAGACACCTAAGCCAAAGCGAGTTCGAGCACTACAACTCACCATCCACACCGGACTACCCAATAAGATACGTAATGCTCAACTTGAGGCTTTGAAGGACGAGAACCTAAAAGCAGAGTCCATGCGAGGCATGGAAAAGCAGTTAGAGATCAAGTCTGACGGAGTTGTTATTTCTTGGAACGAGTATGGGTTCCTTTGTATGGGGATCTACGAGAGCTGGTAATGGACGAAGCTCACAAGTCACGGTATTCTATTCATCCGGGTTCAGACAAGATGTATCACGATCTAAAAGTCCTTTACTGGTGGCCAAACATGAAAGCTGACATTGCCACTTACGTAAGCAGATGCTTAACCTGTTCTAATGTTAAGGTGGAATATCAACGACCGTCTGGTTTATTACAACAACCAGAAATTCCAGTATGGAAGTGGGAGCAGATATCTATGGATTTCATCACAAAACTGCCACGAACACCCAGCGGATGCGATACCATTTGGGTAATTGTAGACCGATTGACGAAATCTGCACACTTCCTACCAATTAGAGAGACTGATAGAATGGAGAAGTTAACCCGTATCTACCTGAGAGAAATAGTCTCTCGACACGGTGTGCCAATTTCTATCATCTCCGATCGTGACGCTCGATTTACCTCACATTTCTGGCAATCATTACAACGAGCATTGGGTACACGGCTAGACATGAGTATTGCATATCATCCCCAAACAGATGGCTAGAGTGAGCGTACGATTCAGAATCTGGAAGACATGTTACGCGCTTGCGTGATTGATTTCGGCAGCAGTTGGGAAACTCACTTACCGTTGGTTGAGTTTTCTTACAATAACAATTATCACACGTCGATCAAAGCTGCTCCATTCGAGGCACTGTATGGGTGTAAGTGCCGATCACCTATTTGTTGGGCGGAAGTTGGAGAAAGTCAACTTACCGGTCCTGAACTTGTGCACGGGACAACTGAGAAGATCGTACAAATCCGTAACCGCATGGCAGCAGCACGTGACCGACAGAAGAATTATGCTGACAAACGTCACCGACCGTTGGAATTTCAAATTGGTGACAAGGTACTTTTGAAAGTGTCACCTTGGAGGGGTGCGATTCGTTTCGGGAAACGTGGAAAACTAAGCCCTAGATACGTGGGACCGTTTGAGATTGTCAAACGGGTTGGCCCCGTAGCCTATCAGCTAAACCTACCCGAAGAACTCCATGGAGTACACGATGTGTTCCATGTTTCAAACCTGAGGAAATGCCTTGCAGACGAGACTCTCTTCGTTCCGTTAGTCGAGATACATGTGGATGAAAAACTTCGTTTCATTGAAGAACCGATGGAAGTTATGGACCGAGAGGTCAAAACGCTCAAACATAGTCGTATCCCTATCGTTAAAGTCCGATGGAACTCAAAGCGTGGACCAGAGCTTACCTGGGAACGCGAGGATCAAATGAAGAAGAAGTACCCACAACTGTTCAAGGTTCAGGCATCTATCTCTTAAGGTATCAATTCTTAAGATATCTTTCCTTTAAATTTCGAGACGAAATTCCCTTCAACAAGGGGATGATGTCACAACTCTCGCAAAACCTTATATTCTTTTGTTCTTACTTTCAAAAAAATTCAAAACACCCTACGGTTGTTGGTATTAAATCGGGTGTTTATCTTTAACCTGATGTTCTAATTTTCGGGACGAAAATTCTTTCATCTAGGGGATGATGTGACACCTTGGTTTTCATGGTAACGTCATCAACTCAACCATTATTACTTTAATGTCGATCAATGATATTTAGTTGTTTAATTTTGTTATATAATCAAATGAATAAAAGTAAGTTTGGTTAAATTAATTGGTAAGCTTAGTAAGCTTACGACGTTAACTTGAGGGGCCTTAAGCGTCATTTCGTTAACTTATATTATCTAAGTAGGGGGGACCTAGGTGTCAAACCCCTAAACTCAAGTTAATATATTTATGTATTACGCATGCAACCTTCGTAACCTAAATCAAATTCTCAAACCCTACTGTCGTCTACAGTCTCCACCAAAATCTTCACGCAGCCCTCTTCACAAGCAAGCGCGAGCCGCTCGGCGACCTTCGTCATCACTACGCGGTAGTCTAGTCCATCCGGTCAACTGCCGTAACCACCGGTTTCATTTTCGACAGCCCTCTTCGATTTCAACTGCAGGCGTTCGGATTGCGTATACCGATAGGTGCTAACAGTGTTCACAACAGCCTTCTATCTCGTTCGGTACGATTTCTTTCGTTATTCACATTCGTTACGATTACGGTTTCACGTTTCGAGTGCGGGGGTTATATGTACGTATGAATGCGCGGTGTGTAAATGTATCTTCATGTATGTATATTCTGTTGGGTGGTGATTGGTGTTATTGTGCGGGTCGGGTATAGGTATCATGCGGTTCACATGACCTTGTGTGGTGACCTGCGTTTATGTAAGTATATGTATAAACATATGTGCATTCTGTGATTTTTGTGTGTAGTTGTTTGCATGATCATGGTCATGAAGTATGTATGTAGACACATGGGAGTATTTCTTGTAAAATTGCGCATGGGTTATGTGAACTGTGTTGTGCCATTCATGATATTACGTATGCATTGAGATTATATATATATATATATATTGTGTGTGTGTGCATGTACATTGGTATGGAAATAGCGGGTTTATGTATTAAAACATGGTTTATGCATGCATGGATGGCATGTGTAATCTCCAAACAATTTTGGATAACTAAAATATGATAAGTGGGGCACAGGTGGCATGTATTTGTTTTTGATCAAATGTATGACTAACTCTTTGTTATGTTGATTTCATTATTTGTTAGTCGTTTATGTAAATCATTTTAAAAGATTTATAAAATTAAGAGCAAAAACCATATTGTCAAAAGAAGTACATAAAATAACATATATATATTTTTTTTACGGGTTGAAAACTTTCATAGTATCGTTGAGTTGGAAGCTGGTATTAAATCCAATAAACACACATCCTGAAAATTTCGCGTGAACCATTTATATATACGTATGTTTCAACATATTATCACCTAATGAATGTTGCCATCGGGTACATCGGTATAATGTTAGACGAGGGGGCAAACATGTTCGGCTTGAATATTTTCTTTGATACACACTCACGAATCTATATTCGCTAGGTCCTGGTTAGCTGACAACATCTGTCTTAACATTCGTTACACACTCTAAGGTGAGTCTTCACGACCCCTATTTTACTTTCTTTCCTCTTTGGGGGAGAAAACATGCAAACGTATTTACAAAATGGTTTTAGTATTATTGATATCGCCTGTTACGTTAGTGCAAACATTCTTGAAAAGTCCTTACATTCTCGAACCGTTAGTAATGTGTAGCGAGGTAATTCTGAGTAGTACTACTGGGTTTGACAAACCCCGCCCGGGCTAGTCGCGCTAGCTTGATTGGAGGTCAATCGGGTGCGTTATTGACCTAACATTTGTCATTGTCTAGTGAGACGTGACGGGAAGGCAACAAACATACGAACATAAGAACATACAAACAGTCAGCCTCGGTTCGGAATGCTAAGTAACTTGTTTATAGGCTAGCTACCTATCGATATGCTTTAATTACTTTACCATTCAAACAATTACAAACATTTTTATCTGTGATAAAACCTGTGAACTCACCAACTTTATGTTGACACACTTTAGCATGTTTTCTCAGGTAACAGGAACGCTTAAGCTTATGATGCACGATTAAGGAACACATTCAGGACATGCATCATCAAACATATTTACTTGCATTGATTATTTTGTTTTGACTTAGCACTTATAACTTTCAGTATTGTTTACATTTCATTATTCGCTTCCGCACTGTTATTCATTTCATTTTTATGCTTCCGCACTGATGTTTATTTCTTTTATGCTAATCTGATTTAAGTCAAACGTTTATTTTTAAATTCATTTAGTGTCGTTTGATATGACCGTGTCTGAGATCCTGGTTTGTCACATGCCTCGCGGTAAAACCCCGCACGTGGAATTGGAGGGCGTGACAGAAAGTGTGAGGACTTTTCCATGATATCAACACTATAGAATATTATACACAACTTGAATATATAAAGCGTTTGTGATTTACCAGTATGCTATCTCCCCCAAAAGAGATTAAATAAAGAGTGGGGCATGAACTCACCTGATACGCGTATAGATACTTAGAGTTTGACTTGACAAACAGAATAGACAAACAACCTTCAGAGGTTACCTAGATCATATAAGTACATGAGTACGTGTAAGCAAAGAACATGTGAAACCCTAAGTACACTACTACCAAGGACTCAAGATTTCAAACAAAACAGACATGTTTGACCCAGTTGACCGTTTGACCCGTTGGTGACTTTATTTGTGGTAAGCCATTCAAGTAATCATACACACATATCATACATAGTTAACATTTAAAATAGATCATATGTATGCTATATCATCTAGGTGTATCACTTAGATCATCATACAACCAAGTATCATACAAGTCATGTGAATCTAGAACATTAATATATCCACTAGTTATAACACAACTAACATGTCACACAAAGATCAAACCACTCACCACATGCCATGTGAAGCCACTCACTACTTCACATCCTAAACCCTGCCAATCCTACTAAGTAGGGGCCTCAAATTCGCACGCGTGTATGATGATCATAATCATATTCATTAGCCATGTGCATTGCATTCAACAACATCACAACAAACAATTTCCAGTCCCAAACATGATGTCCTACTACTAATCAACATCCAAATCATACATGATCATAAATGTCTAAATATCATTCATGATTACCCCAACATTACATACAACCAAATTACCATGTTCTACCACATTAGAATTCATCCATGATCATACTAATATGCTCATAACATCCCAAACATGTTCAAACTATCATTTTTCAGACTTTATGCAATTAAAGTTTCCCTTTTGGGAAAGTACATCCCAACATCCATCAACCACCCAATGTATTCATGAATTCATCATAACTATACCATCTCAAGCTCATAACAATATCTAGACATGATCAACAATACCTAATCACCAATCTAACAATCTTCATGAACAAAAGTTTCTACTTTTGGCAAGCTATGAACAACAACATCCATTCAAAGATTTCTAGCATTCATAACAACAATCTAGCATCTAATCATCATCATGAACACATCCATAACACCAATTCATCAATAATTCAACATTACATGCAAAATAAAGTTACTATTATTAGTAAGCTATGAACATCCACATCAATTCATCAATTTCTTACAAAATCAATGTAACCTAGCATCATACAACCTATTAATCATCAAACATTCATCAAACAATCATCATTCATCCATAATCCTACCAATTTTCGAATTAGGGTTTGCTTACAATCAAAGTTCATGATCAATCCACTAAAAACATACAATTCATGCATAATCAACGTTAAACAACATGTAATCAATCCAACTAACATGCTAACACCAACAACTAGCATCAATTTCGACTCCATGAAGACCCAAAGTCGCATTAGGGTTCGGCTCTCAACAAGAACCCACAAAAACATGAAAAATCTAACCTTTAAACGTGTTATAGCTTGCAATTGATGATTCCAACAAGTTGTGCGCCTTGTAATTGAACAAAACCGAGGTTTAGGTACTTGATCTTGGTCGAATTCGAAGTGAGGAGGGGTGTGTGTGGGTGGTTGCGGCCGAATGAGGTGTGGGGATTAGGGTTTGGGTGTTTTGTTTAATTTTAATTTCCATAATTATCATTTTAGCCCTTGTAATTTGTATTTTATAAAAAAACTAGGCTTTAAACTCTTTGTAAAGTGTTTTTAACTTAATAATATAAAGATATAAACTAATGAAAATCATTATTTTTTTATCTTTATAAAAACACAAGACATACGAATAAATAGGCACGTTTCCGCGTTACGCGATTAATTTTCTAATTAACATTTTAAAAACATGCCACCACATAAACATGACACAATAATCACATAATCAATTAGATTCTCATTACTTTAACATTATTCATTATTATTAGGTCACCAACGTTAAACGGTAACTAGTGTGTGTCCACGACACGTGTATGCAAGACTTAACGGAACTAACGGAGTTTGGTAACGGAAATTTACCGGATGTCACATTATTCCCATGTTGAAAGAATTTTCGTCCCGAAAATTGCGTTACATGGTGAGAGTGTTCCATCACTGGTCTACTGCATTGGCACACAGAAATCGAAATCGAGTGAGTTTTGGATGAGTTGTCACATCATCCCCATGTTGAAAGAAATTTCGTCCCGAAATTTAAATCAATACATTCGTCTACTGGCATCGCCTTTTCGAATAATTGTGGGTACTTAAGTGTTTTCACCTCACGGTCCATCACCTCAACTGGTTCTTCAATAAAACGCAATTGTTCATCCACTTGAATTTCTTCTAGTGGTACGACCATCGTTTCATCAGTTATGCACTTCTTCAGGTTTGACACATGAAATACATCATGGATTCCACGTAGCGAATCAGGTAGGGCTAGTCGATAGGCTACTGGACCTATTCTTTCCACTATTTCAAATGGTCCAACGTACCACGGGTTTAGTTTCCCTCGTTTACCAAACCGAACTACGCCTTTCCATGGTGAGACTTTCAAAAAAACCTTGTCACCAACCCGAAACTCTAAAGGTTTCCGTCTCTTGTCAGCATAACTCTTTTGTCTGTCTCGCGCTGCAGCCATACGGTTTCGTATCTATACAATCTTCTCAGTTGTCTCATGAATTAACTTGGGACCTGTTAGCTGACTATCACCAATTTCTGCCCAACAAACTGGTGATCGACATTTTCTCCCATACAGCGCCTCGAAAGGTGCTGCCTGTATGCTAGTATGAGAACCGTTGTTATAAGAAAACTCCACCAACGGCAGGTGAATTTCCCAGTTATTCCCGAAGTCAATCACACAAGCACGTAGCATATCCTCCAATGTCTGTATGGTACGCTCACTCTGGCCATCCGTCTGTGGATGATATGCAGTACTCATATCTAATCGTGTACCCAAAGATTTCTGCAATGATTGCCAGAAATATGACGTGAAACGAGCGTCGCGATCGAAAATAATTGAGATCGGTACACCGTGTCTCGAAACGATCTCTTTAAGGTACAGTCGAGTTAATTTTTCCATCTTATCTGTTTCCTTAATTGCAAGGAAATGAGCAGACTTTGTCAATCGATCCACAATAACCCATATCGTGTCACAACCAGTACTAGTCCGGGGTAACTTAGTAATAAAATCCATGGAGATCTGTTCCCATTTTCATATTGGTATCTCAGGTTGTTGTAACAGTCCGGATGGTTTTTGATATTCCACTTTTACTTTCGAGCAGGTCAAACACTTGCTCACATACGTAGCTACATCCGCTTTCATGTTAGGCCACCAATAGTGCGCCTTTAGGTCATGATACATCTTGTCGGATCCAGGATATATAGAATACTTAGATTTGTGTGCCTCGCTCATAACTAAATCTCTAAGATTTCCATAAACAGGCACCCAAAGTCTATCCATAAAATACCGAATTCCATCCTCTTTCACCACTAGTTGTTTATCCATTCCCCTTAATGACTCAGAACCAACATTTTCTGCTTTTAAAGCTTCTATCTGCACCTCCTTAACTTGTTTGGGCAGTTGGGTACTGATAGTAAGTTGTAAAGCTCGCACCCGTCGGGGTTTAGCCGGTTCCTTCCTGCTTAGGGCATCGGCAACTACGTTCGTCTTTCCCGGATGGTACTTAATAGTGCAATCATAATCGTTTAGTAGTTCCATCCAACGTCGCTGCCTCATATTCAACTCTTTTTGCTCGAAGATATGTTGAAGACTCTTGTGATCGGTGTAGATAGTGCACTTGGTACCGTACAAGTAACGTCTCCAGATCTTTAAGGCAAAAACCACTGCACCCAATTCTAAGTCATGGGTGGTATAGTTCTTCTCATGAACCTTTAGTTGTCTCGAGGCGTAGGCTATCACCTTATCTCGTTGCATCAAGACACAACCAATCCTTGAATGGATGCATCGCAATACACCACAAAGTCATCGTTCCCTCTGGTAATGAATATTGGGGCAGTACAGAGCTTTTGTTTTAATAACTGAAAAGCTGATTCTTGGCTCTCACTCCATTTGTATGTCGTTCCTTTGTGAGTCAAGGCTGTGAGAGGTTGTCGATCTTAGAAAATCCTTCTATGAATCGTCGGTAATCCTGCTAATCCCAGAAATTGTCTATTCGCTCGGCGTTTTAGGTGTAGTCCAATTCTTTATCGCCTCAATTTTGGCAGGATGAACATGTATCCCTTCTCATTAACAATATGACCTAGGAATTGCACTTCTCTTATCCAAAAGTCACACTTTGAGATTTTAGCATATAGCTGCTCATTTTTCAAGAGTTCTACGATCATTCGTAAGTGCTTTTCATGCTCCTCCTTGGTCCTAGAATATATCAGTATATCATCCATGAACACAATGACAAACTGATCAAGATAAGGTTTGCACACGCGGTTCATGAGGTCCATGAACACAACAGGTGCATTGGTCAACCCAAAAGGCATGACCAAGAACTCATAATGACCATAACGAGTACGGAACGTGATCTTGGGAAAGTCTTCTTCTCGAACTCTAAGTTGATGATAACTAGATCTCAAGTCAATCTTCGAATAATAGCTTGATCCTTGAAGCTGATCGAACAAGTCGTCGATACGAGGTAAAGGGTATCGGTTCTTGACTGTTACTTTGTTTAACCCTCTATAATCATGCACATCCGGAATGTGCCATCCTTCTTCTTAACAAAGAGAACAGGAGCTCTCCAAGGTGATGTGCTAGGTCGAATAAAGCCCTTATCTAAAAGCTCTTGAAGTTGTGATGACAACTCTTGTAGCTCGTTTGGCGCTAATCGATAAGGTGCCCTAGCAATCGGAGCTATGCCGGGAGTCAACTCAATCTGGAATTCCACCTGGCGGTGAGGTGGTAATCCAGGAAGATCATCTGGAAACACCTCACGGAAAATCGCGTACTATAGGAATATCCTCCATTCTCCTTTCTTCTGCCTGCTTATCGGTTACAAGTGCTAGAATAGCCACACGATCCTTTCATAACAACTTTTGAGCTTTCATGAATAAGATGATGCCTATCACAGCACCACTCCTATCACCTCTGACGGTAAGGATTTTATCATCAACAGGGATTCGTATGATCTTCTCATGACATATGACTTCCGCTTGCTTGCTAGAGAGCCAATCCATGCCTATCACAACATCAACACTCCCCAGCGTAACATGCATGAGATCTATAGCGAAAGTATGACTAGCAAGTTCTATCTTACAGTCTTTAAGGATATGCGTTACATGGATTTGTTTACCGTCGGCTAATTCCACAGTGTATTTAGATTCTAAAGCAGAGGGTATATCACTTAAAAGACTACAGAACTTTAAGGACACAAAACTCCTATCGGCTCCAGTATCAAATAGTACCGTAGCAAAACAACCATTAACAGAGAATCTACCGGTAACAGTTGTTGGATCATTTAAAGCCTCACCTGAGCCAATGACGAAGGCTCTCCCCTTGGCTCCATCTTTATTGCCGCCATTACCAGTACCATTTCCACCGTTGTTGTTATTACCGTTGTTGTTGTTGTTACCGTGGTTGTTGGTATTGTTGTTGTTATTGTTGTTGTTGCCATTACCGTTCCTCCTTAGTTGTGGGCAGTTTTGCCTGTAATGCCCTTCTTTCCCACATTCGAAACAACCCTTGGGAGTTTCTTGAGGTTGTTGTGGCCTCCTTACCAGTTCACCACGACAATCCTTTGCAGCGTGTCCAATTTTTCCATAACGTTGACACTTGAAGCTATCACACCTTCCCACATGATGGTAATTACACCGAGTGCACTTCGGATTCCTACCACATAACCACTAGGTCCTTGATTATTTGCAGGCGTCTAGTTGAAGTTACGGCTATTGTCGAACCTCCCTTGTTGCTGAGCCGGCTGTTGTTGCGGTTGAGGTTGAGGTTGACCGCTAGAAGATGATGATGCATTGGTGTTGTTGGCATTATCCCACTTTCTTTTTTTGTCGGGCACGCTTGCCACAACGCCCCGTTTGGGTAGACGTCCTTGCTCCACGGCTTGGTCAGTTAGCCTGTGAGCTAGCTGGATGGCTTGCTGAATTGTGGCTGGATTGGAAACAGTTACCATACTTTGGATTTCGGGTACCAATCCCGGTATGTAATGCTCTACCATTTTATGCACCTCATTCACCATTCCCGGGCACAAAGTTGCTAGTTCATGGGTTCTGGTGGTGTAAGCCTCGATTTCTGAGCCCCGCATCTTCAATTGCTAGAACTCCATCTCTAACTTCTGCACTTCGTTGCGAGGACAGTACTCCTCAGTCATCATTGCTTTGAACTCATCCGATGGAAGTCCATTCGCCATCGCTTGTCCAAGCATCTGGACTTGCGCGTTCCACCAAGACAGAGCAACACCCTCTAAAGTCCCGGTGGCATACTTTACTTGATCCGCAGGTGGACAGTTACATTTGGAGAAGACAGACTCAGTCTTCTCGAACCATCGTACAAGCCCTACAGCACCCTCTGTACCGCTGTAGGTGTGTGGCTTACAGTCCATAAAGGACTTGTAGGTACACACTGGTGGTCCTATTTTAACATAACACACATTAATCAGACATCCCATACAGTTTTGAAGGATATCAGATTTATCTTTCTATCATTGTTTACCTGCTGGCTGACCCGCATCGGCAGCAGCCACTGCCGCCTGAACATGCTCATTAATTAGAGTAGCTAATTCTGCGGGGGTCATGTTAATAGCACCACCGCCCTATTCTTCAGTGCCACGTCCACGTCCGCGTCCACGACCACGTCCACGTCCACGGACATCCATTCTTTTCACTTTATATTCACAAATACAATAATGAGTAACATCAAACACATTTAACTCATTGAAGCACAGTAAACAGTAAATAAAAGAAATAATGAATCATCACAACCACAACATTCATAAAAAAATAATAACCAAAGTAAATAAATTTTAAATGAGTCACAATGTATTTATCAATGTCAAAATTTAAGTTTGTCGTTCGTGTGGGGAAACAACCCTTCCCACATAGGTTTCAAAAAGAAAAACACTACGTAGTCTAAGTCATATAAAGAAGTCAATCGACAACATCTGACCAATCACTATCATCCTCCATCTCCTCCGGTTCCTCCTCTTCGGGTCCCTCCTCGGGATCCTGCTCATCCTCATGGTCTGCTGCAGGAGCAGGAGCTATAGCAATCTGAAGTGCCGCTAGTTGAGCTTCTAAAATGGCAATCCTATTATCAGCTACGGCGTCCCGCCGACCGACCCATGCCTTCACTCCCACGAACGGTGCAGTCCAACGAGCAACTGATTGCTACACTAATGGCTGCACTGGATACAGAACAACAGCGGGTAAGACTGCTCACGGGTGATGTCTGTACACTACAGCAAGAGGTGTAAAACCTGAGACACCAATTGGATGAACTCGAGGAAGAACACGGGAAGACCCTGAACGGTTGTCACCATATGCAAGATGGTCTTATGGCACTCCAAGGGCGCGTGACTGCTCGTGAACAGCGGGACGCCGTAGCCGATAATAGGATTGCCATTTTAGAAGCTCAGCTAGCGGCATTTCAGATTGCTATAGCTCCTGCTTCTGCAGCAGACCCTGAGGATGAGGAGGATCCCGAGGAGGGACCAGAGGAGAGGAACCAGAGGAGATGGAGGATGATAGTGATGGGTCAGATGTTGTCGATTGATTTCTTTATATGACTTAGACTACGTAGTGTTTTCTTTTGAAACCTATGTGGGAAGGGTTGTTTCCCCACACGAACGACAAACTTCAATTTTGACATTGCTAAATACATTGTGACTCATTTGCAATTTATTTACTTTGGTTATTATTTTTGTTATGAATGTTGTGGTTGTGATGATTCGTTATTTCTTTATTTACTGTTTACTACGCTTCAATGAGTTAAATATGTTTGATGTTACTCAATATTGTATTTGTGAATGTAAAGTGAAAAGAAAGGATGCCCGTGGACGTGGACGTGGACGTGGTCGTGGACGCGGACGTGGACGTGGAACCGGAGAACAAGGTGGTGGTGCTATTAACATGACTCCCGTCGAATTGGCTGCTCTAATTAATGAGATGTTCAGGCGGCAGTGGCTGCTGCCCACGCGGGTCAACCAACAGGTAAACAATGATAGAAAGATAAATCTGATATCCTTTATAACTATAGGGGATGTCTGATTAATGTGTGTTGTGTTAAAACAAGACCATAGTGTGTATATACAAGTCCTTAATGGACTGTAAACCACACACTACGCGGTACAGAGGGTGCTGTAGGGCTTGTACGCTGGTTCGAGAAGACTGAGTTGTTTTCTCCAAATGACTGTCCACCAGCGGATCAAGTAAAGAATGCCACCGGGACTTTAGAGGGTGCTGCTCTGTCTTGGTGGAACGCGCAAGTCCAGAGTTGGACACAAGCGATGGAGAATGAACTTCCATGGGATGAGTTCAAAGCAATGATGATCGAGGAGTACTGTCCTCGTAGCGAAGTACAGAAATTAGAATGGAGTTCTGGCAACTGAAAATGCAGGGCTCGGAAATTGAGGCTTACACCACCAGAACCCACGAATTAGCAACTTCGTGCCCGGGAATGGTGAATGAGGTGCATAAAAGGATAGAGAATTACATACGGGGATTGGTAACTGAAATCCAGAGTATGGTAACTGCTTCCAATCCAGCCACAATTCAGCAAGCCATCCAGCTAGCTCACAGGCTAACTGACTAAGCCGTGGAGCAAGGACGTCTACCCAAACGAGGCACTGTGGCAAGCGTGCCCGACAACAAAAGAAAGTGGGATAATGCTAACAACACCAAGCATCATCATCTTCCAGTGGTCAACCCCAATCTCAACAGCAACAACAGCCGGTTCAGCAGATGAAGTTTGACACATAACCGTAACTCCAACCAGACGCCTGCAAATAATCAAGGAACCAGTGGTTATGGTGGAGACATCCGAAGTGTACTCGGCGGATTTACCATCATGTGGGAAGGTGTGATAGCTTTAAGTGTCAACGTTGTGGAAAAATTGGACAAGCTACGAAGGATGTCGTGGTGAACTGGTGAGGAGGCCACAACAACCTCAAGAAACTCCCAAGGGTTGTTTTGACTATGGGAAGAAGGGCATTACAAGCAAAACTGCCCACAACTAAGGAGGAACGGAAATGGCAACAACAACAACAACAATACAAACAACCCGGTAACAACAACAACAATGGTAATAATAACAACATGGTGGAAATGGTACTGGAAATGGCGGCAATAAAGATGGAGTCAAGGGGAGAGCCTTCGTCATTGGCTCAGGTGAGGCTCTAAATGATCCCACAACGTTACTGGTAGATTCCCTGTTAATGGTTGTTTTGCTACGGTACTATTTGATACTGGAGTCGATAGGAGTTTTGTGTCCTAAAGTTCTGTAGTCTTTTAAGTGATAGACCCTCTGCTTTAGAATCTAAATACATTTGATAGGATCTCAGCATCTAGTTTGATCGATTCGAATGATTTCAGCAGCAGGAATAGAGTACCAACTAGCACAATTCGAGCAAGAATACCAAAGATATAGCAATAAACAGAATTAGTTATAGAGAGAGAAAGTTTCTGCAAAAGGAATATTTCATTCAATCACACGCTTTAGCATGGCTTCGCAAAATACAATTTAGGTCATTCTTCCTTATATAAGGAAAGATGACGTAGGCTGATGTCACTTGATAGTGACATCTAACCGTTATTTAACAAACTACTGAAACACTAAAACTATGAAGATGTCAAGCAGCTGACATCTTCTTACAAGAAGCTAAGTGTTTACTTATTACAAAACTACTGATATGAAACTACTGAAACTACAACGACTGAAGAACAAGCTCTTCAGTCGTTTTACAAACTACTGAAAGTAAAAACATAAAACTACTGATAACACAACTACTGAAGAAGTACTCTTCAGCTGTTGTGACAAACTACTGAAACTTCAGCACTTGGTCTTCAGACTTGAACTTCAGACGTTCATCAGCTGATGACTTCAGTAGATGTCATCAGCTGATGTCTTCAGTCTTTGTCTTCAGACTTTGTACATCAGTTGTTGATCTTCAGCACTTGTGGACTTTTCAGCTGTTGAACTTCAGTACTTTGGTCTTCAGCTTCAGCACTTGTATTCTTCAGCTGTTGACCTTCAGTACTTTGGTCTCAGCTTCAGCACTTGTGTTCTTCAGCTGTTGAGCTTCAGCACTTTAGTCTTCAGCTTCAGCATTTGTGTCTTCAGCTTTTGGACTTCAGCACTTTAGTCTTCAGCTTCAGCACTTGTGTTCTTCAGCTGTGGACTCAGCACTTTAGTCTTTAGCTGTTGAAGTCTTCAGTACTTGATCTTCAGCTATTGAAGTCTTCAGCACTTGTCGAACTGCTGATGAAGCCTTCAGCAGTTGTTGTGATATCATGTGGGACTTAAAGGTTTTCTGATCTTGGCTCATTGGTTCTTTTGGTCCAACAAACTCCCCCTGAACCAATGCATCCAAAACTTCTAATTGATTTATTTTCCCACTTATTATTGGCAGAATGGTTGGTCTTTTTCCTTCTTGATCAGTTGAGAAGATGACCCATATAAGCACTGGCCTGGGAATGAGTCTCTGATGATTTGGTTGGCAATGTATGGATGGGAGCTCTGTATTGGGGATTGGACACTGAGCTGTTCCCCCATCCATGAGACTCACTTCCCAACTATGAGCTTGTAGGATTCCCTGGTGTAGGCCTCCAAAAATACAATTTGTTCCTCTATGGTGAGCTCCTCTGCCTCACCATCGAAGAATCCTTTTGGCCCATAGTACTCAGACAGGAATTTGACCTGTTTTCCATTTTTGAGTACCACTGTTGTAATCTGTCTGTAAGCAAATTTATCAGGATGATGACCTTCTAACAGCAGTGGTAACTCATCCTTTCTGATCTCATTCAGCCTCTTATACACCAGCCCCTTTTTGATCATTCTGTTCTCCAGCATCTTTTGTGGGGGCATGTTTGAGGTGTAGGCCTTTTTGAAATCTTCCAGGATTTCCCAGGGTGAGACTACAAGGGCTAAGGAGATCACTTCATCTACAATCTTTTTACTTGCCCATTGTATCTCTGAGGGATATTTTTCTTTTGTATTCTATGAGCCACCCTGGGATCAGGCCAAATTCTTACTCTTTCTTTCACATACTGAAAAGTATGTCTAAGAGTATAAATCCTCTGAGCTTGTTTTTTCATATTAATGATGGAGGAAGTGGCTGCATATGCTTATCTACTCTCCTCAATAACTCTTCATCGTGCAATCTGTGTTGTTCTTCTTCTTCCAATTTCACTTTGATTGCATCTCTTTGTTGTTCAGGAGTTATTGCAAGAGAGAGATCTTTGGCCTTAGGCAACTGCAGAACAGCTGAGATCGGCAACCTGTCTTCATCATCATCATCTTCTTCTTCTTCCAGCCTCAACACCTTTCTCTTCTTCCGCTTAGGTGCATCATCGGCTGTTGTTTTGAGGGTAAGGGAGTTGGTTTTGTGGGTTGTGGTTGTGGTTGTTTGGAGAGGGAATGTTGACAGGCTGAGTTAGCATTTGGAGGTGAGTGTGGCTTTTTGAGTGTTTGGCTAGCTCAGTCCTGCTCCCTGCTCCTGCTTCATTCAAAGCTTCTTTACTAATCCCTTAGTATATGCCTCAGACGAATAGATAGGTTATGGCCAAGATGCTGTCCCTGGTCCATGATTTTATTTCGATCAATGATCTCCCAAGGTATTTGCTGATAACTGATCATGATCTCAAGTCTTTCTCTATCCATTGTTCTGTAGCTGCCCATCTTTGTTGAATCTCTTCGATCTCTAATCTTCTTATTTCAGAGTCCAGCTTTTCAGTATTGAAACCTTGCCTAAATAGCTGATCAATGATATTGTCCATTGATCTGCTGTGTTCAGCATCAGCCTCTTTAACCATTTCATTCAAGTTTTTCTCTTTTTCAGCACTTTTCTTTTCTTATATGTGACATGAAAGTCCTTTGACTTTCATGTCTTTTCTCCTTTTCAGCTCCCTTCTCATTCTCATTCCCTTCTTTCTCGGTCTCATACACACAGTCCTTCTCTATTTCCACTTCTTTGTCCTTCTCTTTCTCTTTCTCTTTCTCCTTCTTCATCCTCCTTTCTTTTAGCTTTCACTGCTGGAATCTCCCCCTTTTTGGGTGCATGGTTTAGGGTTTGATCAGCAGAAAGCTTTTGGCTCAGTACATCCTCCACCATAGGTTGTAAGATAGAAGAAGTCTCTCATCAACAGTTTTAATGACAAGTTCAGTTATCTATGCGGTGTGATGAGAGATTGGATTTTTGGGGGATAGCATCCATTTGCTCAGGGGGGTTTTGGTCCTGAGAAATGTGCCAGAACAGAGGAGGTGGCTGATTCTTTGAGTGGCTATGTGTTTAAGTGACCTTCAGAGGAGGTGCCATCTGTTGGGTTGATGTGGTGGTAGATGGTCTTTCTCCCTGAGAGAGTTGTTCAAGTAGTTTTTGCAGCCTACTGATTCCTCCTCAGGATTATGTTCTAGGCAAGAACATCATAAAATAAGCCCAGGTCATCATCAGCAGATGCTGAATCACCTGACCTCCTGCTTGGGGGTGCAGGATGTACAGGGCACCGGTGTAGACCAGATGTAGCATGTGCCCCTTTGTCTTGGAACTGGGGACTTCCAGCCTCAGGACTTTGTCCTTCATCAGCTGTTGCCTCTGGTGAGGTCTTGTTAGGACCTGGTATTCGACTGAAATACCTAGAGATCACGTGTAACCAGATCAAATAGTGCGGAATCTTATTTGATTGGCGATCCAATCAGTGAGAACACACGAAGAATCAGTCAGGGATTGAAAACTAACGTTAGAAATCGATAAGGAATCGATCTAATGTGTTCTATGATTGGAGAATGATTTGGAAGGTTTCTGGACGTCTAGGGTTCGTCTGGAATTATACTTGATCGAATGTCTCGTTTTTTTCACGAATTGAGTTGTATTTATAGGTTGGCACTATTCAATCGTGCGACTGACCATTAGTTTGGTTCAGTCGTGCGATTGAACCATGTGGTTGGTTCATTCGTGCGACTGAGTGTTCAGTCGTGCGACTGAGCCAATCTTATGTTACAGTCGTACGACTGATCCAGTCTCCGGTTCAGTCGTGCGACTGAGTCAATCGTATGAGGTTCTTCATGCTTATGGTTCATTCGCATGAGCCATTCGCATGGGAACTTCATTAAGTTAAGTTTGAATGTTTTAGTTAATTAATATAATATTATATTAATCATTCAAGTAATTATAAACCCAATCAATTCAGTTACGACTCATTAACGAACTATTAAACATTATAACCAACATACTATCATATCAGTTCATTAATCATACCAAACAAGATCTATTACATCACATATCACGATCTAGGGACATACATGTATCAACAACTCCCCCTTGGACCTAGATCTCTCTAATGTCTTGTTTTCTCTTCATTACCTTCTCATATTTCTTGTACTTGTCCTCTTGTGTGACTCCCGCGTGAATATCAAACGCAAAACAAAGTCGTATAACATTTTGGAACTGGAGGGCTTGTACAATGTCTTGTGTGTCATAGAACAGTGGCCACTTGTAAATGTATAGACATCATTAGCGCAGACAAGTTGGTTAGCCACATTGGGTCGAATACCCTGACAGTATCCATTTGATCCCCTTTGTTTCACTATGACAACTTCAGCAGTTCTCCAATCATAGTACCACCATTTGAAAGTGTGGAGTGAAGTCCTGTGGCATTTCCCTGAGAGGGATTCTCGACATAGTGCGAGAAGGACTCCACTTCAACACAATCTTAGGTTTTCCAGTAATGGCATCCATCTCAGACCTTCTAATATACCTTGTAGGTTGTTGAGGTCTGAAGTTAATCACATGGAGTGGTACTTTTCTTAGGGCAGCCTCAAACCAGCCTGACATTTTTCTCGGGTCAGCATACCAACAGCTTCAACTTGGCCAGCTGGTTGAGCTCAAATCCAGGTAGAGTCTTTAGATCATGTGGAAATCTAAAGTACTCTATGCCCTTTTCCCTCTTAACGGCATAAACGTTAAGATCATCAAAATATGCCCATGCTATAATCCTACCTGACACCATAAGATGTTTCTTGACGATGTAGAACTTGGTGTAGGCATCCCTCTTCGGTGCATCACGTTGGGCTCTGACTTCTTTAAAACATTCAGCCACTCAGCCTTTCGAATGTATACATCATCGTTTGAGGCTTGGGCTGTTCCTTCGTCTTTCCTGCTTCCTGCTCCATCTTGTCTAGTACCTCAAACATATCACTAACTAGGGACTCACCCAGATTGGGGACCACATTACCCCGTTGTCAGCGTATTGAGGGTACTCTTCAGCAGCAATATCTTCAACCTCAACTTCATCAACGTCGTGTAGTTCGTCGTCACTGGTTGAATCAACTGTTGGAGCATCCTTGACAATATCATCAGGATTGAGTCTGAACATCTCTGCCAGTTGCTCGTTAGATAGGTCGTGAATTATTTCACCTTCTTCAGGGGTATAACTCACTGACCTTCTGACATCCCTTGCAGATCAAGAATCATTGTGAGTTGAGACTTGACCTGTTGAAGGGGAGCAATATCAAATCATCTCTGTGGTACTTTGGATCTGTTTGATTTACACATTTCACATTCAAATCATTAGTAATATATCAACAAAATGCATTAAATTATATAAACATTCAGTACATCGTTTTCAATACAGAGTACAAAAGTATTAAATACATAAACATCCACTATTTACTTTTATCCTGTATGCTAGTCTTTTCGTGTGAGGTGCAGAAGCAGAAGCTGACTGATCCTGTTGGTTCTTTGTTCTCTTCTCTTGACCGGGAGCTGAGACAGATTCAGCTGCTTCTCCTTCTTCAGTCTCTTCATCTGCACACCACTCTTCTGTTTTTCTTCATCAGAATCACTGTCATCATCATCATCATCATCCTCACTATCTCTTTCTCCATCCTTTATCTTTTTAGAGGTTCCTCCTTTGATCCTTTCAATTTTAGCAAAATGACCTCTTCGCCTTTTCCAACTCCTCTATTTGCTTACCTGCTGTGACGCTTTGTTCTCGGAGTTGGTCCAACTGAGTGTTCTGAGCAGCCAATTTTTGGGCCTGCTCTCAATAGCTCGATCCTGCTCTGCATTTTCTTCGATTGTGCAGCAGTCAGGTCGGTGAGCTGGCGGATCTGAGAGGTCTTTTCCTCATCAGCCGCCAGCATTCGTAACACCATTCTATTTAAGCTGACAGTTGTTCCTCTACCCCGATTGGAGGTAGAGGAGATCTAGAGGTGTGTGAGGGGTAGGCTGAAGGCTCGTTTGATGGCTAGTGGTGGTGGTGGAGGTGGTGAATACGGTAAAGGTCGATGATGGGGGTGGTGAGGTGGGGTGTGAATGATCTAGTGGTGGTGGCAGGGGTCTGGCTTGTGGTGATCGGTATGGTGGTGGTTGTGGTTGCTGTGGGGAGAGGTATGGTGGTGGAAGGTGTTGTCTGCAGATGGTGTAGTGGTGGATATGGGAGGATGGTGGTGATGAAGGTGGACCTGAACGCTTTTTGTGGTTGCTTTTTTGGGTATGGGGTTAGCCATCCTTTTCCTTTTCTCCTCCCCCTCTCCTCGTCGTCTGTGCTCCCCCTTCAATCCCGCCTGAGGACCCCGGAGCATATGATGGATCAGTCTCTGTATCTCCGGAGCCTCTCGGTTGTTCCCCGACAACCCTCAACCCGTGTTCTGTGGGAACCACTTTCCTTCCCACAGTCCGGGTTCAATGGCTCCTCATCAGATTCATCTTCATCTTCCTCGGTAAGCACAAAATCTTGATGGAATCCTGCTGACTCAGTTACCTCAGCAGGTGAGACAGACACCGAGGAAAGAGTCAGACACAGGGTCTTGGGATGGAATAGCATCATCCTCACTGTCATCCTCCTCAGAATCATCAGTAGGGAGGACAATTGGCTCCACAGTCGGAGTCACTGTCCTCGTGACGCCATTGGCGTCTCCCCGGTGCTACATAGCTTTCATCTGCTAGGTGGCAATCATTATCTTCACTTAGGGCTTAATCTGCTTTCCCCTGTAAACTCTCATCCTGCCAGTATCCCATTCACCCATCCATAGTCTTCTTCTCCTCTGCGACTCATGACTCTCTTTGGGCAATTGTGGCAGCTTCTCGTTGAAGATGAGCTGTAAGAATCTGGTGTACATACAAACCCCTCTTTTTCCCTTTACCTCTCTTCCCACCAAGTAGGAGAATATGCTGGGGGAACTAAAGGGGTGGTTCAGAACTAGTGCCACGTAGGCATTTTGAATCTGGTCTGAGAGGTCGTCAAACCCACCCCTCCTCGAAGCTACACACTTTAGGATCACGTGTGCTAAGTACTTGTACTGGGGGCTCAGGTTGCTCTTGTTAAGCACACCTGAGTTGATATCCCCAGCGTACTTTAGCCTTAGGAAGCATCCTCTTACAGTCAATGGATGCAGTTTTGTAGGATGATCAGCATCCCTCCCCGAACTCTAGCCACCACTCTCGTACCATCTGAATCTCAGCGGCAGATCTCAATATCATGGCCCAGTATGGAGCTCCTTATAGTAAGGCTCACGAGAGCGGTCCACCGAGGCATTTTCCCAGAATGCCTGATGGAGTGATCTGTAAGGCGTGCAAGGAGTGGAGATCGCCTTATAGATCCGGGACCGTCTCAGAAATGCAATTATGTCGGTAAACTCAGCCCCGTTCCTGGTGGTGTGATCCAAGTGGGCACAGATGTTGTGCTTGGGATTTATGGTCCACTTTTCTACCATTTATCTGTAACACACAAGACATAGAACTATTAATACATAAGACATGAAAACTTCTGTTCTAAGTGTAAGTTGAAAGTCATTTTGATTCATTCGTGCGAATGAATCATGCGACTGAAGTCAGTCGCCTGTTTGGGACATGCGACTGAGTTCAATCGGCTGATTGAGGCATGCGATTGAGTTCAATCTGCCGACTGAGACATGCGATTGAGTTCAATCTGCCGACTGGACTCATTCGGGTGGTTCAGTCGGTCGAATGATCCAATCGCAAGGTTCAATCGTGCGATTGGAGTTCATTCGAACGACCAGTCGCTTGCCCCCTGTTCGATCCCTGTGGGTCGAATCTTGACCCTTCTAAGTCTTTTAACAGTGTGTAATAGTCCATTAGTCTCGTATACTTGTCACTAATAACCTATTAAACTCAATTTTAACATTTTTCTTCATTTACATAGGTGATTAGGTCGATTCGCAGTTCGGTTCTTGATTTAATCCAATGTCGCTATTGTAGTTCGGTGATGTACTGATTTTGGTAGGATTCAAGGAGTAGTGTACCTGTAAAACGTCACTGGAATGTAAGAATCTTAACCGCAATGTATATCAGAATCGGAGGCAATTTCGATAGGGTAACGGTAATGAACGCGATTCGGGGTGTTTTGGGAGTGATGAGTGATATGCGATCGATTAAGACCCTTAAATACTAAACCTAGGTTCATTCGGCCGACTGGGCTCAGTCGCTCAGTTCAATCGGGCGACTGAGGTTCAGTCGTACGATTGGCCTAGTCAATCGCATTCAGTCGCCGACTGAGTCTCAGTCGGTCGACTGAGTCTCAGTCGGTCGACTGACTCATTCGGTCTCCTTCATTCGCCCCTTTAGTTGACCGACTGAGCCTCAGTCGGTACTGTTTCATTCTCCCCCTTCCATTCGGTCGAATGAATCAATTTCATGTCCATTCGGCCGATTGGAAGCCATTCGCATAGTTGGTCGATAACCATGATCCACTAGTGCGAATGGGTCACACTTTGTGAGTTTACAGTCATTTTTAACATTTACTATTCAGACCCTTTTCACTTTTGATAATACATTGTAAGCTCTTAACCAATTCAGTCACTTCAGACGTGACCTTTTAAATTTTAAAACCATGTGGCCATCTCAGACATGACCCTTTTTAGGTAAGTTAATTCCCTTCTGATTTCCCTGATGTAGTCCGACAGACACACAATTAAAAGATAAACATAGTAACTTAACTAACTACACAACTAAAGTTTATGTTTGGACTTTTTGTGAGAGATAAAACCCTAGATGAAAATCTAAGGGATTTGATTAGGAGTAGACAGCTTTAACTTAGATTGATTATATCTGGACCAACTCAATTTTGGAATCATACAGGAATATCAACTCATTTTGGACTTGTTATTAAAGCTCTTTGATGCTTAAATTCTCGATGTTCATCCAGAGTCGTTAGCAACTTAAGGAAATCATACTGAAACTCTTAGATCTTCACATTGAGTTGAACTTTGAGAATGTAGCCACTAAGATTGTCAGTATATTTGTCCACTTAAATCCATACACAGACTTTTGACGCAGACTGGTGACTGATTTAGGTTTAATTATTTCAGCTAACATTTGTGGATCCCACACTTATATGGTAATCAACATTCCTCAGAGGTTTTGAGCGGTCTACGGGTATTATTACAAGAAGAGACTATTCTTAGAGCTTTCAAAGAGAAGCCTGTCCTCAGGTCAGTGCCATCGCATAGCAGAGAGGCGGCAAACAACAAATTCTAGAATATCTAGGTTATGCTTACCTCAGGTCATTGCCATCGCACTCAGTCATCCCTAGCACACGGGCACACAACCTATCTCCTTGTTAGAGCAGCTTACTTTTATTTGACACAAAATGCACCAACAACATGAGTCATTAGCTTTATTGCATTCGTCTTTCAATTTTTCTTGCTTTGCTCTAATTTGGTCATCCGCACACTTTTGGCGTTTAAATGCTCATTACCCCTTATTGGAATATATTTGATTGTGTTAACCAGTGATAAGATGGAAGTCCCCAGTCAGTTGAACAACTTAGTTTGATCTTGAGATCACCAATCAGGTCTAATTGTCTATTGTGTTGAATCTACCAACATATCATTTGTGGTCTAGCAGCCTCTAAGTCTACTTTCTCTGTGTCACCTTAGGAGTTGCCAGATTTCTATCATATTCCCTTATTATATTGCTTAGACTACACAGACTTATACTTTGAACTTTTGCATCTTTTCAAACCTTAAATTTAAAATCCCTCTTGATTTGTTCCTGTGTACTATCATATTCCAAGGTATTGAATCAGTATCACAGACACAATCTACCTTATTTCAGCTAGTTACCCTCTCTTCTCCCTCTCTTTTTTTTTATTTAATATTAACTTGCTGACATATTCTCCCCCTAAAATACTAAATCATTTCGGATTTAATTATTTTTGGATTTTAATAAACAGCAAGATAACATGAATTTAAATATAACCGACAAAAAAAACAGATAACATAAATAAAATAAACTTTAACGAAACTACATCGGACTACACATTATTCTCATCAGGAATTACCTCACTTTTTTTTTAACGCCGTTGACCTCTAGCAAGTATTGAAAACGTGGTTTATCAAAGGCTTTTGTATAGAGGTCAGCACGTTGAAAATCAGTATTAATTTTAACCACATCTATTAAGTTCTTTTCAAAACAGTCTCTTATGAAGTGGTATTTAATACCGATGTGTTTGGTCTTAGGATGTTGAACCGGGTTTTGGTTACTGCAATTGCAGCAGAGTTATCAACAAAAATAGGAGTAGACGAGAATTTCAAACCGTAATCCCGCATTTGCTGTTGAATCCAATGATTTGGGAACAGCAACTTGCAGCAGCAACATATTCGGCTTCACAGGTTGACAGTGCAACCGATGTCTGCTTCTTACACTGCCATGTAATTAATCTTCTCCCAAAGAATTGACACCCTGCTGGATGTAGACTTGTAGTTCATTTTGCAGCCTCCATAGTCCGAGTCACTATACGCTGTGAGCTCAAAATCGTCATCATGAGGATACCACAACCCCAGGGTGGGTGTACCCTTTAGATAGCGAAAGATCCTTTTGACCCCGATCAGATGATTGACCTTAGGTTTAGCCTGATATCTGGAACATAAACATGTAGCATACATGATATCAGGTCTTGAGGCAGTGAGATACATGAGGGATCCAATCATTCCTCGGTACATAGTGGCATCTACAAGATCTCCACTCTCATCAGGTGCTATATCATGATTCGTAGCAAGTGGAGTCCCAGCAGCAGAAGCATTCTCCATGTCAAAGCGACTGAGAATGTCTCCTACATACTTGGTCTGATGTAGAAAGATCCCATTAGGTTTGATCCACCTGTAACCCGAGAAAGAACTTCATCTCCCCCATTGCACTCATCTCAAACTCTTCTTCATCACTGCTTCAAACTCTTTGCATAACTCTTCGTTCTTTGACCCGAAGATTATGTCATCAACATAGATCTGTACAAGCAGTAGGTCACCATCATTTTCTTTAATAAACAGTGTACAGTCAATGACTCCCCTGCGAAAGCCGTGTTTCACAAGATGAGTCGAGAGTTTCTCGTACCAAGCTCGAGGAGCTTGATGAAGCCCATATAAAGCTTTGTCGAGCTTGTAAACTCTATCCCGATGATAAGGGTCTTCAAATCCCTCGGGTTGACTGACATAGACTGTTTCCCTTATTTCCCCATGAAGGAATGCACTTTTCACATCTAATTGGTAGACTTTAATCTTCATGTACGAGGCATAGGCGAGGAAGATACGAATAGCTTCCATCCTTGCCACGGGTGCAAACACTTCATTATAGTCAATACCCTCGACTTGGCGAAAACCTTGAACCACCAGTCGAGCTTTGTTCCTTATGATGACTCCTTGGTCATCCTTCTTACATTTTAGTACCCATTTGGTGCCAATGACTTTAGCACCTTTAGGTCTATCTACCAGTGTCCATACACCTAACTTCTTAAACTGCAGAAGTTCTTCTTGCATGGCACTCACCCACGCCTCATCATTTAGTGCTTCACTGACATATTTTGGCTCAACCTGCGAGACAAAACAACGATAAGCACCATCATGAATGTAACCCTTCTCCATAACTGAGGCGTAATCAGCTGAGTATAGCTGATTTCGGGTTTGTACTCCTGATCGGACATCTCCAATAACATTGTCAAGGGGATGATAGACGTTTAGTCGTGATCCTGGAGTAGTCGGCACAGTCACCTCCGAACCAAGATTGTGAACATTTTGGTCTGCATCTGAGGAGGTTGGAGTTTGAGGTTCCAAGTCGAGGGTGCATCACTTGTGGATGCTTGTGGACTTTCAGGAACTGGAACCTGTTCCTCCTGACCGTTCTGGTCATCTGCTTCAGTTTCATCTTCAGAGAGGCGGAGTCACTTTCATCGACTACCCCTTCTGACTGAGTAGATGACTCTCCCTGTGTGCTGGATGGAGTGTTTAGTATACATACATCATCTAGTAGCTAACTCATCATCCGAGGGAGAGAGAGGGATGTTGAAGGATTTGAAGAATCCATCATAATCGAAGAAGTATGCAGGTCCTTTGCCTGTAGGTGGTGTGGTATATCTCTGAACGTCGACATTACACCACACTTCTACAAGACCCGTTGAGTTATTGTAAACTCGCTTGTTCGGTATGTGTATCCTAGAAAAATTCCTTCAACTGCCTTCTCGCTGAATTTTCCTTCTTGTGTCTTCTTCAGAAGTGTACACGGTGCGCCAAAAGGTTCAAGGTACTCCAAATTCGGTTTGCGTCTTTGAAGTAGCTCATAACATGTCTTTCCGTGGCGCTTGACTATTAGGACTCTGTTCAGTGTATAGCAAGCATTTGCCACTACCTCGTTCCAGAATTGGATAGGCAGTTTCGAGTCTGCCAGCATAGTCCGGGCTGTTTCTATCAAGCTCCTGTTCTTTCTCTCAGCAACTCCATTCATCTGAGGTGTGTAGGCAGAAGTGAATTGATGCACAATTCCCTTTTCCTTGTAGTATGCCTCCATCCCTTGATTCTTGAATTCTGTCCCGTTGTCTGAACGTATTTGTCGAACTTTGAGCTTGTAGAGTGATTCCAGTGTGGTTACTAATTCTTGAATGTCTCCAAATTTCTGATTTTGATTTCAGAATATTACCCAAGTGAACCTTGAGTAGTCATCAGTGACCACATAGCAGTACGCGTCGCCTGCGATGCTCCTTGTACTAACTGGACCGAACAGATCCATGTGAAGAAGCTCAAGAGGAAGTTCTATTGAATGAACTTTCTTTTTCCTTATGAGACTTCTTTGTCTGTTTTCCCTTCTTGCAAGCTACACAAAAGTCAGGAAGTTGGAAGTTCTTGACATTCACCCCTCTAACTAAATCCTTCTGAATCAATGATTCATCTTCCTTTGACTAATGTGTCCCATTCTCTGATGCCAGGAGATGGAATCCTTCTCAGTAGCTTTAGATAAGAAACACTGAACCTCATGATCCGTTGGCAGCGGTTGACAGATCCAAGACATATAGGTCTTTATATCTTGAAGCAGTCATCAGAACTTGGTCCTCTGGGATCATATATTCTTTCTTCAGCACGTAACACTTCTGATTATCGAAGACGACTTTAAATCCTTTATCACAGATTTGGGAAACAGAAAGTAAGTTGTTCTGAAGTTGTTGAACGTAGTTCACTTTATCAAACTTAACTTTCTGATTTCCCACTTCTCCCTGAGCTGTGATATAGCCTCCTTTGTTTCCTGCAAAGGAAACGTGCCCTCCTTTTATTTGTTTGACGTTAGATAAAAGGGCCCTATTTCCTGTCATGTGCCGGGATGCTCCGCTGTCTATAATCCACGTGTTAGTCTCAGCACTATATCGAACACCCTGCACATACAAAGTAAATGAATCAGTTTAGGTTAGGAACCCAAGCTTTGACTGTCTTGGGTTTCCCAGAGGCATCACACATCATAAACTCCACCCATTGACCCTTAGAAGGTGAGGGTAGCTCAGGTTCTTTCGTGTTATCAGTATCAGACACAAGGGTGGATTTTTCTTTCCATAAGCCAGATTTGTGCAATGCCTGTTTATGATAAACCGTCGTCTGGCTTACAGGTTGAACTTTAGGTTCACTAGCTCTTCTAGGTGGAGTTTGAGACCTCCGCTTAGAAGACCTAGGTCTAGAGTCCAGAAGATCAATCTTCTTCCTAGGTGTCTGATAAAAATGACAGTCGGAAGCAATGTGTCCACATTCTCCACAGTTGTAGCATGACCTGCTATCAACTTTATGAGTAGACTTTCTTTGTGGAGAAGTGTGACACTCTAGTAACATCAAACACTTTAGTTTTTGACTCTTGGATGTTTGATGTTTTCTCTGGTATAACAAACTTTACTGATTTAACCTGTTTTCCTTTTTGGTTAGCTGATTTTTGACTTGAAGCATGTGAAAAAGTAACATTTGAAGTCCTTTTAGGTTCTGATTTGACTCTTTTGGCCCTGACTGTAAATTAACTTTTTCAAATTCATTTTCCAGGTTAACACATGCATTTTACCCTTTGCCTTTGAAGTGGCCTCCTTTTGTTTCTTACCAGATTCAGTAGATGACATGAGGTGTCTGGATCAGTAACAAGAGGAGTGGTCACCACATGATCCTTGATGGGGTATTTTTTACTGGTCTAGACTTGGTGTTCATCAAGGTCTCAGGTGGTGGTGGAACCACTTTGTAGCCTAATCCCTCCCCGTTATTCCTTTCTCTTACTAAGTGTTGAACTATGTGTGAAGAACTAGTCCAACTATGCAGTTTCTGTTTTAATGAATTAACTTCGACTTCTAAAACTGCTCTTTGTTTCTTAGTGTCTTCTAGGGAGTTAAGATAGTACCTAATGTCGTTTGCTTGGTTAAAAGCCACTACTTCGGTTTCCCTAAGTTGTTTGGTCAATAGGTCTATCTTTTCTTTATAACAATGCTCATTTTGTTTTAGCACTCTATTTGCCTCAGTACACAGACGTATTCTTTTACTAAGTTATCATTATGATCTAATAACCTAGCAAAATTTTCATCTATGCTCTTCCTAAACGTGTCACAATCAGAACAAGCATGGTTATTAAAAAGTCGGTCAGTGGTACTTACCTGAGTTGGTTCAGAAGTATTAGCCATCAGTGCTGCATCAGATGATTCTGGTTCTGTCGACTCTGGCTTTTCTGTCTCTGAGGTGGAAACTTCCTCATTTGGCTTGTAGCTTCCTCGGCTGCAGTTGTTTCTTCACTATGTGACATTGCAATTTCAACTGCTATATCAACTTCACTCGCAGAATCATCGTCAATATCCTCGACACTGGCAATGTTAGATTCTCCTGGTGAGACAAACCTGAAACTCCATCCTGTCCTTCATCATCATGAGCAGTTAGTGCTTTAGGGTCCTTGTTTGATGAAGTAGAATTAGAGGGTTGCTTGTCCTGGCGAGTAAATGATGAAACAGGTTCCCATTCCCCGTCTTCTTTGGCTTGACACATTCTCGTTTGAAGTGCCCCTTCTCACCACAGTTAAAGCAGGTCACTTTACTCTTGTCGAAGCCAAAGGTGGTGTCCTTAGTAGCAACCAAGTTCTGTCCAGTCTTTTTCACAAACTTTTTCGCCCTCCGAACAGCACTTGCTAAGGCCCACATTATATCCATTCTTTCAAGCTCCATCTCATCCACCTGCTCGTAGTCCTCATCTGCCAGATGGCAGTTTCCAATCCCCAGCAACAAGTCCATCATATGAATGAACCACTGCTGCTAAGAGATCCATATGCTCTCGTGCTACTTCCACGGTCACATTACCGAAGTTCTCCGTCTTCAGTTTGGTAGCGTTTGCTTCTGATCCAATATGATGGGTACATGATGACCCAGACGTGTCTGATCCAGAAGGAGAAGCATGTGTGGGACCTGACGAGCTAGACACAAAAGCAGTCTGGAGGGGTGCTCCAGATGTCTTAGCTTGAGGCGTGGCGTTGTATAAAGCTGGATTCTGTGTGTACGAAGACTTCTGAGCTCTATACTTCATCCTTAGTGCTTCTTCTCGCAATTTAAGAATGAAGTCATTTATATCCAGCTTTACAAGGATTCCATTCTGTCTCAGGTTAGACACGAATGTAGCCCACTTATCAGGCAACCCGTCTGCGAAATTGCTTACTTTTTCTTCCATGGTAGTAGCCACTCCATGTGTATGCAATTCGCTCATCAAGTGGTAGAATCTATCTATGACGTCGTCCAAGCTTTCATTACCATTGATGAGAAGTTATCGAATTCCTTCTTTAACTCCTTTCCTTTGATTGCCTTCATGATGCGTTTCCATCATATCTCTTCTCTAGCGCATCCCACAGTTTCTTAGACTGCTTGTTCTCGGAATACTGGTGGAATATGTCTTTGGGGATAGACTGAGTGATCAATGCATAAACTCTTTTCTCTGCATTGTACTTTACTTTCTGTGCGTCTGTCATCCCGCTTAATGTTAGTTTAACTCCATCAGCTCCCACTGGTGTACTATAACCTATCTCAATGGCTTCCCACAGATTAGGATCTACTCCATTAAGGTAGATCTCAAAACGTTGTTTCCAGTGGGGAAACTCATCTAAAGTCAAGAGCTTTGGTGGTTTATTGTGATTCCCCACCTCACTCTCAAGCAGCAACAGATTCTGTATCCTTGAGTCTTTCCCAGCAGTAAAGGCTGACATCTGATCTTCCATGATGAATAACTTATAATCTAATCAAACAAATTTTACTGATGCAACTAAAGGATGCGAATGAGCTAATCGTGCGTATAAGCTCTGCGATTGGTTCAATCGTGCGAATGAACTGGGCGATTGGTTCAGTCGTGCGAATGAATCTGGTACGTATGAGCTATGCGAACGAACGGTTCAATCGGCCGAATGAAGGTGCGACTAGGTCCAATCGTGCGTATGGCAGTGCGAATGGAGTCCAGTCGTACGAATGAGTCAGTCGTGCGATTGAAGCTGCTGTTTTGCGAAAATTTCTAGGTTTGACGGGTTTTCAGCCGTAAAAATTCGAAATTTCACAAGTTCTAATTACCTAAGTCCGTAGAAAACCAAACATCGATGAGCAGGGAACTTCCAAGATCACTTTTGATGCCAAAGATTGCGTTTTTTAGTGTAAAAACACAAACTTTATGCAATCTTGATTGAATCAACACGTAATCACGAGCCAATAGCTCTGATACCACTTGTTAGGACCTGTATTCGACTGAAATACCTAGAGATCACGTGTATACCGGATCAAATAGTGCGGAATCCTATTGATTGGCGATCCAATCAGTGAGAACACACGAAGAATCAGTCAGGATTGAAACTAACGTTAGAAATCGATAAGGAATCGATCTAATGTGTTCTATGAACTTGCAGAACGATTTGGAAGGTTTCTGGACGGCTAGGGTTCGTCTGGAATTAACTTGATCGAATGTCCTCGTTTTTCACGAATTGAGTTGTATTTATAGGTTGGCACTTTCAATCGTGCGACTGAACCATTAGTTTGTTCAGTCGTGCGATTGAACCATGCGGTTGGTTCATTCGTGCGACTGAGTGTTCAGTCGTGCGACTGAGCCAATCTTATGTTACAGTCGTACGACTGATCCAGTCTCCTGGTTCAGTCGTGCGACTGAGTCAATCGTATGAGGTTCTTCATGCTTATGGTTCATTCGCATGAGCCATTCGCATGGGAACTTCATTAAGTTAAGTTTGAATGTTTTAGTTAATTAATATAATATTATATGTAATCATTCAAGTAATTATAAACCCAATCAATTCAGTTACGACTCATTAACGAACTATTAAACATTATAACCAACAGACTATCAATATCAGTTCATTAATCATACCAAACAAGATCTATTACATCACATATCATGATCTAGGGACATACATGTATCAACAGTCTTAGTTATGTTACAACCTCAGTTTGATCTTATGCTGATTCAGAAGAGGTGGCGGCCTCACTAGAGTTTTTGATCTCCATATCCACACCAGGAGATAGAACATTTAAACCCCGGTGCTGTGGGTTGTCAGGAGCATGTGTACCTCTTCCTCAATTGTTGTTGTTCTCCCCTTTGTTGGTGGTTGTAGGGGAGGAGGAGAGGCATGCAGCTGAGTCAGCACATTAGCATTATAATGGTTGGACTTTGGGGGGCATTTGCATGGGGAGAGGGAATAGAAGCTGATTGCATCCGGGGAGAGGGATGCTCTTCAATGATAACCTCCTCAAGTGAGAGAGATCTCAGTAATGTGGTTTCCCCTGAAGTGGTTGCAACAGGATCCTTTTGAGAGATACCTGTGCGGCTGTTGCTGGTTGAGTCTTTAACACTACTGGAGGGTTTGAACCAGTAGGTTTATCCTGTTTGGGTGGTACAGGAGCATCATCAGGGGACTCATCTCCCTGATTAGCTTGTTTGGGTTTGGATTTTGGCTTGGTGGGGACTTTGGATCTGGCAGTTGAAGCTGTGGGTTCCCTTTGCTTGGGTTTGAGCAAACGGACAGCTTCTTTGAGAGATTGGTCGGAGTTATGCCTGGAGTATACCTCAGCTAGAATAGCTGGTGCAGGGACTCCAAGGCCAACAAGGCCATCAGTTTGTAATTCATTTAAAATTATGGCCATCAGAAACCTGGGATATAATAGCCATCTGTTTCCCACAGGTTTCTGTGCCAGATCTTTGATTTCTAGAAACACAATTTGTGAAAAATTTAAAGGTTGGTGTTCTAGAATTGAATATAATACCCGTTGCCACCGGGAAGACATTTGATCCCATGAGGATGTCTTCGAGGCTAAGCAAACATTCACCATATGAAATATCAGTCTTTCAGCATCAGGGAAGTTCTTCTTCAGTATGGTAGTAGCTCGAAGATTTCCGTCGTACCCATTGTTGATGAAGGACATATCAGTTGTGCCCTTCGGGTACTCAGTCACAGCAGTAGCATCTTGTAAATTTAGCTCTGATACATTTGATAGGATCTCAGCATCTTGTAAATTTAGCACTCGACGAATGCTATCAGGTGTAACCTCTACTGGTTTTTGGGACCAATGACCGAACAGAAATTTGGCCGGAAGGCACATCAGTGTGAACGTAGGCATGGACCAAAACTGACTTAGTGATTCTGGGTAGATGGTGGGTTTAAGAGCAGAGCAGACTATACTGAGAATCAGCCATTAGGTCTATGGCGTGATCAAACTTTGTCCAGAAGGCCGATTTCGTGAGGTAGGCGACGGATTTATGTCTGGGTTTTAGACTCATGGTTGCCATTTTTGAGAGTATGAAGGTCAGAAGAACGCTAATGAAACGTTTGAGAAGAAGACAGGTATTTATAGGGTTGGATAGGAAAAGGCTGAAAGAAAACTACTGAAGTTTTTGGGTGGTCATCAGCTGTTTGAAACTACTGATGACGTGGTATTAACCTTCAGAGGTTAAAACGACTGACAGTGGTGGTGTTGTCATCAGGGTTATAAAACAACTGAAGACTTGGTTTTGATCACAGACTTGAAACAGCTGAAGTCTGGTGTTAACATCAGTATTATGAACTACTGAAGGTCGTGGTTTTGACTTCATTATGTAAACAACTGAGGACTTGGTGTTTGTCATCAGTAGTGTGAAACTACTGAAGACAGTGGTTTTGCCATCAGTGTTGTAAACAACTGAAGACTTGGTGTTAGGATCAGTGATCTATGTTTGATTGATTGAAGAGTATTGCAGCGGAATTCAACAAAGAATTAGTCGATTCACAAGAACAAAACGATATTCAATAAAGAACAAAGACGGTTATAGAGAGAGAGAATATCTGCAAATATATTTCATTCAATATTCGCTTTCGTGGTAACAGAATGTCACATTATGATTAGGTCGACACCTCTTATATAAGAGATGTGACGTCTGCTGATGTCACTTGATAGTGACATCTAACAGATTTATTACAACTGAAACGCAACTACTGAAGATGTCACAAAGCTGACATCTTCTTACAAAAAGTTCTAAGTGTTATCAGTTGTTATAACTACTGAAATATAAAACTACTAAAACTACAACGACTGAAGAACAAGCTCTTCAGTCGTTTAACAAAACTACTAAAACTAGAAATATAAAACTACTGATATCACAACTACTGAAGAAGTACTCTTCAGCAGTTGTGACAAACTACTGAGGCTTCAGTACTTGATCTTCAGACTTTGACCTTCAGATGTTTCATCAGCTGATGACTTCAGTAGATATCATCAGCTGATGTCTTCAGTCTTTGTCTTCAGACTTTGTACATCAGTTGTTGATCTTCAGCACTTGTAAACTCTTCAGCTGTTGTACTTCAGTACTTTGGTCTTTCAGCTTCAGCACTTGTATTCTTCAGCTGTTCAGCTTCAGTACTTGTGTTCTTCAGCTGTTCAGCTTTAGTACTTGTGTTCTTCAGCTGTTGTACTTCAGCACTTTAGTTCTTCAGCTGTTGAAGTCTTCAGCACTTGATCTTCAGCTGTTGAAGTCTTCAGCACTTGTCAAACTGCTGATGAAGCTTTCAGCAGTTGTTGTGATACCATGTGGGACTTAGAGGTTTTCTGATCTTGGCTCATTGGTTCTTTTGGTCCAACAAACTCCCCCTGAACCAATGCAGCCAAACCTCTAAATTATTTATTATCCCACTTATTGTTGGCAAAATGTTGGTCTTTTTCCTTCTTGATCAGTAGAGAAGATGACCCATGTAAGCTCCGGCCTGGGAAGAAATCTCAGATATTTGTTTGGCAAGGTATGAATGGGAACTCTGTTTTGGGGAACTGGACACAGAGTTGTTATCCCATTCATAAGATTTACTTCCCCATAATGAGTCTGTATGACTCTCGAACATAGGCCTCAAGGAGAACAACTTGTTCCTCCTTGGAGAGTTCTTCTACTCCTCCTTCGAAGAAGAACTCTGGACCATAGTACTCAGATAAGTACTTCATGGTCCTGCCATTTTTCAGCTCCACTGTAGTTACCTCCCTATAGACAAATACATCAGGATGGGTGCCTTCAAGGAGTAACTGGAGCTCATTCTCCTGGATGTCTTCAAGCTTTTTATATAACAACCCCTTTTTAATCATCTGTTCTAGTAAGGCTTGAGGGGTCATCTTTGCTTGATGAGCTTTCTTGAATTCATCAATGATTTCCCAAGGTGTGACTACAATGGCCAACATGATGGTAGAATCTATTGTTTTCTAACCTGGCCATTGTATTTGTGTGGAATAGTTCTTTTATGGATTCTAGAACTCACCCTGGGGTCTGGCCATACTCTCACTCTCTCCTTCTGATACTGAAAAGTGTGCCTGAGAGTATACAGCTCTGAGCATGCCTTTCATGGCTTGAATAGATGATGACTGAGGAAATTCCTTGTCAACCATCTTCAGTAGTTGCTCATCGTGCTGTTTCTGGTTTCATCTTCTATCTTGACTCTAACCATCTCCTTTGAGAGTCAGGTGTGATCATGGGTTGACTTCTGGGTTTTGGTAGCTTTAGAACAACAGAGAGTGGCAGACTATCATCTTCATTCTCTTCTCTTCTTCTTCTTCCATCCTCAGCACCCTTCTCCTCCTTCTAGGTGCATCACTGGATGATGGTTGGGTTGGTAAGGGAATTGGTTTTGAAGAATGAGGATGTTTGGATTTGGCTTAGAGATTGGTTTGGAGATTTGAGGGGTAGGCTGTGTTTGAGTGGGTGGAAGGGAAGGTTGATCCAGCATCTTTGTAGTAAGTTTCGCCTTTGTAAGTTTAGCCATTTCCAACCTTTTACCAGCCCCAGCCTCATCAAGGGCTTCAACAATAATCCCTTGTGGAATTGCTCAGACAGACAGATTCTGGTGGCTATAGCCAGAATACTGTCCTGGTCCACGCGCGAATCTCCATTAAAGATCTTCCTAAGTATTTGCAATGAAGCGTATCATGATCTCCAATCTCTCTTTTCAAGAACATCATACCCAGCCCATCGGTTTGAATTCTTGCACTTCCAACCTTCTGATCTCACTATCCAATGTGGCTGTATCAAACCCTTGCCTGAAGAGTTGTTCAATTATTTTATCCATGGATCGGTGTGTGTAGTGTCAGCTTCTTTTACCAGCTCTTCCAAGGATTTGTCTTCAGCAGTATGATCATCAGCACTTTTCTTTCGCTTGCAAGTGAGCAGAGGTTGCTTTTCTTTCTCCTCCTCTTGGGCTTGCTTCTCTTCCTTCTCTTCCTCTTCTTTTCCTCTTCTTTTCTTTCACTGCAGTACTCTCCCCCTTTTGGATGCATTGGAGGAAGGGTTTGTACCGCAGAAAGTGTCTTTTGCACAGCAGCATCAATCAAGGGTTGTAAAGTTGAGGAAAGCCTCTCATCAATGGCTTTAGTCACAATATCAGTGATTATGGGTGTGATGAGAGGGAGGGAATTTTGAAGTACAGCACCTATTTGCTCAGGAGGGTTCTGTTCTTGAGAAATAGGGCCTGAAGCAGAGGCAGGTGGTTGAGTTTGGAGTGGCTCAGTGTTTGGGGAACCTTCAACTGAAGGTGCCATCTGTGGGTTGGTGGAGGCAGATGGTCTTTCTCCTTGTGAGATTTGGTCAAGTAGGTTTTGCAGCCTACTGACTTTCTCTTCAAGGATTGTGTTCTGGGCAAGAACATCGTAGAAAAAGCCCAGGTCATCATCAGCCGAAGCTGAATCATCTGACCTCCTGCTTGGAGCAGGATTTACATGCACTAGGTGTAGACCAGTTGTTGCATGTGCCCCTTTTGCTTGGTACTGGGGACTTCCAGCCTCAGGACAATGTCCATCATCAGTTGTTGCCTCTAGTGAGGTCTTAGCAATGTTACCAGCCTCATTCTGATCATGTGCTGATTCAGAAGAGGTGGCAGCCTCACTAGATATTCTAACCTCCTATCTACACCAGGAGATAGAAGTGGTAAACCCCTGTGCTGTGGGTTCTCAATTGCACTGTGTTCCTCCCCCTCAATTATAGAGGTGTTCCCAGTAGTAAGTGGTTTCTGGGGAGGGGGTGAGGAGTGCAGTTGAGTCAGCACTTGTGCAACTATTAAAGTTGGGTGTGTGAGGGGCGGATATGGGGTGAAGGGATAGAAGCAGTGTGCACCTGGGGAGGTTGGTGCTCTTCAATGGCAATCTCCTCAAGTGAGGAAGATCCCAGATGTAGGTACCCTTTGTGTGGTTGCTGCAGGCTCCTGTTGAGAGGAAGCCTGAGCGGCTATGGCTGGAAGAGTCATTGTATCCACTAGGGGGTTTGGACTAGTGGATATATCCTGCGTTTGTGTTGCAGGGGCATCCTCAGGGGACTCAATTCCCTGAGTAGCCGTTTTGGTTTCTTTTTGGTGGGTTTGTGGGGACTTTTGATTTGGAGGTGGTGGCTGTGGGTTCCAGCTGCGGGGTTTGCGCAGCTTGGCAGCCAATTTGAGTGTCTGGTAGAGTTGTGCCGGGAGTATACTTCCGGCAGAACAGCCGTAGCAGGGACTCCCAAACCAACAAGTCCCTCAGCATTAAGCTGGTTTGTAATGATGGCCATTATGAACCGTGGATATAGTATCCAACGGTTAACAGTTAGTTTTTGAGCCATATCCTTGAGCTCCGAAAATATTATTTCTGAAAAGTTTAACGGTTGTTGCTCAAGAATAGAATACATTACCTGCTGCCACTTTGTCGACATTTGATCCCAAGACGAAGTCTTAGGAGCCAAACATACATTCACCATGTGAAAGATTAGGCGTTCAGCATCAGGGAAGTGTTTCTTCATGATAGTGGAGGCACTGAGATTGCCTTGATATCCATGTTGGGCAAAGGATAGATCTGTGGTGCCCTTGGGATATCCAGCAGGAGAAATAGCATCATCCAGAGAAGAATTTGGCGGATTATTGCAGGAGTGATGACCACTTCTTTGTTGTTAACGACCGACTGGAGAGATGGTGTGTTGTTCTCCCTAGTGGTAATAGTACGTTCATCCAAAATGTTGGAGGGATTCGGCATGTAGTATGGGATTCAGAAGAAATGCCGTTTTGTATTGGGACTGAACCATAAGATCGATAGCAGTATCGAACTTAGCCCAGACAGGCGATCTAGTAAGGTAGGCAACACAGTTGTGTCGCGGTTTAATTTGCATGGACGCCATTGAGAAGAGAGAAGTTTGGAGAGGAACGTTAGGTTTGAAGAAGATGAAGCATTGAAGGATTAGGTCAGGGATATTTATAGGGTACGGGTAAGAAAACGACTGAAGGATGTGGTGTTAGTCATCAGTAGTTTTAAACGACTGTTGACATGGTATTATCCTTTCAGACGTTGAAACAGCTGAAGTCGTGGTGTTAGGCATCAGAAGTTAGAAAACTACTGAAGACCGTGGTTTTGACTTCAGATGATTGAAACAACTGAGGACTTGGTGTTTGTCATCAGTAGTTGTGAAACTACTGAAGACAGTGGTTTTGTCATCAGCTGTTGTAAACAACTGAAGACTTGGTATTAGTCATCAGTAGTTATAAAACTACTGAAGACATGGTTTTGCTTCAGTTGTTTAGAATGAAACAGCAGTTGTTGAAACAACTGAAGAGAAAGTTCTCTTCAGTAGTTGTCGTCAATTCATAGCCTTTCAGCTGTTTCATACTGTCCTCAACACTTACTCATCAGACGTTGCATCTGCTTTTCAGGTGTTTCATAGGACGTCAGTACTTATCTGTTTGTACTGATTTCAGTAGTTGTAACTACATCAGTAGTTGTAACTACATCAGTAGTTTGGAACAGATAAAGTACTTCAGTACTTGTGAGGCATTTAGCCATCAGTAGTTATAAAAACTACTGAAGGGAAAAGGACTCATCAGTACTTATATGTGACATGGGTACCAATGATCATCAGTAATTACTACTGAAATCATCAGTAGTTGTCACTTATTCTAGCTGCAGCATACCAAGCCTTAACACAAGGTTTTGGAAAGTAGAACTATCCAAAGGCTTAGTAAAAATATTTGCAAGCTCATCAGCACTAGGCACAAACTTAGGATCAATCAGACCTTTTTCAAAACAATCCCGAATAAATGATGTCTGATCTCTATATGTTTGGTCCTAGAGTGCTGGACTGGATTTTTGACAATACACAGAGCTGAAGCACTATCCATTAACAATGGAGTCTTAGTCTCTGTTATGCCATAATCCAGAAGTTGGTTCTGAAGCCAGAGTACCTGAGAGGTGCAACTTGCAGCAGCAATGTACTCGGCTTCAGCAGTTGATGTAGCAACAGATGTTTGTTTCTTACTCTGCCAAGAAATCAAACAGTTGCCTAGGAATTGACAACCACCAGAAGTTGACTTTCTAGTTAACTTGCACCCTGCATAGTCACTATCTGAAAAAGCAACTAATTTGCAAGAGTGTCCAGTGGAATACCATAAACCTAGAGATTGTGTACCTTGCAAATATCTAAAGATTCTCTTGACTGCAATCAAATGAGACTCTTTAGGAGCAGCCTGAAATCTAGCACAAACACATGTAGCAAAATAATATCTGGTCTAGAAGCTGTTAGATACATCAAGGACCCAATCATACATCTGTAAAGCGTTTCATCAACAGCTTTACCTTTCTGATCAGCATCCAGTTGTGTGGTGTTGCACATGGGAGTAGAACAGGGCTTACAGTTTTGTAAATCAAACTTATTCAAAAGATCTTTTGTATATTTTGACTGATGAATAAAGGTGCCATCAGCCTTTGTTTGATTTGCAAGCCTAGAAAGAACTGTAATTCTCCCATTGCACTCATTTCAAACCTCTTTTTCATTAATGTTGTAAAATCATCACACAACAGGGGATCAGAGGATGCAAAAATAATATCATCAACATAAATCTGAACAAGTAGCTTATGCTGATCCACCTTCTTAATAAACAAAGTTTTATCAATGGAGCCTCTAGTGAAATTATTCTTAAGAAGAAAAGTAGAGAGTGTCTCATACCAGGCTCTAGGAGCTTGTTTCAACCCATAAAGAGCCTTATCAAGTTTGTACACCCATTCAGGTGTTTATTATCCTCAAAGCCTGGTGGTTGACACACATAAACTTCTTCCTTTATTTTACCATATAAAAATGCACTTTTAACATCATTTGAAAAACTTTAAGATTGTGGAATGCAGCATAGGCTAAGAACAATCTGATTGCCTCTAGTCTGGCTACAGGGGCAAAGGTTTCATCATAATCAATACCTTCTTCTTGTGAAAACCCTGTACAACCAGTCTAGCCTTGTTCTTAATAATAATCCATTTTCATCGGTTTTATTCCTAAACACCCATTTAGTGCCTATTGCACACTTACCTGGGGGAAGAGGAACAAGTTCCCACACTTGCTGTTTCTTGAACTGAAGTAGCTCAAGCTGCATAGCTTCAACCCATCCATTGTCTCTCAAAGCAACATGGTAGTTCTTTGGCTCTAGCTGACTGATGAAGAGAGCATAGAAGCAAAAGTTAGACAATTGACTTCTGGTTGAAACACCAGTATTGATATCATCAATAATCTGAGACATGGGGTGATTCTTCAGTTCTTGATAAACAATAAGATCTGTGCCAGTGTTTGTAGAACCTTCAGCAGCAGCAGATGTTGATGTAGACTCTTGAAACCAAGAATGTGATGGTAACTCAAAAGATGCAGAGGAAACAGAGATCTCATCAGCATTTGTTGTGGATGGAACTGCTGAAGCTACAGGAACATCAAGTTAGCAGACACAGGCAGTTGGTCACTAAACTTGAATAGGTGAGTATTGATATTATCATCTTCATCATCAATACCACCAGGTGGAAGACATGCTGCAGAAGATGATTGAGCCACAGGATCTGCAACAGCTGGAGGTTGATAAGGAACATATTGCAGTATGTCCAAATCAAACAACTCCACAGGGTTTTGTGGAATCTTGTCCAAAGGAGATTCATTAAACTTCACATGCAGAGTCTCTTCAACTATCTTTGTTCTGCAGTTGAAGACTCTGTATGCCTTGCAAGTAGATGAATAACCAACAAAATACCCAGCATCCACCTTAGAATCAAATTTATGGAGTTGATCCTTTGTGTTGAGAATAAAACAGGGACATCCAAATGCTTTGAAAAATGAAATTAGAGGAGCCAAATGATGGAGAACTTCATATGGAGTCTTCATCAACCTCTGATTTACTAAAACTCTATTCTGCACATAGCAAGCTGCGTTGACAGCTTCAGCCCAAAAGGTCAGTGGCAAACCAGAGTCAGCCAACATGGACCTTGCAGCTTCAATGAGGGTCCTGTTCTTTCTCTCCACTACTCCATTCTGTTCTGGAGTCCTGGGGATGCTAAACTGCCTTTTGATTCCCTTTGAGAGATAGAATTCATCAAGTGTATGATTCTGAATTCAGTTCCATTATCACTCCTGATACACTTGACTGGAAGGGAATACTGCTTCTCAATATACAACACAAAGTTAATAACTTTCTGAGCAACCTCATCCTTTGAATGTAGAAAGAAAGTCCATACAAATCTGGAGTAATCATCCACAATTACCAGACAGTATTTCTTCTTTGCCATGCTCATCACTCTCACAGGACCAAATAGATCCATATGCAGTAATTGCAAGCAGGCAGTGGACTTAGGTTCTTCAATAGGAGGGAATGAGACTTTGTGCTGTTTTCCTTTAAAAAGCAGTGCAGGTTTCATCACAGTGGAACTCCTTTATTGGTAAGCCTCTGACTAAACTATTGTGGATAGTTGATTCATGTTTTTGAAATTAACATGACCCAGCCTTCTGTGCCACAGTTTAGATTCTTGAGAGGAGGCTTTGGAAAATAGGCAAGGATTGCCTTTGAGATCTATTTTCTTGGAAAGATCTAAGGCATACACTCTTCCTGTCCTGTTGGCTCTCAGGAGAGTGTGATCATCCAACACCTTGTCAATCAAGTGCAAAACTTGGATGACAGAATCCTACAGTTCTGACTGGTGAAAAGAGCAACATGGCCTTTATCACACATTTGACTGACACTCAAGAGATTGTACTTGAGATTTTCCACATGATTAACATCATCAAATTTGATTTCTCCATTGGAGACAAAGCCTTTACCAATGATGTAACCCCTAGCATCATTGCCAAAAGAAACAAATCCCTTCTTTCCTTGAGTAGTCATGAAGAAGAGAGCTGTTCCCAGTCATGTGCATAGATCCCCCACTGTCTACATACCAGATGCTACTTTGGCATGTTGGAGAACCCTGCAAAAATAAACAATCAGTTAGTTTTAGAGACCCAAACCTTTTTGGTTTTGGGCCTGGTCTCATCAATAGATGGTAAACTAACAGGTTTATTTGAAACAACAGCCTGAGAGGAAGAAGATGGTGAAGAAGAGGAATCCTTTGGCTTGGATCTCCTTTTTGTGGTTTCAACATAGGGGCATCTAGTTGGTTAACTCTACCCAACAGATGTTGAACCATCATAACCAGCTGTGTCTGATTTTGTGATAAAGCTTTCAGCTCATCAGACACATTGCCAGTGGAGTTTGATAAGTTCCTATGTTGCACCTTCTTCTTCTGAGCACTCTCAGCTGTCACCTGTTTAACCCCTTCCTTTTTGGATTTCTTTGAGGACTTAAGGGTTACAGGATTTGATGTTGCTGATACAAATGTGGTCTCAAACTCAGTTTTCATTTTTACCATTTTCTCTTTAATTTCTTCTTTTTGTTTGAGTTTGGAACCTCTTTTGTACCAGCAATCATCTGTAAGATGATTGAACAAACCACATACTTCACATGGTTTCTTCTTCATCTTAGGTTGATCATCAACTAAAGAGGGTGAAGCAACTAGAGACTTGCTCTTCAATGCTTTGGAAGCATTGTTTGCTTTCTTGACTGCCTCTTTAGTAGTCTTCAAACTCTTTCTACTGACAGTTTTCTTCTCTTCAGTACTGACAGCAGTTGGAGTTTGAACTTCAGGTGTTAAATCCTGCTCTCTAGTCCTTTCAGGACTTTCAGAATTAACTCCTGAGTTGATCAACTCATTGATCATGTGAGTGTTAGCATTTGAACCATCAACATCAGCTGATAGGTTCAGAGAGGGCTTGATGCTAACTGCTACTTCTGATTGTGCTGTATCAGAAAGTAGATCACATGATGAGATGGATTGGTTATCACTCTCACCATCAGATTCTACCTCTGCTCTTGGAGTAAAATCTGTAGGTGGAGCAGTGTGATTGTAACCAATGCCAAACTTCACATTGGAAGCAGATTGCTTACTAAGAAGCATTTCAAAACCTTTGCATGATTGTACCCATCTATCACACTCTACCTGGGTAACTGCAAGGGTTTCTTTGAGATCTTTATACTTCTCTAGAAGTATCTCTTCCCTAGCCTTATCATCAGTTATTTGGCATTTCAGTTTGTAAATCTCATCATTTTATCATTAAGCACAGACTCAAATTCAGCTTTGTTTTTGGAAATTATTTGTTCTAGCTCAATGTTCTTGTTGATTAAAGCTACATTTGCTTCTCTAATAGATGCAAATGCTGCTATGCATGTGTCAGAACATAATTTGGCTTTTGCCTCAGAGGATACCTGTGATACCTTTGGTGTAGAGGCATTAGAGGATGAAGTATCAGCAGAATCCAAAGCCATAAGAGCTAGATTTCCAAATGGACTGTCACCACCGTGTTGACCAGCACCTGAGAACAGTTGTTCATGACCAGACATGTCATCTGGTAAACTGCTCGAGTCAACAACTCCTGGGGTGAAGAAGCTGTGTTGTTGAGGTTGACTTTGTTGATGAGATTGGGAAGGCTGTGGTTCAGGCAATGCTTGTGGTTGTTGTGCAATTGGAGCTTGAACAGAATTTGGTTGAGGCACATAATAGCAGGGATAAGGATATGACATTTGACCCTAAGGAACAAAGTATGCAGGAGATCTAGGATGTGAATAATGACCAGAACCAGCAGGATGTTGCCCTCTGTTTTGTGGACTAGTACTAGAAAAAGTCACAAAGGGTGCAGAAGAGTTAGATCCAGTTGATCTACACTCTCTTGCAAAGTGTCCTAGCCTTTGGCATTTGTGACACCTCAACTTACTCTTGTCAAAACCAACTTTGGTTTTGCCAGAGAGTCCAGGAAATTTCCTGCCAGTTCTCTTGTAGAACTTCTGAGATCTGATATTAATCAGTGCCATCTGGCTCAGAATATCCATCTCTTCTAGATCATCATCAGCTATTCCTTTCAGATCATCCATGATGAAGCATAATTGTCACTATTACTGCCAGAATGACTCTCAATACCAACAATGCATGATTAGAACTATTTGAAGAGAAATATATATGCTCATCATAATTGCTTTCAGATGCAGCATATTCTGACTCATGACCAACCAAGGCAGTATTGCCTGGTACAAAGTCATCAGTGAGCTTTCCTGATGAGGACAGTTTCCTCTTCTGCTCTATCTCTCTTTCAAATGTAAGCAATTTCCCATGAAGTTGGGTGAGAGATAGGCCTTCCAGATTTGCACTGGAGCGTAGGACAATAGTGTATGTGTCCCATCTCTCAGGCAGTGATCTGAGGAATCTGTTGTTCATCTGGCTATTGGTGTATTCCTGTTCACCATTTTCAGCTCAGATATCAAGCAGGAAAAACGCTCAAACTGTTGAGTCAGTGTCTCACCCTTTCTATGAGAGAATGTCTCATATTGTTAGGCAAGGATCTCTCTATTGTTTGCTAAGACCTCATCAGTGCCACCGAATTGTTCCTTCAGGGCATTCCAGAGATCATGAGCAGTTTCATGATGCATAAGCCCTGAATAGATTTCATTAGGCAGTGCCATGGCCAGAATTCCATGGGCTTTAGCATCAATCTCAAATAGTTTCTGATCTTCATCAGAGTATTGTTCCTTCTTCTTCGGAACCATTTGATTGGTTTCCGGATTGTTCACCATAGGCTTATGTGGTCCATGTACCACAGATGTCCAACAACCTGAACTGTTAACAGACAGGTGATGAAGCATTCTTCGTTGCCATATGTTATACTCGGTCCTAACCAGCATCGAAGGCTTGGTTGAGGAACCGGTATTGTGAGGATCATTAGAAGGAGTCGTCATTTCGGATTCAATCAAATTCAGTTAAACTAAAACAGATTTAGAACAACAACGCAACAACCAATTGAACCAGAAGATCTCAAAATAAATGAACGAAAGCGGCAGAAATTCAATTATCTATAACCAGTTCTTGCAAATACGCTAATTCAATCAAACACAGATATCAATTAGCAGTTTCAATGATCAATTGTTAGATCGATCAATGATTAACCTGCTCTGATACCACTTTTAGGATCAGTGATCTATGTTTGATTGATTGAAGAGTATTGCACGGAATTCAAACAATGAATTAGTCGATTCACAAGAACAAAACGATATTCAATAAAGAACAAAGACGGTTATAGAGAGAGAGAATATCTGCAAATATATTTCATTCAATATTCGCTTTCGTGGTAACAGAATGTCACAATTATGATTAGGTCGACACCTTTATAGTAAGAGATGTGACGTCTGCTGATGTCACTTGATAGTGACATCTAACGATTTATTACAACTGAAACACAACTACTGAAGATGTCAACAACAGCTGACATCTTCTTACAAAAAGTTCTAAGTGTTATCAGTTGTTATAACTACTGAAATATAAAACTACTGAAACTACAACGACTAAAGAACAAGCTCTTCAGTCTTTTAACAAAACTACTGAAACTAGAAATATAAAACTACTGATATTACAACTACTGAAGAAGTACTCTTCAGCAGTTGTGACAAACTACTGAGCTTTAGTACTTGATCTTCAGACTTTGACCTTCAGATGTTTCATCAGCTGATGACTTGAGTAGATATCATCAGCTGATGTCTTCAGTCTTTGTCTTCAGATTTTGTACATCAGTTGTTGATCTTCAGCACTTGTAAACTCTTCAGCTCTTGTACTTCAGTACTTTGGTCTTTCAGCTTCAGCACTTGTATTCTTCAGCTGTTCAGCTTCAGTACTTGTGTTCTTCAGCTGTTCAGCTTTAGTACTTGTGTTCTTCAGCTGTTGTACTTCAGCACTTTAGTTCTTTAGCTGTTGAAGTCTTCAGCCCTTGATCTTCAGCTGTTGAAGTCTTCAGCACTTGTCAAACTGCTGATGAAGCTTTCAGTAGTTGTTGTGATACCATGTGGGACTTAGAGGTTTTCTGATCTTGGTTCATTGGTTCTTTTGGTCCAACACTTGGTATTAGTTATCAGTAGTTGTAAAACTACTGAAGACTGTGGTCTTGCTTCAGTTGTTTAGAAACAGCAGTTGTAGAAACAACTGAAGAGAAATTACTCATCAGCTGTTTTCGTCAATTCTTAGCTTTTCAGCTGTTTCATACTGTCCTCAACACTTACTCATCAGACTTTTCATCTGCTTTTCAGGTGTTTCATAGGACGTCAGTACTTATCTGTTTTTACTGATTTCAGTAGTTGTAACTACATCAGTAGTTGTAACTACATCAGTAGTTGTAACTACATCAGTAGTTGTAACTACATCAGTAGTTGTAACTACATCAGTAGTTGTAACTACATCAGTAGTTGTAACTACATCAGTAGTTGTAACTACATCAGTAGTTATAACTACATCAGTAGTTTAGAACAGATAAAGTACTTCAGTACTTGTGAGGCATTTAGCCTTCAGTAGTTATAAAAACTACTAAGGGTAAAAGAACTCATCAGTACTTATATGTGACATGGTTACCAATGATCATCAGTACTTATTACTGAGATCATCAGTAGTTGTCACTTATTCTAGTTGCAGCATACCAAGCCTTAACACCAGGTTATGGAAAGTTGAACTATCCAAAGGCTTAGTAAAAATGTTTGCAAGCTCATCAGCACTAGGCACAAACATAGGATTAATTAGACCCTTTTCAAAACAATCTCTTATAAAATGATGTCTAATTTCTATATGTTTGGTCCTAGAGTGCTGGACTGGATTTTTGACAATGCAAAGAGCTGAAGCACTATCCATTAATAACGGAGTCTTAGTCTCTGTAATGCCATAATCCAAAAGTTGATTCTGAAGCCAGAGTACTTGGGATGTACAACTTGCAGTAGCAATGTACTCGGCTTCAGCAGTGGATGTAGCAACAATGTTTGTTTCTTACTCTGCCAAGAAATCAAACAGTTGCCTAGGAATTGACATCCACCAGAAGTTGATTTCCTGGTTAACTTACACCCTGAATAGTCACTATCAGAGAAAGCAACTAATTTGCAAGAGTGCCCAGTGGAATACCATAAACCTAGAGATTGTGTACCTTGCAAATATCTAAAGATCCTCTTGACTGCAATCAGATGAGACTCTTTAGGTGCAGCCTGAAATCTAGCACAAACACATGTAGCAAACATAATATCTGGTCTAGAAGCTGTTAAATACATCAAGGACCCAATCATACATCTGTAAAGCGTTTCATCAACAGCTTTACCTTTCTGATCAATATCCAATTGTGTGGTGTTGCACATGGGAGTAGAACAGGGCTTACAGTTTTGTAAATCAAACTTATTTAAAAGATCTTTTGTATATTTAGACTGATGAATGAAAATTCCATCACCTTTTTGTTTGATTTGCAAGCCTAGAAAGAACTGTAATTCTCCCATTGCACTCATTTCAAACTTCTTTGCATTAATTTTGTAAAATCATCACATAACTGGGGATCAGAAGATGCAAATATAATATCATCAACATAAATTTGAACAAGTAGCTTATGCTGATCCACCTTCTTAATAATAAGGTTTTATCTATGGAGCCTCTAGTGAAATTATTTTGCAGAAGAAAGTTAGATAATGTCTCATACTAGGCTCTAGGAGCTTGTTTCAACCCATAAAGAGCCTTATCAAGCTTGTATACCCATTCTGGGTGTTTATTATCCTTAAAACCTGGTGGTTGACACACATAAACTTCTTCTTTTATTTTACCATATAAAAATGCACTTTTAACATCCATTTGAAAAACTTTAGATTGTGGAGTGCAGCATAGGCTAAGAACAATCTAATTGCCTCCAGTCTGGCTACAAGAGCAAAAGTTTCATCATAATCAATACCTTCTTCTTGTGCAAACCCCTGAACAACCAGTCTGGCCTTGTTCTTAACAATAAGCCCATTTTCATCTGTTTTATTCCTAAACACCCATTTAGTGCCTATTGCACACTTACCTGGGGGAAGAGGAACAAGCTTCCACACTTGCTGCTTTTTGAACTGAAGAAGCTCAAGCTGCATTGCTTCAACCCAGCCATTGTCTCTAAGTGCAACATGATAATTCTTTGGTTCTAGCTGACTGATGAAGAGAGCATAGAAGCAGAAATTGGACAATTGACTTCTGGTTGAAACTCCAGCATTGATATCACCAATGATTTGAGACATTGGGTGATTCTTCCGCTCGTGATAAAAATGAGATCAGTGCAAGTGTTTGTAGAACCTTCAGCAGCACAGATGTTGATGTAGACTCTTGAAACCATGTAGATGGTGGCAACTCAAATGAAGTTGAAGATGCAGAAATCTCATCAGCACTTGTTGTGGATGAAGCTACTGAAGCTACAGGAGCATCAGGTTTAGAGGACACAGGCAGTTGGTCACTAAACCTGAAGAGGTGAGTACTGCTATCATCATCATCAGCAGCACCAGCAGTACCACCAGGTGGTGAACTGTTGATAGGAGCAACAGCAGGAGTTTGATAAGGAACATATTGCAGTATGTCCAAATCAAATAGCTCCACAGGGCTTTGTGGAATCTTGTCCTTTGGAGATTCATTAAACTTAACATGTAGAGTCTCTTCAACCATCTTTGTTCTACAGTTGAAGACTCTGTATGCTTTGCAAGTTGATGAATAACCAACAAAGTACCCGGCATCCACCTTAGGATCAAATTTTTGGAGTTGATCCCGTGTGTTGAGAGTGAAACAAGGACACCCAAAAGCTCTAAAGAATGAAATTAGAGGGGCCAAACGACGAAGAACTTCATATGGAGTCTTCATCAACCTCTGATTTACTAGAACTCTATTCTGTACATAGCAAGCTGTATTGACAGCTTCAACCCAAAAAGTCATTGGCAGTCCAGAATCAGCCAACATGGACCTTGCAGCTTCAATAAGGGTCCTGTTCTTTCTCTCTACTACTCCATTTTGTTCAGGAGTTCTTGGAATGCTAAACTGCCTCTTGATTCCCTTTGAGAGGTAGAACTCATCAAGTGTATTGTTTTTGAATTCTGTTCCATTATCACTTCTAATACACTTGATTGAGAGGGAATACTGCTTCTCAACATACAACACAAAGTTGATAATCTTCTGAGCTGCCTCATCCTTTGAATGCAAGAAGAAAGTCCATACAAATCTGGAGTAATCATCCACAATTACCAGACAGTATTTCTTCTTAGCCATACTCATCACTCTCACAGGACCAAAGAGATCCATGTGAAGAAGCTGTAAGCAGGCAGTGGACTTAGGTTCTTCTATGGAGGGAAATGAAGCTTTGTGTTGTTTTCCTTTTAAACAAGCAGTGCAGTTATCTTCACATTTGAACTCCTTCATAGGCAGTCCCCTTACTAAACCATGGTTTATCAGCTGATTTATGTTTTTGAGATTAACATGACCCAGCCTTTTATGCCATAGAGTAGATTCTTGAGGGGAAGCCTTGGAAAATAGGCAAGGATGGCCTTTGAGATCTATTTTCTTGGAAAGATCTAAGGCATACACTCTTCCTGTCCTGTTGGCCTTCAGGAGAGTGTATTCATCCAACACCTTATCAATCAAACTTAGAACTTTGGATGATAGAATCCGACAGTTCTGACCGGTGAAAAGAGCAACATGGCTTTTGTCACACATTTGACTGACACTCAAGAGGTTGTACTTGAGATTTTCCACATGGTTAACATCATCAAACTTTATTTCCCCATTGGAAACAAAGCTTTTTCCGATGATGTAACCCTTTGCATCATTGCCAAATGAGACAAACCCTTCCTTCCTTGAGAGTAGTCATTAAGAAGTGATCTATTTCCTGTCATATGCATGGATCCTCCACTGTCTACATACCAGATGCCTCTGTGGCATGTTGAAGAACCCTGCAAAACACAACAAATTAGTTAGATTTTGAGACCCAAACCTTTTTGGTTTTGGGCCTGTTCTCATCAACAGATGGTAAACTAACAGGTTTGTTGGAAACAACAGCCTGAGAGGAAGAAGATGGTGAAGAAGAGGAATCCTTTGGCTTGGACCTCCTTTTTTGTGGTTTCAACATAGGAACATCTAATTGGTTAACTCTTCCCAATAGATGTTGAACCATCATAACCAACTGTGTCTGATTTTGTGATAAAGCTTTCAGCTCTCCAGACACATTGGCATTGGAGTTTGATAAGTTCTTATGTTGCACCTTCTTCTTTTGAGCAATCTCAGCTGTTACCTGTTTAACCCCTTCCTTTTTGGATTTCTTTTTGGACTTAAGGGTTACAGGATTTGATGTTGCTGGTACAAATGTGGCTTCAAACTTAGTTTTCATTTTAACCATTTTCTCTTTAATTTCCTCTTTATGTTTGAGTTTGGATCCTCTTTTGTACCAACAATCATCTGTAAGATGATTGAACAAACCACATATTTCACATGGTTTCTTCTTCATCTTATGTTGATCATCAACTAAAGAGAATGAAACTACTGAAGACTTGTTCTTCAGCACTTTGGAAGCACTATTTGCTTTCTTGACTTCCTCTTTAGTAGTCTTCAAACCCTTTCTACTGACAGTTTTCTTCTCTTCAGTGCTGACAGTAGTTGGAGTTTGAACTTCAGGTGTTAAATCTTGCTCTCTAGTCCTTTCAGGACTTCCAGAAATAACTCCTGAGTTGATCAACTCTTTGATCATGTGAGTGTCAGTATTTGAACCATCAAGATCAGCTGATAGGTTCAACGAGGGAATAATACTAACTTCAACTTCTGATGGTGCTCTATCAAACAGTGAATCACATGATGAGGTGGATTGGTTATTGCTTTCTCCATCAGATTTCACTTCTGCTCTTGAAGCAAAATCTGTAGGAGGAGCAGTGTGATTATAACCAATGCCAAACTTCACATTGGAAGCTGATTGCTTACTAAGAAGCATTTCAAAACCTTTGCATGATTGTACCCATCGATCACACTCTACTTGGGTGACTGGAAGGGTTTCTTTGAGGTCTTTGTACTTTTCTAAAAGTACCTCTTCCCTAGCCTTATCATCAGTGATTTGGCATTTAAGTTTATAAATCTCATTATTTTTCTCTTTAAGCATAGACTCAAACTCAGCTTTTCTTTTGGAAATGATCTTTTCTAGCTCTATGTTCTTATATTAAAGCTACATTTGCTTCTCTAATAGAGGCAAATGCTGCTATGCATGTTTCAGAACATAATTTGGCCTTAGCCTCAGAGGATACCTGTGATACCTGTGATGAAGAGGCATTTAAGGATGATCCATCTGCAGACTCCAGAGCCATAAGTGCCAGATTCCCAAAAGGACGGTCACCACCATGTTGACCAGCACCTGTGAACAGTTGTTCATGACCAGACATGTCATCTGGTAAACTGCTCCAGTCAACAACTCCAGGGGTGAAGAAGCTGTGTTGTTGAGGTTGAGGAGGTTGATGAGATTGAGATGGTTGAGGCTCAGGAAGAGCATGTGGTTGTTGAGCAATGGGTGCTTGAACCTGACTGGTTTGTGGCATGTAATAACAAGGGTAAGGATATGGCATTGGACCCTGAGGAACAAAATATGCAGGAGATTGTGGTTGAGAATGATGACCAGAATTGACAGGATGTTGCCCTCTATGTTGTTGACTATTGCCAGGGAAAGTCACAAAGGGTGCAGAAGAGTTAGATTCAGATGATCTACATTCTCTAGCAAAGTGTCCAAGCCTGTGGCATTTGTGACACCTCAACTTACTCTTGTCAAAACCAACTTTGGTTTTGCCAGAGAGTCCTGGGGACTTTCTTCGAGTTCTTTTGTAGAACTTCTGAGATCTGATATTTATCAAGGCCATTTGGCTCAAAATATCCATCTCTTCTAAGTCATCATCAGTAATCCCCTTAAGATCATCCATGATGAAGCATAGATTGTCATTATTACACCCAGTAAACTGACTATCAACACTCACAAATGCAGAATCAGAAGTGTTCGAAGAGAAATCAATATGCTCATCATACTGGCATTCAGATGAAGCATATTCTGACTCATGACCAACCAAGGCAGTGTTGCCTGGTACAAAGTCTTCGGTGAGCTTACCAGATTGAGCCAGTTTCCTTTTCTGCTCTATCTCTCTTTCGAATGTAAGCAATTTCCTATGAAGTTGGGTGAGAGATAGGCTATCCAGATTTGCACTGGAGCGTAGGACAATTGTATATGTGTCCCATCTCTCAGGCAGTGATCTGAGGAATCTGTGGTTCATTTGGCTTTTGGTATATTCATGTTTAACCATTATCAACTCAGAGATTAAACATGAAAACCGCTCAAACTGCTGAGTCAGAGTCTCACCCTTTCTATGAGCAAAAGTCTCATACTGTTGGGCGAGGATTTCCCTGTTGTTTGCTAAGACCTCATCAGTGCCACCGAATTGTTCTTTCAGTGCATTCCAAAGGTCATGAGCAGTTTCATGATGCATAATCCCGGAATAGATTTCATTAGGCAGTGCCATGGCTAGAATTCCATGGGCTTTAGCATCAATCTCAAAAAACTTCTTGTCCTCATCAGAGTATTGTTCCTTCTTCTTCGGAATCAACTGATTTGTTTCCGAATGATTCACCATTGGCTTATGTGGTCCATGTACCACGGATGTCCAACAACCTGAAATATTGACAGACAGGTGATGGAGCATTCTTCGTTGCCAAATGTTATACTCATTCCTAACCAGCATCGGAGGCTTGGTTGAGGAACTAGTATTGTGTGGATCATTAGAAGGTGTAGTCATTTTCGAAAATTCAGACAAATTCAAGATAAGCAAAACAAATTTAGCTCAAAACCACTAAGAACCTCAATTAAAATAGCCAAAAGCGACAGAACTTCAATCTCTATAACAGATTCGTGCGAATTTGCTAGTTCGATCAAACTTAGAGCAAATAAGCAGTTTCAATGATCAATTGTTAGATCGATCAATGATTAACCTGCTCTGATACCATTTGATAGGATCTCAGCATCTAGTTTGATCGATTCGAATGATTTTAGCAGCGGAATAGAGTACCAACTAGCACAATTCGAGCAAGAATACCAAAGATATAGCAATGAACAGAATTAGTTATAGAGAGAGAAAGTTTCTGCAAAAGGAATATTTCATTCAATCACACGCTTTAGCATGGCTTTCGCAAAATTACAATTTAGGTCATTCTTCCTTATATAAGGAAAGATGATGTAGGCTGATGTCACTTGATAGTGACATCTAACCGTTATTTAACAAACTACTGAAACACTAAAACTACTGAAGATGTCAAGCAGCTGAAGCTGTTGTGACAAACTACTGAAACTTCAGCACTTGGTCTTCAGACTTGAACTTCAGACGTTTCATCAGCTGATGACTTCAGTAGATGTCATCAGCTGATGTCTTCAGTCTTTGTCTTCAGACTTTGTACATCAGTTGTTGATCTTCAGCACTTGTGGACTCTTCAGCTGTTGAACTTCAGTACTTTGGTCTTCAGCTTCAGCACTTGTATTCTTCAGATGTTGACCTTCAGTACTTTGGTCTTCAGCTTCAGCACTTGTGTTCTTCAGCTGTTGAGCTTCAGCACTTTAGTCTTCAGCTTCAGCACTTGTGTTCTTCAGCTGTTGGACTTCAGCACTTTAGTCTTCAGCTTCAGCACTTGTGTTCTTCAGCTGTTGGACTTCAGCACTTTAGTCTTCAGCTTTTGAAGTCTTCAGTACTTGATCTTCAGCTGTTGAAGTCTTCAGCACTTGTCGAACTGCTGATGAAGCCTTCAGCAGTTGTTGTGATATCATGTGGGACTTAGAGGTTTTCTGATCTTGGCTCATTGGTTCTTTTGGTCCAACAAACTCCCCCTGAACCAATGCATCCAAAACCTCTAATTGATTTATTTTCCCACTTATTGATGGCAGAATGGTTGGTCTTTTTCCTTCTTGATCAGTTGAGAAGATGACCCATATAAGCACTGGCCTGGGAATGAGTCTCTGATGATTTGGTTGGCAATGTATGGATGGGAGCTCTGTATTGGGGAATTGGACACTGAGCTGTTCCCCCATCCATGAGACTCACTTCCCAACTATGAGCTTGTAGGATTCCCTGGTGTAGGCCTCCAAAAATACAATTTGTTCCTCTATGGTGAGCTCCTCTGCCTCACCATCGAAGAATCCTTCTGGCCCATAGTACTCAGACAGGAATTTGACCTGTTTTCCATTTTTGAGTACCACTGTTGTAATCTGTCTGTAAGCAAATTCATCAGGATGATGACCTGTTATCTTGATCAGTTTGTCATTGTGTTCATCGATGATATACTGATATTCTAGGACCAAGGAGGAGCATGAAGAGCACTTACGAATGATCTTGGAACTGTTGAAAAATGAGCAGCTGTATGCTAAATTCTCAAAGTGTGACTTTTGGATAAGAGAAGTACAATTCCTAGATCATATTGTTAATGAGAAAGGAATACACGTTGATCCTGCCAAATTTGAGGCGATAAAGAATTGGACTACACCCAAAACGCCGAGCGAGATAAGACAATTTCTAGGATTAGCAGGATATTATCACCGATTCATAGAAGAATTTTCTAAGATCGCACAACCTCTCACAACCTTGACTCATAAAGGAACGACATACAAATGGACTGAGAGTCAAGAATCAGCTTTCCAATTATTAAAACAAAAACTCTGTACTGCCCCGATATTAGCATTACCAGAGGGAACAGATGACTTTGTGGTGTATTGCGATGCATCCATTCAAGGATTGGGTTGTGTCTTGATGCAAAGAGACAAGGTGATAGCCTACGCCTCGAGACAACTAAAGGTTCATGAGAAGAACTATACCACCCATGACTTAGAATTGGGTGTAGTGGTTTTTGCCTTAAAGATCTGGAGACATTACTTGTACGGTACCAAGTGCACTATCTACGCCGATCACAAGAGTCTTCAACATATCTTCGAGCAAAAAGAGTTGAATATGAGGCAGCGACGTTGGGTGGAACTACTAAATGATTATGATTACGCAATTAAGTACCATCTGGAAAAGGTGAACGTAGTTGCCGATGCCCTAAGCAGGAAGGAAACAGCTAAACCCGACGGGTGCAAGCCTTACACCTTACTATCAGTACCCAACTGCCCGATCAAGTTAAGGAGGCACAGATAGAAGCTTTAAAAGTAGAAAATATTGGTTCTGAGTTGCTAAGGGGAATGGATAAACAGCTAGTGGTGAAAGAGGATGGAATTCGGTATTTCATGGATAGACTTTGGGTGCCTGTTCATGGAAATCTGAGAGATTTAGTTATGAGCGAGGCACACAAATCTAAGTATTCTATACATCCTTGATCCGACAAGATGTATCATGACCTAAAGGCTCACTATTGGTGGCCCAACATGAAAGCGGATGTAGCTACGTATGTGAGCAAGTGTTTGACCTGCTCGAAGGTAAAAGTAGAATATCAAAAACCATCCGGACTGTTACAACAACCGAGATTCCAATGTGGAAATGGGAACAAATCTCCATGGATTTTATTACTAAGCTACCCCGGACTAGTACTGGTTGTGACACGATATGGGTTATTGTGGATCGATTGACAAACTCTGCTCACTTCCTTGAAATTAAGGAAACGAATAAGATGGAGAAATTAACCCGATTGTACCTTAAAGAGATCGTTTCGAGAAATGGAGTACCGATCTCAATTATTTCCGATCGTGACGCTCGTTTCACGTCACATTTCTGGCAATCATTGCAGAAATCTTTGGGTACACGGTTGGATATGAGTACTGCATATCATCCACAGACGGATGGTCAGAGTGAGCGTACTATACAGACGTTGGAAGATATGCTACGTGCTTGTGTGATTGACTTCGGGAATAACTGGGAAATTCACCTGCCATTGGTGGAGTTTTCTTATAACAACAGTTATCATACTAGCATACATGCAGCACCTTTCGAGGCGCTGTATAGGAGAAAATGTAGATCACCAGTTTGCTGGGCAGAAATTGGTGATAGTCAGATAACAGGTCCCGAGTTAATTCATGAGACGACTGAGAAGATTATACAGATACGGAACCGTATGGCTGCAGCGCGAGACAGACAAAAGAGTTATGCTGACAAGAGACGGAAACCTTTAGAGTTTCAGGTTGGTGACAAGGTTTTGTTGAAAGTCTCACCATGGAAAGACGTAGTTCGGTTTGGCAAACGAGGGAAACTAAATCCGAGATACGTTGGACCATTTGAAATAGTGGAAAGAATAGGTCCAGTAGCCTATCGAATAGCCCTACCTGATTCGCTAAGTGGAATTCATGATGTATTTCACGTGTCAAACCTGAAGAAGTGCATAACTGATGAAACGACGGTCGTACCACTAGAAGAAATTCAAGTGGATGAACAATTGTGTTTTATTGAAGAACCAGTGGAGGTGATGGACCGTGAGGTGAAAACACTTAAGCAAAGCAAGATACCTATTGTTAAAATCCGTTGGAATTCGCGACGTGGACCGGAATTCACATAGGAACGGGAAGATCAAATGAAGCTTAAGTACCCTCAACTATTCGAAGGGACGATGCTAGCAGACGAAGGTATGATTTAAATTTCGGGACGAAATTTCTTTCAACATGGGGATGATGTGACAACTCATCCAAAACTCACTCGATTTCGATTTCTGTGTGCCAATGCAGTAGACCAGTGATGGAAAACTCTCACCATGTAACGCAATTTTCGGGACGAAAATTCTTTCAACATGGGGATAATGTGACATCCGGTAATTTCCGTTACCAAACTCCGTTAGTTCCATTAAGTCTTGTATACACGTGTCGTGAGCACACACTAGTTGTCGTTTAACGTTGGTGACCTAATAATAATGGATAATGTTAGTTTCATGTGAATATAATTGATTATGTGAGTATTGGGTTATGTTTATGTGTTTACACATTTTTAAAAGGTTAATTAGAAAATTAATCGCGTAACGTGGAAACGCGCCTATTTATTCGTATGTCTTGTGTTTTTATAAAGATAAGATATATAATGATTTTCATAAGTTTATATCTTTATATTATGAAGTTAAAAACACTTTACAAAGAGTTTAAAGCTTAATTTTTATAAAATACAAATTACAAGGGTTAAAAGGGTAAATGTCTAAATTAAACTAAACAAAACAAACCCCAAACCCTAATTCACCCCCCATCAGCCGCGACTTCCTTCCCCACACTCTCCCTTTGCGAAAATCAGCCTAGAACAAGCATCTAAACCTCGATTTCGTTCGATTACAAGGTGCACAACTTGTTGGAAACATCAATTGCAAGTTATAACACGTTTAA